>CM064542.1:27751842-27781842 GCA_032716605.1 Paralithodes platypus | reverse complement strand
TGTGTGTGTTTGTTTGTGTTTACATGTGAGTTTATTGGGTATAGGTGTGCTGTTAACCCCTTTCACCACCATTACGTAATGTTCATCATATTCTGGTTACCATCAGACGATTTTGTTATGCATATAATCTACCTTCAGGACTCAAAGGGGTAAATACAATCTCATTAAACCCTCGGAAGACAATTGGTCCTTCTTAAGGGGAGATGGTCGCTTTTCTGGTTCTCCTTCTTCTCCTTCATGTTTAGCCCTATTAGTTTTCAGATTTTAAGATGTTTGCCACAATAGTTTGTTGATTTTAAGACCTTCCGCCCCCTTTCCTTGTCAATATTAGGACCTTTCGTACTATTTAGGTGTCGATTTTTTTTCCTGGCGAACGATAGTGAGCCTGTAATTTTGGAAGAACCGGCCTTTGGCCGGAAAAATGTTCTACCGAAAAATGTAAAAATTAATCTAGAAGGGGGATCTAATGGATGTTTTTTATGTTTGATGGAGGTCTATGGAGGAAATTAGAAAAATGATTAATAATTGAAAGAAAAATCGACCAAAAAGTGAACCTTCCCCCCTTAAACTGTAAATAATCGTCTACCTTTAGCCAGAATAGAAGGTAAACATGTGTCATGGTTCTGAAGGGGTTAATATTGTATGTACAGTTGCCCACATAAGTTCTGTTCCTCGTCGTGATCTTATGTATTCAAGTAAAATTAGTATGCATGAATTGTGAGTGTGGTTTCCGTTAATTATCAGTTGACTATAGGTAGCGCCAACGAACTTGATAATAATCTGGACCCCTTAACTTCTTATAACTCAAAATGAATGAAAGCAATCGGGCTGACATTTCTATCATTTGGGAAGAGTCCACCAAGAAATAGTTGTGGATATTTACAGCCCGTTTGTTCTAGGCCCTTTTGAGTTACGAAGAGGTCAGAGAACGAGATTGTTGTCAAGTTCGTTGGTGCTACCTATAATCAGATGAGTTAACCACTGCATAAGAAACTACACTCTTAATTCAATCATGTGCATTCTATTTCCATGTTTAAGATCTTGGAGAGGAACAAAACATGTGAAGGCAACCGTACAATCGCCAACAGAACAAACGTGGTCCATTTTTCCTTGAACAGTTCTGACACGGAGTTGAAATATTTTGAAACATCCATTTAAACGCAAGCCCGAGTCAGTGTTTTCATTCAATCAATATTTACCGCTTCAGGCACACTAACTACTTGTGTTGTGGGTGCATGTTTGTGTGTGTGCTGCATGTACAGTATGTTTGCATGCTTTACTTATTATTTGGCATAGTATACCTATGTGTGTGTGTGTGTATATATATATGCGTACATGTACTTATTTTGTTTATGTGGATGAGGGAGACAAAAGGCAAAACTGCCTGTGACGAGTGCCTCCTCCAGAGTTGAAAGGAGAGCAGGGCCAAAATCAAGGAATGTTCGAGCCAAAATATTTGGACACACGAAATTTGAAGCAATGTAAGTCATAGGATGAAGGAAACATGGATTCAGGGAGAGAGTTCCAGAGCTCAGCTGTTGGATAGAAGAAAAATTGGGAGTATCGTTTCACTCTTGGGTTGGGGAGTTACACAGAGTAGGGGTGGGATTGTGTTGTAAGATAGGTACTACTTACCCTACGTAGAAGAGGTGGTATACACTGAGAGAGCTCTGAGGAACACTGATTATTGTAATAGCAATAGAATAGTGAGAGATATGCAACATTGTGGCGAAGAGAGAGAGATTGCAGAGAATCGGTGAGTGGACGGGAGTTAATATGACGAAAGGTTATCTTTTCTGCTCTGTCTGGAATTGTGGTGTGAAAGGAGCCTCCCTGTACATGCGAACAATGCAAAATACAAGGACTCACTGTGCCCCTGTACAGAGCAAGAAGCTGTGCAGAGGTAAAGAACCCCTTGAGATGGTTGAGCACACCCAGCTTCTGGGGAGCTGTTTTAGCAAGAGTGGTAATATGGTCTTTCCAAGAGAGATCAGAAGAAAAAGAGACACCAAGAATACTGAAAGAAGCTGATGGGTTGATTTTTGTATTGTTGAAGTATAAGGGATAGTCCTCTAGGTTCTTGATGGGTAGATAGATGGAGCAATTGGGTTTTGGAAGTATTGAAAGCAACAAGGTTTTCTCTGCCCCAATTGGAAATAGTAGTTAGATTAGAAGATAAGTGTTCCATGGCTTCATCACGTTTGTTTTCGAGGGATTGCCTGCTGGGGCGTTCTGTCAAACTAGTTGAATAGTGTAAGGTAGAGTCATCAGCATCTGAGTGGATAGCACTGGAGGTACAGTTGAGAAGATCATTTATAAATATTAGAAAGAGAATTGGAGATAAGACAAAACCCTGAGGAACACCGGAGTTGATAGGATGAGGAAGTGAACGATGGCCGTCCACAACCGCAGCTATGGAGCGGCCAGAAAGGAAATGAGATAAAGGCACAGATGGAGAGATAGAAACCGAAAGGGGTAGTTTAGAAATTAGAGATTTGTGCCAGACTCTATCGAAGGCCTTTTATATGTCTAGTGCAATAGAAAAAGTCTCACTGAAGTCCCGAAAGTTGGATGACCAAGAGTTAGTAAGATATGAAAGAAGATCACCAATAGAGCGACCCTTAGCCTAAGGAAGCCATACTGGCGATCTGAGAGTAGATTAGAAGAGAAATGTTTAAGAAATTTTGAAGAATGAATAGTTTCAAAAACTTTATAGAGATGCAAGAAATGAGAGCAATTGGATGATAGTTGGAAGGTTGAGAGCGGTCACCCTTCTTTGGGACAGGCTGAATGAGAGCAAACTTCCAGCAAGAAGGGAAGACGTTAGTGGAGAGACAGAGACGAAAGAGTTTGCCTAGGTAGGGAGTCAGTACGTAAGCACAGTTTTTTAGTACAACAGGAGGAATATCATACTGACCGTATGCCTTCTTAGTATTAACCCTTAACCAACGGTGACTGTCATATGACGGGCGAGAGATAAATGGCCTATCCTCTGGTACCCGTCATAATGATGGGCGGCATTCCTAGCACATTAGGGGCTCTGAGAGAGAGTCCGTGCATTGGGAGGATGATAGGTGGGGTCTGACCGCTCGGCACCACCACTGGGCCGGTTGTGGGACTACCGCCGCCTCCCTACACACCTCCGGCCTCTCGAGGCAAGGAAAAAACTGAGGAAATTACCTTATTTAAGGTATTTTCACCTCCGGTTGCACGATCGCTACAGGATAACCCGTGGTCGTATAAGGATGATTCTGGTGTCATTGGAAAGCTCTATTATCGCCCTTTCACGGATACATAATTGTATTACGCTCTGGCTCTTGTTTATGCATGAAAAAGAGCACGGAATGAAGCTCGTTTTCGGTAAATCTGCCAGCCTGGAAGGTAGTTGATGTTACAAACGGCCCTGTCCTTTGAGTGTTAAGCCCATAGAGGGTAGAAAGTACATCTTTAGAAAATATTAGGATATTAGGAATCAGTAGGAGAGAGGTGGGTGGAGAGGGAGGAATAGCACCGGAATCATCCAAGGTGGAGTTTCTAGCGAAAGTTTGAGCGAAGAGTTAAGCTTTGTCAGAGGAAGAGGTGATAGTTGTGACATCAGATTGGAAAAGGGGAGGGAAAGACGAGAAAGAAAATTTGTTGGAGAGGGTTTTGGCTAGATGCCAAAAAGCTTGGGAAGAGCTAGAGTTTGATAGCTCAGTGCAATGATTATTGATGAAAGAGTGTTTGGCGAGACGAAGAAAAGATTTGGCTTGATTCCGGGCAGCAAGATAGGAAGAATAAGATTCTTGAGTTTGAAGGAGTCGGTACTGTTTGAATGCTTCCTCCTTATTGCGGACAGCAGTAGAACAAGCGTGAGTAAACCAAGATTTGTTTGCATTAGTCTGAGAGACAGAAAATGCAATGCATGCCTCCATGCCAGATAGCATTGCCTCGGTAATGCGTTTAACACTCTCCGAGGGTCCATGGCCACGGAAGCAAAATTCATTCCATGGGAAGTCAAAGAAGTACTGTCGAAGAGCTTCCCAGTCGGCAACACCACAGTGCCACAAGCGCCGCCGGCTGGGAGAATCGGGTGACCATACTGGAGAAATAGGACAGGTGTCAGAGATAAGTTTATGGTCGGAGGAGCCCAAAGGAGAGAAAAGATCTACAGTATAAGCGGAAGTGTTAGAAGTTAGAAACAAGTCTAAATTGTTAGGCCGATCTCCAAAGCGATCCGGGATATGGGTGGGTTGCTGAACCAACTGCTCTAGGTCATTTAGGATAGGAAAGATGTAGGCTTGTTCACAAGGTTAGTCAGTGGAATGTGAGGAGAGCCATTGGCAGTGGTGAACGTTAAAATCTATTAAGATGGAGATATCTGAGAAAGGAGAAACGGATAGGATGTGTCAAGTTTAGATAGTCTAAGAATCTGGGGAAGTCAGTGGAGTTGGGGGAAAGATAGACAGAACATAAATATTTAGTATGAGAGTGAGAGGAAAATTTGAGCCATAAAGTTGAGAATTCAGGAGTCGAAGTCGGGAACACAAGACCAAGTGAGTTTGTTGTGTTCGTATACACAACATCCGTTTTTGGCTTTGAAACTAGGGTACATATAGTAGTAATGGCATATGTGTATAATTATGTGGTTATATGCATATAAGTGAGTGCGTGTGTGTGTGTGTGTATGTATGTGGTGTGTGTGTGGTGTGTGTTTGCGTGTATGTAATAATAATAATAATAATAATAATAATCGGTTTATTTCAAGCCGGCAGCCAATGGGGCTGAAAATACACAGACTTAACCTAGATCTTATCCTAATGGATCAACAGACTGATCCTGGCAGCTAACGAGAGCGCCTACATACTCCCAAGGGAGTAGGACGTGGGCAGGAGACTTTGTGGGTCCCCGGAGACGATCCGCCCAGATCTTGCCTTCACGGCCAGGGAAAGTTTTTGAGAGAACTTCCCCTGCCGGCGCCTGGGATTGAACCCCCGACACCAGAGCTAGCTTTCCCAATACAGAGTACTAAGCGCGCTCGGCCACCGTGACCTTAAACTGTGTGTGTGTGTGTGTGTGTGTGTGTGTATGTATGTGTGTGTGTGTAAGAGATAATCAATTATATAAACCACCTTGCGTCAGCAGCAGGTGTGGAGGGAGTTAAATTTCCCCACACTATAATAATGATTATTCTTCCCCTTATAATTAATCCACACCCTCGTTTGTCTTGACTTGTAATTTTTCCACTGCTCTTCATTTTGAGTACATACACATATACATATACAGTTGCACGCACACACACACACACAGACACACACACACATACATACATACACACACATACACAAACACCCACACACACTCTCACCCACCCACACACACACACATACATAAACACCCACACACACCCATATGCTTTGTTATCAAGATACGAATACTGTCTTGATAGCGTAATGCATAAGTGCGCGGAATATCGATGTGAGTATACTAGGTTCGAGTCTTTGGAGTGCCACATGTATTTGTTGATTTCATTAATTAAGTTTAGAGGTGAAGTTGGTTGGTGGAAAACACATAATAATTAAGATAAGAATTTTTCCTTTGTATATTTTGTGTATTTTGAGGAGAAACTGCAGCAGGTACAGTGCATTCATTCGACATATATCGACAGGCCCCGCCCGCTTCCACCAGCGCCGTAGACGAAGTAGAGCTTATCATACCGCAATCTCGGACAAGTCACTTGTCACCTTACCACGGAGCTGATAAGCGCTCCAAGTAAAATTAATTATACGATGTAAGAGCGCTTTAGTACATGCATATTTGCAGTTATTCTTTACTATACAATATTACCATATACCATAGTACAGATAAGTAAACTCCATTACCATTGTTACCTCGTCTACTTGGGCAGAGCAGAGGTAGAAAATTATTAAGCTAGGCTTAGCGAGCGACTGCGTTTGGGTGTATAGGGTACGGTACCGTAACCGTAATGCCTCTCCCTCCCTCCCTCCCTCTCTCTCTCATATTGTGAAGTGATCAAAGTTGTCAATGGTCCAAGTATGGGTGAAAGCCGTTGCTGGTAAACTGGTGAATGAAAGACTCCTTCAATCTTCCTGCCTGGAGTTCTAATCTTATTAATTAATGGCTGTGAAACTTTCGTTGCCTCAGAGGTTTTCTTCACCACCACATCAACTGGCTCAGTTTTCTCCTTATCAAAATATATGAATACATTCAAGACAATATTCCTGGCTTGACTGACAAGTCTGGGAGAACCAGCAGGTCTGCCAGGGGTATGGGCAGGAGACGCCATCTTCCCCCTTCAGAAGACAGGAGGGAACTGAACTGACGTTTGAATGGCAGCGCAGTGACAGTTGAAACCTTGAGAGAGAAGCGTTGCCAATGTAGCTTCCTTACTGCTAGATCAAAAAGTATTTACTTGAACAAGGGAATGGAGCTGTTAAAGACAGGCTCCAGTCTTAACATTTCTTTCTCGCTCGTTGATGTAGAAAGGTAGAAAGAGGTAGAAAGGCTTTGTAGGCCATATTTAATAATTTAAAATTATAAATAGATATTGACTTGATCTAGCGGCAAAATTTTACACCTAGCAATAAGAATGCTGGCTATACTCCGAATCTTTTAGCACATGTTATCAATATTGGAGTAATATTATAGCAATATTAGGTAGGCATTTACTAGTTTGTATTCTTCTAGTTACTTCTGCAAACAGATTAAATAATATGTTTGTGCTGATTTGGTAACCCTGTTGGACCTCGCACAGTCATGCCAGCCGTATGATAACGGTTGGGGAAGTGGGCGGGGCCTGTCGATATATGTCGAATGAATGCACTGTAGTCAAAGAGTTTGGTGTGGTTTGTGGGAGGAGGAAACTGAAGGTGAACGTCAATAAAAGTAAAGTAATGGTGTGTAATAGAGGTGATCGTAGGGTGAATCTAAATGTGAGGCTGGATGGGGAAATATTGGAACAAGTAGAATGTTTTAAATATCAGGGAGGAACGACAAGCATGAGTGGAGGTATGGAAATGGAGGTAAAACAGAGAGTGTGTGAAGGAAGGAAGGTTTCCGGAGCAATGGGAAGTATGTGGAAGATAAGAAATCTCGGAATGAAAGTAAAAAGTGCAATGTATCAAGGAATTGTGCCAACAGTGATGTATGGGGCTGAGACATGGGCTCTGAAGGAAAAGAAGAGAAGAAAGCTGGATGTGATGGAGATGAGCTGCTTCAGGAGTATGTGTGGAGTTACCCGTAGAGACAGATTGAGGAATGAAGAGATACGTAGGAGAGTGGGGCAGCAAGAACATTTGACCGCCAGAGTGGACAGAAGGGTGCTGAGCTGGTATGGTCATGTTGAACGTATGGAAGATAAAAGGCTTATAAAGCTAATATGCGTGTCAGATACAAGGGGAGCTAGAAAGGCAGGAAGTCCCCCATTGAGATGGAGAGGCTTTGAATGATAGAGGAATGACTATAGATCAGGCCAGGAAAGTGGTAATAAACAGGAATGAATGGAGAATGCTTGTGAATAGATGAGTAAACACGTAGTCATTTGAGGGAAGGGGTCGGGCGCAAGTAGGACTAGATAATAGTCCATCAGGCGCCTGGCCCGGGGAGATGGTTTATATGAAGGGTGCGCCTGGAAGTGTGGTGGGTGGGCTTGTGGCTTCAGCTCCGCTGCATGTCTGCCTGCCGAGATCAGAACCTCTCCGGGTGGTTGGGGGCCGGGGGAGTACTGGAGGGACCTTGGTGACCCTGGTCTCTTGGTCTTCTCCTGGATGACCTACATGTGTGTGAATTTGAATTTTGTTTTTGTGTGTTCATCGTTTTGTGTTATTCCTATTGTGGCTCTGTCTTGAGTCCTCCCCCCCCCCCAAAAAAAAAAGAGGAAAAAGTGGGGATTAGGCCTGTTTATATAGATATAAATATTTTCAATTCATGATTGCAAATCTAATTAAGTATTTTATTATTAGTAGTAGTAGTAGTATTAGTAGTAGTATTTTTATCAATATTTTTATTTCACACAAGCACACACACATACACATACAGATACATAAAAGCATGCACATACACACATTTATAAAACATACAGTATATGAACACTAGCCACCATTATTATAATACAAAACAGTCCATTCAATAGCAGACAATAATTCAATCTCTCTCTCTGTCCCCTCGATGATCCCATCAATCTTGTTACTCTTTAATCTATCACAAATCATACCTTACAATTTGACCTTTCCCTTCTAAGTACAACTCTCGGTATGTCGGTCGGTATGTCGGTCGGTATGTCGGTCGGTCGGTCTCTCTCTCTCTCTCTCACACCCATCACGCGAGCCTACCTACCCCCATCTGTGTCACCCAATAAACATCGCCTTATTTACCAACACGATCCACCACCACCTTTCTTCACCTATTTCTCGTGTGTGTATTATTCCTGACGCACTGACCTTATTCTGGGGACCTACACGCTGTTCATTTTATAGTGGCAGGAGTATTGCTATCATACTATAAACAATCCTGAGACTTAAGGGGCGTATATATTTGCCCATTTATGCATATTTTTATATATATTTTTGTTTCCTCCGTAGATCCCCATCAAGCTTTAAACATAAAAAATAAAAAAAACAATACCCTTCTTCACGATAAATTTGTAATTTTTTTTCGCTTTCGCTCGCCAGGAAAAAATGACCCCTAAATGACGCGAACAAATCTAAATATTGACAAAGAAATGGGGTGAAAGGTCTTTAAATCACCAATCTAATGAACCGAATATCATGAAATCTGAAAACTAACGGTGCTAAACTTGAGGAAGAAGAGGGCCCAGAATACGACCCATCTCCCCTTAATTGCTGTAACTTTGTTTCATGTTATCTTAATGTTTTCATAATTGACTATAGAACATTGGTAAAATCACGCCACAGTTAAGTTGTCAAGATAGGCACAAAGTGGAACAGTGTAATCTTTAATTTATATATCGATACTCTCAACCTATTAGCACTATGACGCCATTCTTCAATATATTCTGGCAAACGGTAGAACATTCGATTTAGGCAGGGTTTGTGAAAATCAAAGATGAATTTAGCTAGTTTGTACACTGCTAATCTAAATAAGGCTTTGACCCTTATATAAATTACGCAATTTATAGTTTTCTTTGACCCATTTGTTTTTTCAACTGGCAACTTTTTGAGAAATTATAATTATGTTCACTGGCTTTGTCTATTGTTTGGCTGTGTGATAGTTGATTAGATGAAAATGTGTGTGTGTGTTTTTTTTTGTTTCGTTTAACACTTCTCTGTTTTTATACAATGCCTATTGTGTTGTACCTGACGAAGGAGCTAAGGAGTGTTATTAGTGTTCTACATGTTCATCAGTGATACTAGTGTTCTACGTGTTATCAGTGTTCTACGTGTTATCAGTGTTCTACGTGATCAGCAATGTTATTATGTTCTACTGTGCATTCTAGTGTTATTAGTGCTCCACGTAAAGTAAACATCATAAAGCATAAAATATTGCATAAACTGAGGGATAACTACCTCATAAAATGCTTAGTTAAACGGTTAAAATTGATATCTAAACGTTGAGCTCCATGTAATTAAAGTATCTAAGCCACCGCTCCATAATCTCAACCATTCTCTATAATATGATGTCCGTTTTCTGTAAGATCGTGGCTACAAAGCTCAAGCCGGTATCACACGAGAGCATTGTTGATAAACAAAAAAGGTCTGTTTGGTTATTTACTTATATATTTTGAGTTTCCTCGCTAGACCTCCAGTTAAAAAAATAAATAAATAAAAAAAAAATAAAAAATAAAATAAAGATGAATTTGTAAATTTTTCGGTAGAAAAATTTACCGGCCATCGGTTCCTCCTAAAATTACAGGCTCGCTATAAGATGCTAAATCGCGTCATAATCTTCAAGAGATTAATCTTGGCAGCATTAAGTCTAGCCCCTGGTACTATACTCTATTCGCTGTAAGTAGGCGATAAATCATGACCCCTAACCTCTGTAACTCAAAAAGGGCTAGAACAAATGGGCTGTAAAATACCACATCTGTTCCTTGACTGACTCTTCCTTTTTGGTAGAAATGTTTGCTCGATTACTCTAGTCGTTTTTGAGTTACATAGGTTAGAGGTCATGATTTTTGAGTTACATAGGTTAGAGGTCATTATTTTTCGCCTACTTACAGCGAATATACTATAGGCCTCCGTCAATAGTACCTAGTGTGACAGTTATAGTCAATTGTAGGGCTAACTACACTGTTAAGGGGGTACCACTCGGTTTTTTCTGGACCCCCTTCTCCCTCATGTTTAGCATAATAGTTTTAGGATTTTAAGACGTTTGTTCCGTTAGTTAGGCGATTTTGAGACCTTTCGCCTCATTTATTTGTCATTAAGACGTTTCGTGCCATTTAGGTGTCGAATTTTTTCCTGGCGGGCGACAGCGAGCCTGAAATTTCAGAAGGAATTGGCCTTCGGCCGGGACATGTTTCTACCGAAAAATGTACAAATTAATCTTGAAAGGGGGTCTAGGGGGTATCTTTTTAAGCTTGATGGAGGTCTAGCGAGCAAACTAAAAACAATAATAAATAAATATATACAATAGGCCAAAAACTAAGCACAATCTCCTGAAGGGGAGGAAGACCGTTTTTCTGGACCCCCTTCTCCCTAATGTTTAGCGCCACTAGTTTTGATATTATAAGACGTTCGGCCCATTAGTTTGGCGATTATAACACCTTTCGCCCCATTTCGTTGTCAATTTTAAGACCTTTCGTGCTATTTAGGTGTCGATTATTTCCTGGCGAGCGATAGCGAGCCTGCAATTGTAAGAGGAACCGGCCTTCGGTCGGGAAATTTTTCTACCGAAAAATGTACAAATTTATCTTGAAGGGGGGTCTAGGGGGTGTTTTTCTAAGCTTGATGGAGGTCTAGGGAGGAAACTAAAAAATATATGAATAAATTAATTAATAGACCAAACAAACGGCCAGTCTCCCCTTAAGGCGTAGGATAGCTGTGGTGAGTGAGTGTGTGGGGGTCGATGGTGGTGGTGGTGATGGTTGAGTGATGAATGTAGTGAGGGTAGTGAAAGGTGATAGTAGGGTGAGATATAGTGTGATAGTGAAGTTAGTGGTATGTATGTACCGGTATGTATATACTCAGGCACATACCCCATTGCTCAGGGTGGCCGACACGAGACAGAGCCCGAAAAGAAACTACATTTAAAGTTCTTAATCTCAGGGTCCGGGACCACTTAATTCGTGTTCCCTAGCCCGTTTCTCGGTCTCGTCGTGTAGGAGAATTATACAAGGAGAGGAGGATTCCTAGCCTCCTGCCCCTAGAAGGAAAAGTAGGACAGCAAAAGAGACAGAGAGAAACAGCTAAGGTTGGGTAAAGGATGCCAAACCTCACTCTGGATAGGACCAGCACTCACCACAAAAACAATTGTGGTGGCGGTAGAATAAGTGTTGTGGTGGAGATGGTTGGGAGAGCATAATAATAATTATATTATACCCTGTTCCAAATAAGTAGGCAAAAACTCTTGATCATTAACTTCTATAAATCACAAATGAATAAAGTAATCGAGCTCATATTTCTACCATCTGGGAAGGGTCAGCCAGGGAATAGGGGGGGAAATTTACAACCTACTTGCTCCAGCCCTTTTTGAGTAACAGAGGGCAGGGTTAACGATTTATGGCTGACCTACATAGAACAGGGTTTAGTAATAATAACAATAATGTACAATAATGCACCATAATATCTTGGTGATTATATACGAGTTATATAAAACAGGAAAATTAAACAAAACTACTGATACAACATTACCATAAATAATAGAGTTTGTCTATTGTGTGGGTAACTATTATATTGTTAGGTCATAGGACAGTTGTGGTTGAGTGAGGAAGTGTGTGTTACCTGACAGGTGTGTGGTCGATGGTGGTAGTAGTGGCAGGTGATAGTAGGGTGAGCTGTAGTGTGATAGTGATGGTGGTAATAGTGATAGTCTATATATCTATCTATTGCCGACGCCTTACACTCCTTTACGAGGGTGGCCATAGACACAACGCCCCCAAGCGTAGCTATCCCCTATGAGAAGGACAACCCATGCTTGTTTGTTTAAGGACCTACAGGATTGACCACTCAGTTTGACCATCCGACTCCGAGGCCTTCCTTCCATGTATCTTTGTAGTACTATTTGTCTACAATGGTATGAGGCTCACCCATCCACTAACCTGTTTCACCCTGAGGTAAGCAGTACCGATTTATTTAAGGTTAAATCTCTTTGACAGGTTGCCGATCAAGACTGACGAGTCAAATCCACACAAATTAAAAGGTCTCCCCTAGATGGGTTGCCGACCAAGGCTAACGAGTCATATCCACCCAGATGGGGGTAATAATGAGGATGGTGGTAAGGTGGGTGGTGATAATTTGGTGAGGATAGTAATACTATCAATTATACATAATAATACCAGTACAATTATCGTTGAATAGACAAATACTAAATACTGTATATAAATATATTGACACTCACTAAGTGACCATCAATATTACATAGAATATGAATGGCAATGTAGTGTATGGCTGACTATATATTGACACTCACTAAGTGACCATCAATATTACATAGAATATGAATGGCAATGTAGTGTATGGCTGACTATATATTGTTAGGGCGTAGGACAGGTATGGTGGTGGAGTGAGTATGTGGTAGTACCTGACAGCTGTGTGGTCGATGGTGGTGGTGGTGGTGAAGTGAGTATGTGGTGGAGTGAGTATGTGGTAGTACCTGACAGCTGTGTGGTCGATGTTCATGGTGGTGGTGGTGGTGGTGGTGGTGAAGTGAGTATGTGGTAGTACCTGACAGCTGTGTGGTCGATGTTCATGGTGGTGGTGGAGTGAGTGTGGTTACGATGGTGGTTGTGTTAGTGATGGTGGTAGGGTGAGGGTTGCGTTTTTTGGTGTTCGGTTAAAGTTTGTGTGGTGGTATATGATTTATCTGGTGGAAATTATGGTGGATTAAGAAATGTGGTTGTTGTCGAGAGGATTATGGTGGCTGTAATGGTTCTTGTTCTGTTGGTGGGGAGAGGATTACGTTGCCTGCATATAGTATTGATGATTGTTTTTGTGTCGAAATGTTAAAGGAATAAGTTGTATAGGATGAAGTTGGAAGGGGAATATTGAGGATGGTTAACAGAAATCGTAGTAATTTGGTAAGCGAAATTATGAACAGGGTAATGGAACAGCAATCGTGGTAAGGAATGTTGGTCGGAAGTGGTGGTGATCAATCAATAATGTTGGTAGTGGTGGTAGTCATGGTGGGAAAAAAAGAAAGTAAAACACATAAAAACAAAGTAGGTGGTTGGTCGATAATATCTGGTTTGTTGTTGGCGGAAAGAAAATGAGGAGTGAGGTGTTTGGTCAATATACATTGGTAGTTGCTATGGGTGGTGGTGGTGGTGGTGGTGGTGGTGGTTCTAACAATCGTGGTAGCTTAAGGAGAGCAAGGTTCATAGATACAACAGATGGGTCGTTTTTCTGGTCCCCCATCTTCCTCATGCTTAGCCCCATTAGTTTTCAGAATGTTATGACGTTCGGCCCATTAGTTTGGCGATATAAGACCATTTGCCCCATTTCTTTGTCAATATTAAGACTTTTCGTGTCATTAAGGTGTCTATTTTTCCCTGTCGAAGCGACAGCCAGCTTGTAATTCAAGAGAAACCGGCCTTCGGCCGGTATATTTATATATAAACAAAAATGCAAATTTATCTTGAAGGAGGGTCTTGTGGGTGATCTTTTAAGCTTTTAAGCTAATAGAGGTCTACGGAGGAAAAAAACAAAAATATATAAAAGATAGATAAATGATCAAATAAAGACGGCTAGATCAGCTATTGTGGTAGTGGTGCTGGTGGTGGTTGGTGGTGGTTGGTGGTTGGTGCTGGTGGTGTTGGTGGTGGTGGTGGTGGTGTTGGTGGTAGGGAAGGAAAACTATGTTGTTAGTAACGGGGAACAGAACAAGCTATATAGGCCGGTATACTGTTTATTATTGGGAGAGTAATAATTATTATCCCTCTCTGTACCAGCGACGACGGTTGTATTTTACTCTACTTATATTTAGACGATTTTATGCAGCTTAGGAGGGATCTGTGTTATTAGTAACGGGGAGATAGAACAAGTTATATAGGTCGTTATATATCATTGTAATATATACAGTATAATTAACCCTTTCCGTACCAGCGACAACGGTTGTATAAATATTCTAGCTGGATTTAAACAATTTTATACAGCTTAGGAGGGATCTGTGGCACTAACGGGGAGCAGAACAAACTATATAGGTTGGTATATATCATTGTAATATATATAATTAACCCTTTCCGTACCAACGACAACGGTTATATTTTCTAGCTAGATTTAGAAGATTTTATTCAGCTTAGGAGGAATCTGTGGCACTAACGGGGAACAGAACAAACTATATAGGCCGTTATATATCATTGTAATAGTAATAATTAAACCTTTCTCTACCAGCGACGACGGTTGTATTTTATTCTAGCGTGATTTAGAAGATTTTATTCAGCTTAGGAGGGATCTGTGGCACTAACGAGGAGCGGAACAAGATATAGACCGTTCTATATCATTAACCCTTTCTGTACGATTGGCTAAATAAGTTGTGTCTCCGCTGTCATTACATGTGTGCTGTATTAATGTCTGTCAGATGTTGAATAGGGTGTGTACAGATAGGAACATGTTTGTATATCGCACTCGAAACGATGAATTAAAGCTTAGACAGTGCTGATACCAACTATTGATCGAACAGTTCTTGGTGCCGCGATATCACTTATTTGGCCGACTGTACCAGCGACGACTGTTCTATTTTACTCTAGCTAGATTTAAGCGATTGTATGCAGCTTAGGAGGGATCTGTGGTAGCTAAAAGGGTTGATTGAGATTGTTTGTAGCCATATAATTTCTAGAGATCCTTTCTAAACTGAATACAATCGATTAGTATGGTACCAGCGACGTCTGTTGTATTATATTCTAGATAGAGTTAGACGATTTTAGGCAGCTTAGGAGGGATCTGTGGTAGGTAAGAAGGTGGATTGAGATAGTTTGATGCCTTAACCCTTTCACGCTTATAACGCGATGTTGAGCCTATTAGGGATACTTTAAAGCCTTTGATACCATCAGGGGTATATAGTAAACCTTTAGTTTAGTTACTTCAACCTTTGCAGTTGTCTTTGAGTTAGCTGTGGGCAGAAGACTAATTTTGGAGAGGTAATTATAAGAGTGAGATAACTCTATTTCTTATTGCTAATATGGCAACCTCTGCGTCATAGGAGTCTGTAAGGGTTATAATGGTTAGATATCCTTTCTAAACTGAATATAATCGATTATTAGACGCCAGAATATGAATACGACGGACGACGACGGTGGTACAGAAAGGGTTAAGGGGGGTGATCTGCTTTTTGTTATTTCTGTCCTTTTCTCTCTTTCTCTGGCTTGTATCCATTCGGCCCCATTCAGCCAACTATTTTAAGACGTTTATCCCCATCTAGGTGTCGATATTTTCCTGGCGAGCGGTAGCGAGCCAGCATATATATATTTTTGTTTTGACAGCAAGCTAAATTTGTCGATAGAAACATTTCTCCGGCATTTGGAATTCTCCAAACAATGCTGGCTCGCTATCGCTCGCCAGGAAGAAATAGACACCTGGATAGGGATAAACGTCTTAAAACAGTTGGCTGAATGGAGCCGAATGGATAAAAGACATATAAAGAGAGAAAAGGAGAGCAAGAGAAAAAAGCAGGTGACCCCCCTTAATCGTAGTGTAGAGGTAGGGGGGGGGGGGGGGAGGGGGACGACGGGGGGGAGGGGAGGGGGGGGGTGATAATTGGAGTTATTGTCTTGGGATGGTGATGGTTATGGTAGTGGCTGAGTGAGTGATTGTAATGGTGGTGGCGTGACAGTCTAGGCTGATGGGGGGTGGTGGAAGAGATATTTACATATAGTTACATAGATACAAAGACTGCACTGACCTTGCGGTTCCTACTAGGCAGTCCGGACTTAATTCTAACAAAATATGCTACTAAGTGGAAGGTAAGGATAGCAAAGCAAAAGGCTCTCTCCCTACCAACCACTTCCTCCGACCAAGCGTCTGCATGAAATACAGCTGGGAAAGAAGGCCCCCAGTAGAATGAGAAATTTCTACCGGGAAATACATACTATAGATGGAATATGGAAAATAGCAATTACTAATGATACATATTTTTTTTTTTTTTAAATTATATTACCCCAACCTCCTCAAAATTAATGTCTAGTCTCCGTTTGAATGCGTGGATTGAATTACATTGCACCACTGTCCCCGGCAACGTGTTCCAATCGTTAACTACAGTGTAGGTGAAAAAATGCTTTGTGCCATCGAGTTGGCCCTCCTGGTTTTTAATTTCATCCCGTTTCCTCTAGTTGATGATATGTTAAAATATGAGTGGCTCCGCATCAATTTTATCAAAGCGTTTTAATATCTTGAAACACTCGGTTAATTGACCTTTTAATCGTCTTTTCCTAAGTAAGAACCAATGTAATGTGTTTAAGGGGAGGTATTTAGTTTGTTCCCTGGACCTCCATCAACCTTAAACTTACACCCCCTCGAGTCCCTTTCAAGATAAATTTTGTAAATTTTTCGGTAGAAAAATTTCCCGGCCAAAGGCCGGTTCCTCTTAAATTACAGGCTCGCTATCGCTCGCCAGGATAAAATAGACACCTGAATTGCACGAAAGGTCTTAATAAGGGGTGAAAGTTCTTAAAATCGCTAAACTAATGGGGCAAACGTTTTATAATATCAAAAGCAATGGGGGTAAACATGAGGGAGAAAGGGGTCAAGAAAACAATCCCTCAAGTGGAGGGAGGGAGGGAGAAAACAATCCCTTAATATTTCATGGTAAGATATATTTTTTAGTGATGGTATTAACTTTGTGGCTCTACGCTGTAGTGACTCAAGTCTCTCAATGTCTTTGTTTAGATAAGGAGACCAATATTGTGTATGTATCGGCACTAAGTATGTTTTGATCAATAATTGGTATCAGCACTATCTAAGCTTCATTTCTTCATATCGAGTGAATTATACAAACATGTTCCTACACTAACCCTATTCAACATCTGGCAGACATTAATACAGCACAGAGAAAGCCAAACGTAATGACAGCTGGGAAATGGTGATGGGCTGGTCTATCAGAGTGAGAACTGAGCGATCTCTGCCATACCCATAGCTTACTCTGACTGTTCTTTTTACTTATATATTTTCTAGATCTCAAGTGACGGCGTCTCTTCCGTGGATTGACCTCCCAATCTACCAAGATTGGAAGCCAAAGCGTCACATTTTTCCTTTGCCCCTCAACTATCTCTTCATAATTGCTGAGGGGCACAGGGCCCTGGGTGGGACTTTGGTTTCCCGGGCGTTTCCGCACCCTCTCAGCTCCCCGCCATGGAGTGGCTTCGGTCACCCAGGCTTTATTGTGGTCGGCAGGGAGGGTCCTGTGGGGGCGCTCGGTTATGGCCTTCGCCTTGCTCGGGGCCTTGGGGCTGTTCGGCCAGGCAGCTTGGGGAACAGCAACAACAACAACAGCTGGGAAATGACTTATTAACGCGACCGTACACCATATTCAAGATGGGGCCTCACTATGCTTCTGTATAACGGTACTTTAAGGTTCTCATTATTTTTAAATATTTTTTTTTTAAATAAGCCCCAATGCTCTATTGGCTTGGTTCACAGCTGCTGCGCTTTGTTCTGAGGTTTTCAAATTTTCAGATATCAGTACCCCTAAGTCTTTAACTAGTGCAAAACGTTTCGCTCGATTATAAGATATTTCGCTCCATACAGGTGTCTTTTTTTTTTCTGGGCGAACGACAACAAACTTAAAAGTTGGAAAACCAAATTGTTCTACCCCAAAATGTATAATTAAACTTCAAAAGGGGTGAGAGAGAGAGTGTGAGATTATTTAGCTGGGAGAGGTATAGAGAAGCGGTTTATTGTAGTCTAGTTTGTAAACTATATATATAATTAATTCGAAAAAATGGACACACAAAACATGGATAACAGCAAAATTACTAAAAAAACCAGTCCCAATTAAGTCAGATGAGCTAGTGTTAAGAGTGCGGGTTTGAACTCAGATGTGGACAAAAACGACTTCGCCGAATAGACTTATGGGCGAAATGACCGGCATCCTTATTTCTCATTCCCCCCCCCCCCCTCCCCATCCTCCTCTCCCCTCTTCTCCTTCTGCTTTGTTATACTTGCCTTCCACTTTGTAGCATATTATATGTTAGCATTATTAAGGGGAGGTATTTAGTTTGTTCCCTACGTTTTCATCAAGCTGAAAATTACACCTCCTAGACCCCCCCTTTCAAGATAAATTTGTACATTTTTCGGTAGAACAAATTCCCGGCCGGTTGCTCTTAAATTACAGGCTGGCTATCGCTCGCCAGGAAAACATCGACACCTTCATGGCACGAAAGGTCTTAAAATTGACAGTAATTATGGGGCGAAATGTCTTAAAATGTCCAAACTACTAGGGCGAACGTCTTAAAAATTCAAAAGCAATGGGGCTAAACATGAGGGAGAAAGGGGTCCAGAAAAAAATATCTCAAGTGGAAATCTCCCCTTAAGTCCAGACTGCCTAGTGGGGACTGCAAGGTCTGTGCAGTCTGTGTATCTATGTGTAACTCTCTCACTCTCTCTCTCACATACACTTTGACTCTCTCTCTCTCTCTCTCTCTCTTGCATACTTAGAGAACACTCACACTCACACGCATACAGTGACATGCCTATAAATTTGCATACACTGTACACTACTCATGTTGCTAAAATCACCTTCCTTGGTGCCGCACTCGCGCACACGCACACGCACACACACACACACACACACACGAGCGAGCGGGCACATCCACACGCACACACACACATGAGCGAGCGGACACACACACACACCCACGAGCGAGCGGGCACATCCACACACACACACACGAGCGAGCACACACACACACACACACACACACACACACACACACACACACACACACACACACACACACACACACACACACACACACACACACACACACACACACACACACACACACATACACACACACACACACACACACACACACACACACACACACACACACACACACACACACACACACGAGCGAGCGGGCACATCCACACACACCCTACAGAAGTCCGCCACGAAGTCTACTGTACGCTACAAACAGTTTAAGGGGAGGTTTTTAGTTTGGTCTCTAGATATCCATCAAGCTTAAGATTACACCCCCTTGAGCCCCTTTCAAGATAAATGTGTACATTTTTCGGTAGAAAAATGTCCCGGCTGAAAGCCGGTTCCTCTTAAATTACAGGCTCGCTATCGCTCGCCAGGATAAAATCGACACCTAAATTGCATGAAAGATCTTAAAATTGACAGAAATTGGTTAAAAGTTCTTAAAATCATCAAAATAATGGGGCGAACGTCTTAAAATTAGAAAAACAATGAGGCTAAACATGAGGGAGAAAGGGGTCAAGAAAAACTCCCTCAAGTGGAATTCTCCCCTTAAAGGCCATTCCGCTCTTTTCATAGTACGTCATAATCACGGTAATACTGGTATCCTCTTGAATGCCTTACATACACACACAATACACACACACACACACACTTACACAGCCATACACACACACACACACACACACACACATTTCTGTCGCACATGTAGTCAACTCGTTTAATCCGCGGGGTCTCAGAGATTGTAGTTATGCTATTATATACATTCAGGTTAATGTAGGGAACAGTGTTGCTTATATATATCTTGATTCACTCTTTGACCACTTCGTATACTGTAAATATCTTATATACATTAACTTTTAAGCTTCAAATACGCCTAAACAATATTCTGAGACTCTGCGGATTATACGAGTTGACTGTACCCGTTGGATTCACGCACCCCCAGTTGACTGTACCCGTTGGATTCACGCACACACGCACCCCCAGTTGACTGTACCCGTTGGATTCACGCACACACGCACCCCCAGTTGACTGTACCCGTTGGATTCACGCACACACGCACCCCCAGTTGACTGTACCCGTTGGATTCACGCACACACGCACCCCCAGTTGACTGTACCCGTTGGATTCACGCACACACGCACCCCCAGTTGACTGTACCCGTTGGATTCACGGACACGCACCCCCAGTTGACTGTACCCGTGGGATTCACGCACACACGCACCCCCAGTTGACTGTACCCGTTGGATTCACGCACACACGCACCCCCAGTTCATCCACTTTAATGGGGCCCACCTCGCTTTTTTCTCTTTCTTTCCCTCTCTCTTTGGGTTGTATCCAATCGGCCCCATTCAGCCTACTGTTTTAAGACGTTTACCCCAATTCAGGTGTCAATATTTTCCCGGCGAGCGGTAGCGAGCCAGCATATATGTATTTTAGTTTTGACAGCAAGCTAAATTTGTACATTTTTCGATAGACAAATTTCTCCGGCGAAGCCGGATTTCTCCATACAATGCTGGCTCGCTATCGC
Source organism: Paralithodes platypus (assembly GCA_032716605.1). Lineage (NCBI taxonomy): Eukaryota > Metazoa > Arthropoda > Malacostraca > Decapoda > Lithodidae > Paralithodes > Paralithodes platypus. The sequence continues at coordinate 27,761,282 of CM064542.1, read as the reverse complement.
TCGCCAGGAAGAAATCGACACCTGAATGGGGATAAACGTCTTAAAACAGTTGGCTGAATGAGGCCGAATGGATACAAGCCAGAGAAAGAGAGAAACGGAGAGATAGATAAAAAAAGCAGGTGCCCCCCCCTTGTATTGAATATTGTTCACATGTGTGGGGAGGATCCTCTCACACCGCTCTCCTAGATAAAGTAGAAAGGAAAGCCTTTCGTATCATTAACTCCCGGGCACTCACCAACTCTCTACAAACTCTCTCTTCGCTGCAATGTTGCATCTCTCTCGCTATTCTATCGCTACTACAATAATCAGTGTTCCTCGGAGCTTTCCCAGTGTATACCACCTCCTCTACGTAGGGTACGTAGTAGCCGCCTTGCAACATAATCCAACCCCTACTCTGTGCAACTCTCCAACTCAAGAGTGAAACGCTATTCTCAGACTTTCTTCTATTCAACTGCTGAGCTCTGGAACTCTCTCCCAGAATTAGTCTTTCCCTCTTCCTATGACCTAAATTGCCTCAAACTCCCTGTGTCCAGGCATTTTAGCTCAAACGTCCCTTGATTTCGGCCCTGTCACTCTTTGAAATCTGGGAGAGGCACTCGCTGCAGGCAGTTATGCCTGTTGTCTCCCTCATTCACATAGAAAAAAAAACATTCACAAAAACATGTAAGGAAAGGCACGTCAGTAGCTTAGCAATAACAAAATTCAAATCCGAAGATGCAGCCCTGAAACATTTTCTTAGCATCATGTTCTGCATGTACTGTATATATATATATATATACAGTATATATACAGTATACATATATATATATATATATATATATATATATATATATATATATATATATATATATATATATATATTTTTTTTTTTTTTTTTTATTTAAGTAATTCCAGAAAATAAATGTCAAGTCTGCCGTATTCGTGCTAGGGTCTTTATAAACAGTCAGAATTGCGCTGCTTCTATTTTGTTTTTATTTTGTATTTATTATATATTTTTTGTATTAATTATAATATTGTAGCATTTTTAATTGGTTAAGGAAGCTACATTGTCACCATCTAGAGTGATAAATCACCCAACACTTCGAAACATCGCTTGATAATCTCGGGGCCTCATATTTTATGTAACTCATACATTTTGTTTTATGTAACTAGTCATAATTATAACGGATTGAAAAACATGAAATATATAATCCAAGTGTTGTTGTTACTGTGGGTGCACGCGTGTGTGTGTGTGTGTGTGTGTGTGTGTGTGTGTGTGTTATTTATAAACAAACAAGCGTGGCAGTAAACATGAACTCCAGGTACTGACATGCAAGCAAAGTCTAGAAGTAAACATACTGATCTACGCTGAAACACGCACACTCTTAAGGGGAGATATTTAGTTTGGTCTCTAGCTATCCATCAAGCTTAAGATTACACCCCTTTGAGCACATTTCAAGATGAATTTGTACATTTTTCGGTAGAACAATGTCCCGGCTGAAAGCCGGTTGCTCTTAAATTACAGGCTCGCTATCGCTCGCCAGGATAAAATCGACACCTAAATGGCACGAGAGGTCTTAAAATTGACAGAAATGGGTCGAAACTTCTTAAAATCGTCAAACATAATGGGGCAAACGTCTTAAAATTAGAAAATCAATGGGGCTAAACATGAGGGAGAAAGGAGTCAAGAAAAATATTCGCTAGTGGAAATCTCCCCTTAACTCGCTCTTTATAATCAGGCAATTCTCTGGCTCTCTCTACCTCTCTATCTTGGTTTGGTTGCGCTCTTTCTCCTCACTCTCACTGCTCTATAGAAAATATGTTGTAATATTCGGCCTCAAGAAGTATATTACGGGATTAAAATAGTTAGGGTAGGGATACGCACCCAATTAAAATAGTTAGGGTAGGGATACGCACCCAATTAAAATAGTTAGGTTAGGGATACGCACCCAATTAAAATAGTTAGGGTAGGGATACGCACCCAATTAAAATAGTTAGGGTAGGGATACGCACCCAATTAAAATAGTTAGGGTAGGGATACGCACCCAATTAAAATAGTTAGGGTAGGGATACGCACCCAATTTAAATCGTTAGGGTAGGGATACGCACCCAACTAAAATAGTTAGGGTAGGGATACGCACCCAACTAAAATAGTTAGGGTAGGGATACGCACCCAATTAAAATAGTTAGGGTAGGGATACGCACCCAATTAAAATCGTTAGGGTAGGGATACGCACCCAATTAACATAGTTAGGGTAGGGATACGCACCCAATTAAAATAGTTAGGGTAGGGATACGCACCCAATTAAAATAGTTAGGGTAGGGATACGCACCCAATTAAAATCGTTAGGGTAGGGATACGCACCCAATTTAAATCGTTAGGGTAGGGATACGCACCCAATTAAAATAGTTAGGGTAAGGATTCGCACCCAATTAAAATAGTTAGGTTAGGGATACGCACCCAATTAAAATAGTTAGGGTAGGGATACGCACCCAATTAAAATAGTTAGGGTAAGGATTCGCACCCAATTAAAATAGTTAGGTTAGGGATACGCACCCAATTAAAATAGTTAGGGTAGGGATACGCACCCAATTAAAATAGTTAGGTTAGGGATACGCACCCAATTAAAATAGTTAGGGTAGGGATACGCACCCAATTAAAATAGTTAGGGTAGGGATACGCACCCAATTAAAATAGTTAGGGTAGGGATACGCACCCAATTAAAATAGTTAGGGTACGGATACGCACCCAATTCAGACTGAGCAATGAGGTCTGGTTAACCCTTTCAAGCTCCAATACGCGTTTCTGTTCTGTTTTTTGTTCTATTATTAGATGATATTATTCAGATTAGTAACGGTATATGGAAGTCAGAGGGTTGATTGAGATAGTAATTACCCTTTTAATACCCACAGATCCTTCCTAAGCTGCATCAAATCGTCTAATGATAGCCAAAATAAAAATGATATAACGCGTCAGACCTTCAAGGGGTTAAAAGCTCGCGGTCCCTCTTCCACATACGCATAAAAACGCTTAATTTATATAATGGATTATTAAATGATGATTAGCCTCAACATTAATGGAACACCTAATTATGGCAATAAGTTCAATGGGTGTAAGGGGGGTGACCTGTTTTTGTTCTGTCCTTTTCTATCTTTCTCTGGCTTGTATTCATTTGGTCCCATTCAGCCTACTGTGTTAAGATGTTTATCACCATCCAGGTGTCAAGTTTTTACTGGTGAGCGGTAGCGAGCCAGCATATTTTTAATTTTTGTTTGACAGCAGGCTAAATTTGTACATTTTTCGATAGAAAGATGTCTCCGGCGAAGCTGGATTTCTTCATATAATGCTGGCTCGCTATCGCTCGCCAGGAAGAAATCGACACCTAGATGGGGATAAAAGTCTTAAAATAGTTGGCTGACGGGGCCGAATGGTTACAAGCCAGCGAAAGAGAGAAAAGGACAGAAATAACAAAAAGCAGGTCACCCCCTTAACATGTGTATACCGTATGAAGAACATTGTTCATATTTAGGATCTTCTGTGATTATAGCAATATTCTCCTAAACGTAGTAAACATTACTTCAGTGCATCAGCTTATGAATATATAACATAATTATAATCTTACATTGCAAATTCCTAATAAATTGATTGCACTATAATATCTCAAGAACCAGTAGCTCAGATACTATAATCTCTCTCTCTCTCTCTCTCTCTTGCTCCTACCTTCTGTGAAATTATAAGTCATGGTCCTCTGCACTGTAATTATCCAGATATAGGCTCTTAATATATTGGCCGCCCTTGAGTTTTCCATTAGGGCGTTAGATATATATGTTAACCTCTTCTGTGGCCCTGATGTGGCGGCGTCTACGCCGTGGGACCACCTCCCGGAGCTGCCAACCCTCCACGGCCGGAGACAAGATCAACGACCAGTGGAGGACAACCGGATGCCGACCGCGGGGAGCAATTTCGGGAGCCAAACCGTCACAACCATCCCCTGCCCCCTCCCTGGGGGCACGGGTCCTTGGAGCGGCTTCGGTCGCGCCGGGAATTTCCACATCTCTCGCACCACACACACACATCACACAGTTTTTCCTACACCGAGAAATGACTCTCCGGCTGTCATTTCTCGAAGACTTCTTCTAGCCGGAGACATTGAGAGCAACCCAGGACCCACGTACACATACATAATTGTTCAACTTGCTCAAAACCCATCACTTCGAGTCGCCACACTAAGGGTTCAGTTCTCTGCAATTCATGCAGGAACTGGACCCACTTCACCTGTACAACACTTGCCTCCAAGAAACACTACACGAACACCTGGACCTGTTCCTCATGCCCCTCCCTCTCCCAGTCAAATCCCTCGCCTAAAACCCGTCCACCTCTCCTCCCCATCCCACCTAGCCTTTCCATATCATCCACTCCCCCCCCCCCCCTAAAACCCGTCCACCTCTCCTCCCTAATCCACCTAACCTTCCCATACCATCCACATCCTCAACTAAACACACCACACCCCATCCTAATCCATTCCAACCCCCATCTCCTGCTCCCCAATCCCCACCCCCACCTCACCCATCCCAACCCCCAGCCCCTCCCTCACCCCCACCAACCAAACAGATAACCTCATCATCCTTAACGACATCCATCAACATACCCATATTCCTCACCAAGCCCTCTATAACCCATCATCTCCAGACATCACCTTTTGCTCCCCAGAACTCGCCCCCACAACATCCTGGAGGGTGGTCAGAACCTTAGGCTCTGACCACCTCCCGATCATTATCACCACCAAAACCAGACTCACCCCAGCTAGCCACAAACACACATACACCAATTATAAAAGAGCTAACTGGGAAGCATTTACAAATGAGACACAACAACACTTCACAACTCTAAACAGTACACCCATCACTAACATCAACAATGCTGTACACATACTCAATAAAACTATCCAAAACGCTGACAAGAAACACATTCCAAGAGGTAACAGAGAAAGACACAACCCCAACTTCACACCAGAAATTCAAAACTTCATCAGACAATGCGACACACTGAAACACTCCCCAGCACCCCACACACAAGACATCACACAACAAATTCAAGCACTCAACACCCAAACTAACAACAAAATACAAGAACAACAAAAACTAAATTGGAATAACTTCCTACAAACACTTGATCACAAAACAAACCCCAAAAAACTCTACAAAACACTAAACAGCATCACACTTTCCAACAGCAACACAACACAATCACATGCTGCAATCACAACAACAGACTCTACTCCTTCATGTAAACAACAAGCAAACACTCTCATCAATCACTTCTCACATGTCAGCCACCTAAAACCTCACAAAGACGACCGACGTGTCATCCGACGTAAGAGACAATTCCCCACAGACCCTGACTATACACCCTTCACCAATCACCAGACAAAGCATATCATTAACAATCTCAAGCACTCACCCGCCTGTGGCCTAGACAACATAAGCAACATACACCTCAGACACCTGGGACCACAAGGCATACAAGCACTCACTAACATATCAAACTACAGCTATTCACACAACACAATACCAGACATTTGGAAGCATGGTATCATCATCACATTCCCCAAACCCAACAAAGACCCCACGCTACCCTCCTCGCACCGCCCCATCACACTCCTTTGCTCCCCCTCCAAAGTCATGGAATGACTAGTATTACAACTAATTACACCCGACCTACCCCTAGCTCCAACACAACATGGCATTAGGCCACTGCACTCCACAAACACTCTTTTCACAGACCTTATACAAAGAGCTTTTGACAGCATCAACTCAGCTAGACCACCACACAGATCACTATTAGCCACACTCGACATTAGTAAAGCCTTCGATGCCATCCCCCGCCACAACCTAACAAACAAAATCTACAACACAAACATGCACAACAACACAAAAAGGTGGCTGGCCAACTTCCTAGCAGGCAGATGTGCACACGTATCTTTTGCCTGTCAGTCATCTAAAATCAGAAACTTTCCAAACGGAGTCCCACAAGGATCCGTCCTATCGCCCGCACTCTTCAATCTGTATATGCACGATATAACTACACCCAATACACCCCAAATAAACTTAGCCTCCTATGCAGATGACATAACACTCACATGCACACACCATGACCCAAAAAGAGCAACAGATCTCCTTCAACCCTATCTCAACACACTACATGGCTGGTGCACTACAAACAGACTTAATCTAGCCCCAGCCAAATCCACCGCAACCCTGCTCACAAGCTGGACAGGAGAACACGAATACATCCCTCAACTCACCATAAACAACACACCCTAACACATACACACACACCAAAATCCTAGGAGTAACATATGATACTCATATGACATTCAAACAGCACACCACAAACATAAAAAAGAAACTGACACCCAGACTTAACGCCCTCAGGTCACTTGCTCACACAAAATTTGGACACAACAAAGAAACTACCACCACAGTATATAAACAATACATAAGATCAGTGATGGAATACGCAAGCCCAGCCTGGGCTTCTAACCTAGCTGAAACACATCATAAGAACTTACAGACTATTCAAAACAAAGCCCTGAAGATCATTACAGGCTGCACAGCTACTGCACCCACAGATCACCTACATCAAGAAACCAAAATCCTCAAAGTCAAAGACCATCTGGACATGAGAGGCACTCAATTCCTGGCAGCAGCCTCCACGAACCAAGACCACACACTAAACTACATGGCAACACACCCACAGACACCAAGAAATATCAAAACAACACCCAGCACACGGTATCACACACAATTATTATCCTCTCTCCCTCCCTGCCCACCCCGAACCAACTTCCAGAAGCACATCCATACTCATATCTCTCGCCAATCCATCCACTCACTGACAGACAACACGCAGCTGCATGCACGATCTCCCGAAATCCATCCTTCCGAATCCTCCCTCCCTCGCGAGGACAGAGTCCACCTAGCCAGGCTGAGATGCAGACACCATCCAGCTCTCCTGAGCTATCAGAAGAGACTGTATGACTCCGTTGTCGACGCCTGCCCGGGACGTAACACAGCACCCCATACCATTAAACACATCATAGAAGACTGCATTTCACACAACCACTTACGCCAACAACACAATCTACACTCAATGAGAGCTCTGTGGGAAAGCCCAATCGTGGCCATGGCCTTCCTCAGGGACTCGGGGCTGTTCGGCCAGGCAGCTTAGGGAACAACAACAACAACCCCTTCTGTACCGGCGATGTACTTTGAATTTTATGCTAGCTATATACAGACGATTTTATTCAGTTTAAGAAGGATCTGTGGTAGTAAAAGTGGTTGACTGGGATAGTTGTAAGCCTGTTAATTGTCGGGGGCCCTTTTTAACCCCTTGAAGCTCTTTGACGCGTTTCAGCAGTTTAATTTGGCTATCATTAGACGATTGTACGCAGCTTAGGAAGGATCTGTGGGTATTAAAAGGGTAAATACTATCTCAATCAACCCTTTGACTTCCGTATACCGTTACTAATCTGAATAAAATCGTCTAATAGCAGCCAGAAAACAAAACAGAAACGCGTATTGGAGCTTGAAAGGGTTAAACTGACTAAAATCGTGTAATAGTAACACGAGTAAAAATATTAAAAATAAAACACGTCTCCGGTACAGAAGTAGTTATGGAGATGAGATTTTGATTAAGGGGAGATTTCCACTTGAGGGATTTTTTTCTTTACCACCCTTTTATCAGTCATGTTTAACCCCATTGCTTGTGACATTTTAAGACGTTCGCCCCATTACTTTGGCGATTTTAAGAACTTTCACCCCATTTATGTCACTTTTAAGACCTTTCGTCCTATTTAGGTGTCTATTTTTTCCTGGCGAGCAATAGCGAGCCTGTAATTTAAGAGGAACCGGCCTTCGGCCGGGAAATTTTTCTATCGAAAAATGTACAAATTTACCTTGAAAGAGGGTCTAGGGTGTGTAATTTTAAACTTGATGGAAGTCTAGGAAACACACTAAAAACCTCCCCTTAATGGCATACGCAAAATTGATCTTAATTTAGCCTTGTATTCATTTTTTTAGTGATTGCATAGTCCTTGTTCTTAATCCTTAATTTTTCACTTATTATTATAAAGTCTGCATTAGTAGATTTATTATTATAAAGTCTGCATTAGTAGATTTATTATTATAAAGTCTGCATTAGTAGATTTATTATAAAGTCTGCATTAGTAGATTTATTATAAAGTCTGCATTAGTAGATATATTAAAGTCTGCATTAGTAGATTTATTATTATAAAGTCTGCATTAGTAGATTTATTATTATAAAGTCTGCATTAGTAGATTTATTATTATAAAGTCTGCATTAGTAGATTTATTATAAAGTCTGCATTAGTAGATTTATTATTATAAAGTCTGCATTAGTAGATTTATTATAAAGTCTGCATTAGTAGATTTATTATAAAGTCTGCATTAGTAGATTTATTATAAAGTCTGCATTAGTAGATTTATTATAAAGTCTGCATTAGTAGATTTATTATAAAGTCTGCATTAGTAGATTTATTATTATAAAGTCTGCATTAGTAGATTTTATTCAGATCAGGAATACCTAGGGATACAAACACATATCTGAGATAATGTCTACCCCCTTCATTCCTCGAGTTTGCTCTAAGGTGAATTAACTACTCTAATATTAGCCAGGTTGAAATACGAACTAAATCAGAGAGAGAGCGAGAGAGAGAGAGAAGAAGAAGAAGAGAGAGAGAGATACGAGAGAGGAGGAGAAGAGGATAGAGAGAGAGAGAGAGAGAGAGAGAGAGAGAGAATTATACATCTATACCATATTATGCTCTAAGGACATACAACAATTACTGCCTGTCTGTGTCTCTACATATCTCCGTACATAAATATATAATAATAAAGAGAGTTTGTACAGTCGCGCTAATAAGTGATGCCTCGGCACCAAGTATGTTTTGATCAATAATTGGCATCAACCATATCTAAGCTTCGATCATTTCTTCATAGCGAGTGAAATATGCAAACATGTTCCTACCCACCCTATTCAACATCTGACAGACATTAATATAGAACCGAGCAAGCCAAACGTAATGACAGCTGGGGCATGACTTATTAGCGCGACCGTACATATATCGTTAAGCGCAACAAAGGGTGACTAACTTCACAACAAACCTCCACAACTTTGACTATACTGGTATCGCCAGTTGAAGCGAGAAACTAACTTCCCAACACCTTCACCTATTTAACGGGGTAGTGTTTGTACATTTATTTATTTATTTATTTATTATTATTAATATTATTATTATTTGTTTTTGTTTTGGTCTAGTAATATTTATATATTTATTTATGTATTTTTAGTTTCCTCGGTAGACCTCCATCAAACTTAAGAAAACGCGCTTCGAGATATATTTGTAAATTTTTCGGTAGAAAAATGTCCCGGCCGAAGG
>CM064542.1:27724342-27746842 GCA_032716605.1 Paralithodes platypus | reverse complement strand
TTCTGAACATTGTTGACTCGGTTTTAGGTTACTCGATATTGTTACTCCCAGATCAGTTTCTCTGTTTACATTCTTAAGCTGAGTGCCATTCATCGAATAGTTTGCTTTCTCATTTAGGTATACGATATGTAGTACTTTACATTTATCCGCATTGAAACTCATTTGCCAAATTTGGGCCCAACATGACAATTTATCTAGATTGTGTTGTATATCGTCAACTTGTACTTTTGAGAATGTTCTTTTGAGAGTACGCTATTTGCAATTTTTGTATCGTCAGCAAATTTTGAGATTGTACAGGTGAGACCCTCATCTATGTCGTTGATGTAAATTAGAAAGAGAATTGGTCTAGTACCGATCCCTGGGGTACCCCGCTACTTACATTGGTCCATTTTGATGCCTTACCGTTTATGACTACTCTTTGCTTTCTGTCGCTGAGCCAATTTTCTATCCATTTCAACACACCGTCTTGTATTCCATGCGCTTTTAGTTTTAGCAGTAAACGTTTGTGGGGAACTTTGTCAAAGGCCTTTTGAAAATCAAGGTATATAATATCTACAGCTTTACTCTCATCGTAGAGGTTGAGGATATCGTGGAAGAAGTCTAAGAGGTTTGTTAAACAGGACGTTTTTTACGAAAGCCGTGTTGAGTATCTTTAAGTATGTTATTTTCCTCTAAGTGATTTACGAGTCTGTCTCGTATGACCGTTTCTAGCATTTTACATACAAATGAGGTTAAGCTAATTGGACGATAGTTACAGGGTAGGGATTTGCTGCCTTTTTTGAATATCGGTGTTACGTTGGCTAGCTTCCACTGATCGGGCATAGTTCCAGACTGCAAGGATTTATTGAATAGTAATGTCAGTGGTTTAGAGAGCTCATCCTTAGCTTCCTTTAGAACTCTAGGCGAGATTGTATCAGGTCCAGGCGTTTTATTTACCTTGAGTTTATCTAAACAATTCAATACTTCTCTCTCTGTAACGGTGATATTGCTTAGAACATCTGAATTATCAATCTGAATCGGCGATGGTGTAGGGATATCACTGAGGTCTTCTGTTGTAAAAACTGATGCAAAGAAGGTATTGAGGGCATTACTCATTTGTTCTTCGTCTTTGGTGTATTCTCCATTTTCATCGACTAACGGTCCAACAGTTGAAGTAACGACTTTTTTCTTTCTGATATAACTATAGAATTCTTTCGGGTTTGTTTTACTTTGATTCGCAATATGTAACTCTAAGGTCTTTTTACTTTGCTTAATTAACTTTTTGGCTTTGCGTCGTAGCTCTACAAATTTCAGCCGTTCTTCGTCATTTTGTAAGGATTTTAATCTATCATTAGCAAATTTTTTAGCAAGCAGGCAGTTTGAAATATCTTTATTCCACCATTTGGGCTTATTATTATGGCCTGGACGCCGAGTTTTCGATGGTATGCAGTCTTGCACTGCTTTTAGGTAAGTGGCTTCGAATAACTTCCAAGATGTATTTATGTCGTTATTGTGAATTAAAAAGCTCCAGTCAGTTTCTTTAAACATAGCTCTAAGTTTATGGAAGTTTGCTTTCTTGAAATTAGGGACTTTTTCGATGCTACTATTTGGTTCGTTACTAGTAAACTTTAAAGTGAAAGTTATCGTACGATGGTCGCTGTTACTGAATTCATCACCAACATTCAAATGAGAGAGAGAGAGAGAGAGAGAGAGAGAGAGAGAGAGAGAGAGAGAGAGAGAGAGAGAGAGAGAGAGAGAGAGAGAGAGAGAGATTATGATGCCTTGTACAGTATATCAATTACATTCATATAAAGGTAGTCTGCGTATCATTAAGGTCATAAAATTACCCCATACATCAGCAGAGTTATATAAATATGGTGTATAGAGCAGGGGTGAGGCAAGGAGGGTCACCAAGGAGGGATCACTCACAAGAAATATAAAGTAGGGGTGAGGCAAGGAGGGTCAACCAAGGAGGGACCACTCACAAGAAATAATATAAAGAAGAGGTGAGGCAAGGAGGGATCACTCACAAGAAATATAAAGTAGGGGTGAGGCAAGGAGGGTCAACCAAGGAGGGACTACTCACAAGATAATTATAAGGAAGAGGTGAGGCAAGGAGGGTTGCCAAGGAGGGCCCACTCACGATATACATTATACACCAGTTATGACGTAACTCAAGAGGTCACATCACTACATAGAATCACGAACACTGGGCCTATTAGCTTACCAAGGTCACATAGCTAAGCCTTTCCAGGTGATATGTTAATGGGAGATGATTAGTTTCCTCCCTAGACCCCCATCAAGTTTTTTAAAAATACCCCCAAAACCCCCCTTCAACTTATAAATGTGTACATTTTCGGTAGACAAATGTCCCGGTTCCTCCTAATTAAAGGCTCGCTATCGCTTGTCAGGAATAAAACGACACATAAATGGCACGAAAGTTCTTAAAATTGACAGAGATAGGGTTAAATGTTTCAAAATCGCCAAACTAACAGGGCGAACGTCTTAAAATATCAAAACTAATGGGGCGAAACAGGAGGGAGTAGGGGGTTCGAAAAATAATCCCTTCAGTGAACATTTCCTCTTACGCCTTACAGTACCGGTGACGTCTTTTTGTTTTGATTGTAGATGCATTTGAACGATTTAGTGAAGCTTAGCAAAGATATATATATTTTTTTTTTTTTTTTTTTAAAGAGACAATGAACGGAGGAAGGAAAAACACAGATAAAACAAAAAAGTCCTTGTGCCTAAAGGCATCCTCCATTCATAAAATGTTTGTAACAACTGGATTTAAACATTTGTAGATTGTAAGTTTGTGGAAAGCAATTAGAGGGAAGTGAATTCCAAAGAGTAGTAGCTCTTGGGATAAATTAATTCTGATAAGCAGAAGTTCTGCATTGTGGAAGAGAAAGTGTAAATTCATGGTCGCTCTCAGCTGCCCTAGTTCTACGGGGAAAGATGTGGAGAGGCGGCACAATTGAAGCAAGTTCCTCGGAACAATTGCTGTGAAAATATCTGTAGAATAATGCAAGGGATGCAACGTTTCTTCGTATGGATAATGTAGGAAGGTCCTGTGTGATTGCAGGGTTATTTATTAATCTAATAGCTTTATTTTGAATTTTGTCCAACTGCCTCAATGCAACCACTCCACTTCCACCCCACAGAGGTGAACAGTAATCCAGCTGAGAACGCACATGACTTTTATATATCACGGCCAACTGCTCGTCAGTGAAGAATATATGGTATGGTAGCTACAAGGATTAATTGAGAGAGCTTGTAGCCTTATAAGGACTATATGTCTTTTGTGAAGCTTAGCAAAGATATACTGTATGGTAGCTACAAGGAGTAATTGAGAGAGTCTGTAGCCTTATAATGACTATATGTCTTTTTTAAGCTGAATGAAATCGTCTAATAGTGGCCAGAATATACTGAAAAGGTTGTCATTGGTGTTGTAGGGGTTAAGGGGACCGACCTGCATTTTTTTCTTTCTTAGTTGTATCAATTCGGCCCCATTCAGCCTACTGTTTTAAGAAATTTATCCCCATCCAGGTGTAGATTTGTTCCTGGCGAGTGATAGCGAGCCAGCATTTTATGGAGAAATCCGGCTTCGCCGGAGACATTTTTCTATTGAAAAATTTACAAATTTAGCCAGCTGTCAAACTCAATATCCATAATATGGTGGCTCGCTATCGCTCGCCAGGTATATATCGACACCTGGATGGGGATAAACATCTTAAAACAGTAGGCTGAATGGGGCCGAACAGATACAACCCAGCGAGAGAAAAAGAGCAGATCATCCCCCTTAAATGGCTTCATACACGTATAGTACAGGTTAGCCAGTCCAGTCGGCTACACATTTCACAATTTTCAGGCAAAGCTGAGCGGTGTGTGAGGCTTGTTCAGTGTAAGAATAGGCCGTTCAATTCAATTACTGGACCGAGCTAGCGCCATTCCCCCCCCCCCCCCCCCCCCCCCCACACACACTCTCAGTTTCTCATGAACGAGCCAGATTGTGCAGGCAACCAGAGAGGCTGATTGGAGCGTGTAAAAGGCCCATAAGTTATCGGGGAGTCTTCATTTATGACTTTCGCTTATCAAAATTAATTTATCCCCAGAGCTTCTACTCTCTGGAATTCACTTCCTTGGAGTTGCTTTCCAGAAATCTACAACCTACAACAGTTTAAGTCCAATTGTTACAAATATTTTATGAATGGAGGATACCTTTAGGCACATGGATTTTTTTTTTTTTTTTTTCCTTTCCTCTATTGTTTCCAAAAAAAATGCTAAAACAATAACACGATGTAACCACACGTTTAAGGGGAGGTTTTTAGTTTGGTCTCTAGGTATCCATCAAGCTTAAGATTACACCCCCTTGAGCCCCTTTCAAGATAAATTTGTACATTTTTCGGTAGAAAAATGTCCCGGCTGAAAGCCGATTCCTCTTAAATTACAGGCTCGCTATCGCTCGCCAGGATAAAATCTACACCTAAATGGCACGAAAGGTCTTAAAATTGACAGAAATGGGTCGAAAGTTCTTAAAATCGTCAAAATAATGGGGCGAACGTCTTAAAAATAGAAAAGCAATGGGGCTATACATGAGGGAGAAAGGAGTCAAGAAAAAAATCCCTCAAGTGGAAACCTCCCCTTAATGTACTAAATAAGTAAGCAAACAGTAATTTCCTAGTTCTTAAGAAAATAAGTGCCATCAAGTTATCCTTTATAAATGAACACTCAATTCCATAGACTTAGACACACATCGCTCTCTCTGTGTTTTACTTCCATACACGCTCAGTTCGGCCTGTCAGACTGAGTGGCCTACAGATCAATTTGACCTTATTGTATGAAGGGGTATTTTGACGGTTTGTGACGGCTTAACCGGACACAGACAGACAGACAGACAGACACACACACACACACACACACACACACAGCCCGTATCCTAGTAGGTAGAGCTCTCGTCTCACACACGAGGGGTCGGGGGTTCAATCCCCGGCCGGGCGGAGACAAATTGGGCTGGTCTCCTTTCATGTGTTAGCCTCAGTTCACCTAGCTGTAAATAGGTACCTGGAATAAGTGGACGACGTTGTGACGTCCCATCTGGGGTTGGCAAAAATGGTACAAGGCGAGATGGGTATCATATGGTTCACCTAAGCTGATGGCTACCTAAGCCTTCGGGCGAGACGGTACAGTCTATAGTGAGAATGGTACCATACAGATCCACCCTAAGCCTTCGTTTCCGATGTCGCCAATTGGCTAAAAATACAGAGTACACACACATCCACAGCCATTCCAACGATACATATAACACCTACACATATAGGAGGCGGGAAATAACGAGCATGCTCACTCCCGCAATACAACTAGAGTAAGTACAACTAAAGTAAGTACACACACACACACACACACACATACACACACACACACACACACATTCAGTTCAGCACGTAAAACAAACAAAGTGACAGGCTGTATTGAGCGACTATGTAAACTTATTATACACAGATCGGTCCGGGGGAATAATCAGGGTAATAAGGTCTCTCTCTCTCTAATCAAGGTAATAAAATAACTCTCTCTCTCTCTATATGTATATTATATATATATATATATATATATATATATATATATATATATATACTGTACATACATACTGTACATGCATACATACATACACATGTCATACAGAGAGAGAGAGAGAGAGAGAGAGAGAGAGAGAGAGAGAGAGAGAGAGAGAGAGAGAGAGAGAGAGAGAGAGAGAGAGAGAGAGAGAGAGAGAGAGAGAGAGAGAGAGAGAGGAGACAGAGAGAGAGAGAGACAGAGAGACAGAGAGAGAGAGAGGGTGGTAGTCTACGAGGTATGATAATTGGGGTCTGTCCCTGGTGACCCGTGGAAGAGGGTGGTGTTAGGTGTACAGGTGATTAGGTCCAGAAATATGAGTAGCGGGGGTAGTTAATGGCATAGGAAGGAAGGGTGAAGATGCGAGTACTAGACACACAGACAGATTGACAGACAGACAGATGGACACAACCTCACCCCTACTCTGTGCAACTCTCTAACTCCAAAGTGAAACGATACTCCCAATCCTTCTTTTATTCAACAACTAGACAGCCAGAAAGAACCAGTTGAAGTAGCTGTCATAAACTCTACTTTGCCCGTTCCAGGTGTGTCCTTCCTTGGGAACGATTTGGCTGGTATAGGTATGATTCCTAAGCTGGTGACGAGGGAGGTTCCACTCGCATCAAGTCCCACAGAGAAGACAGACCAAGAATCCCCTCCTATATATCCAGTCTGTGCTGTCACTAGGTCCCAATCTAAAAAGCCAGAGTCGGACCTCCCCTCACCGTTGTTCCGGGAAGACATCTCCAGACAGTTCATAAGTAAGGATAATTTTATTAAAAGCTCAGCAATCGGACGCAACATTAGCTGGCCTGAGACATATAGCCGAGGACTCTCCATCAAATAGTAAGAACCCTAATATTTGTATTAATGATGGAGTATTAATCATATCACTCTCTTTATATTACTGACAAAGACACATGGTCTAAGGTCACGCAGATTATCTTTCCCTCCTCAGTTAGGGAATCTGTCATTGGATTGGCTCATGATGGTCTGGCAGGACATGTAGGTCAAAAGAAAACTTATAGGAAGTTATTACAACATTACTTCTGGCCAGGAATGAAGAAAGATGTTAAATAATATGTAAAATGCTGTCATGTTTGTCAAGTAGTAGGGAAACCAAATGATGTAATTCCCCCAGCTCCTCTACAACCAATCCCTATTGACACAGAACCCTTTGAGAAGGTAGCAGTAGATTGTATAGGTCCCCTTCCGAAAACAAAAAGGGGAAATCAATACTGGCTCACTGTAATGTGTTCTTCAACCAGGTATCCAGAAGCCTATCCTCTAAAAGACATAAAAGCTAAAAATGTAGTAAAACACCTACACTTATTTACTAAAGTAGGCATTCCAAAATAAACACCTACACTTATTTACTAAAGTAGGCATTCCTAAATAAACACCTACACTTATTTACTAAAGTAGGCATTCCTAAATAAACACCTACACTTATTTACTAAAGTTCATTCCTAAATAAACACCATAAAGTAGGCATTCCTAAATAAACACCTACACTTATTTACTAAAGTAGGCATTCCTAATTAAACACCTACAACTATTTTACTAAAGTAGGCATTCCTAAATAAACACCTACACTTATTTACTAAAGTAGGCATTCCTAAATAAACACCTACACTTATTTACTAAAGTAGGCATTCCTAAATAAACACCTACACTTATTTACTAAAGTAGGCATTCCTAAAAAAATCCAGACAGATCAAGGTACACATTTTACCAGTGACCTAATGACAAGATTTTAACCGTTCAACCGTGTTTATGTCGGGAAAATATAGTGCACTTGGCTTGGTAGATCATGACAAATGGAGGGAGGGTGAAGAGGCGAGTAATGGAGGAAACTGCAACAAGTGGTCAAGTTAGGTATGTTAATTGACCACTTGCGAGTTTCAGGCTATAAGGAAGTTGGAGCTGTAGATATCTATATTTAGCAGAATTACCGGCCAAAATACGGTTGTAGGAAATATATAAACCCATCTAGTCAAATTAAGTATACTTTTATCCATCAGTGACCTAAGTTAAGGGTAGAGGGGCCGTTTTTTCTGGTCTCTTTTCTCCCTCGTGTTTAGCTTACTTAGTTTTAAGATTTTAAGACGTTTGGCCCATTACTTTGGTTATATTAACACCTTTCATCCAATTTCGTTGTCAATGTTTAGACCTTTCGTGCTAGTTAGGTGTCGATTTCCTCCTGGCGAGAGATAGCGAGCCTTTAATTTTAAGAGGAACCGGCCTTTGGCCGGGACATTTTCTACCGAAAACTGTACAGATTTATCTTGAAGGGGGGTCTAGGGGGTGTTTGTCTAAGCTTGATGGAGGTCTAGGGAGGAAAATAAAAACAATATTTAAATAATCCAAACACTAAGCAAATAAATAAGCCCATCTCCCCTTAATTGCATTAATGTTTAATATTGATGTTTACAGCTCCAACTTCCTTATAGGTTGAAACTCGCAAGGGGTCAATTGGTAGGTATCCTAGGTGACTTGTGGAAGAAAGATGGTGTGATTATGATGAGGTTTAACTTTTGTTTATGTCATCGCTATTGAGTACTTTGGTAGTTGATAGCAAAGCAAGGGGAGTAGGAAGAAACTATACAGTATATGTAGACAGACAGACAGACAGACAGACAGACAGACAGACAGAGAGAGAGAGTTTAACTGCGTTGAAGTCGGGGCTATTGAGTGATTTAGTAATTAATGGCCAGGTGCAGGCGGGGGGGTGTTGGAAGATAGATAGGTAGGTAGTTATAAAGACAGATTGTTAGATAGATAGACGGATAGACAAAAGTACCTAAAACAAAGAGGACAATGTGGTATATTAATGGGCGTGAATGGCAGTATTTAAATATGATAGATAGATAGTTAAAGATAGATAGATAGATAGATATAGATACATATAGAGATAGATAGATAGCTAAAGATAGATAGATAGATAGATAAATATATATATAGACGGATAAATATATAGATAGATAGACAAAGGTAGTTAACGACAAATAGTTTACAGGGTGTTATGATTGGTGTCTGTCCCAAGTGGCTCGTGGAGGTGGTAATAAGAGGGGTTAAACGGTGTTATATCGTGATAATTTACTAGCTGGATAGTTAATGGCAATAGGTAAGATGAAGGGTAAATAGACAGACAGACAGACAGACAGAGAGAGAGACAGAGAGAGACAAAGATAAACAGATAGATAGATAGCTAGATAGATAGCTAGATAGATAGCTAGATAGATAGCTAGATAGATAGCTAGATAGATAGCTAGATATAGATAGATAGATAGATAGACAGACAGCCAAAGATAGGTACAACAATAACGAACCGTGGAGGTATGCTAATTGGTGTGTGTCCCAGGTGACCCGTGGAGGTATGTTAATTGGTGTGTGTCCCAGGTGAACCGTGGAGGTATGTTAATTGGTGTGTGTCCCAGGTGAACCGTGGAGGTATGTTAATTGGTGTGTGTCCCAGGTGAACCGTGGAGGCATGTTAATTGGTGTGTGTCCCAGGTGACCCGTGGAGGTATGTTAATTGGTGTGTGTCCCAGGTGACCCGCGGAGGTATGTTAATTGGTGTGTGTCCCAGGTGAACCGTGGAGGTATGTTAATTGGTGTGTGTCCCAGGTGACCCGTGGAGGTATGTTAATTGGTGTGTGTCCCAGGTGACCCATGGAGGTATGTTAATTGGTGTGTGTCCCAGGTGACCCGTGGAGGTATGTTAATTGGTGTGTGTCCCAGGTGACCCGCGGAGGTATGTTAATTGGTGTGTGTCCCAGGTGAACCGTGGAGGTATGTTAATTGGTGTGTGTCCCAGGTGACCCGTGGAGGTATGTTAATTGGTGTGTGTCCCAGGTGACCCATGGAGGTATGTTAATTGGTGTGTGTCCCAGGTGACCCGTGGAGGTGGTGGTGTTGGATGGTGCTTCAACCCTGTTCTTGTCCGGGTAAATCACTACCTGGATAGTTAATGGTAAGAGGGCCCACCTCGCTTTTTTGTTCTCCTTTTCTGTCTTTCCCTGGCTTGTATCCATTCGGCCCCATTCAGCCACCTGTTTTAAGACTTTTATCCCTATCCATGTGTCGATTTTTTCCTGGCAAGCGATAGTGAGCTAGCATTGTATGGAGAAATCCGGCTTCGCCGGAGAAATTTTTCTATCGAAATATGTACAAATTTAGCCTGTTGTCAAAACATATTTGTAATATTATGCTAGTTCGCTACTGCTCGCCAGAAAAAATAGACACCTGGATGGGATAAACTTCTTAAAACAGTAGGCTGAATGGGGCCGAATGGATACAAGCCAGAAAAAGACGGAAAAATAGAAATAAAAGCAGGCAACCCCCCTTAAGGCGAGGGACGGTGAAGAGGGCTGTAATGGATAGATATAGATAAATTAGATAGATAGATAGATAAATAGATAGATAGTTAAAAAGACAGCCAAAGGCAGGTACAATAAAAAAGAACCGTGGAGGTATGTTAATTGGTGTGTGTCCCAGGTGACCCGTGGAGGTGGTGGTGTTGGAAGGTGCTTCAACCCTGTTCTTGTCCGGGTAAATCACTACCTGGATAGTTAATGGTAAGGGGAGGGAGGGTGAAGAGGGGTGTAATGGATAGATAGATAGATATGGATAGATAGATATACAGATAGAGATAGATAGAGATAGATAAGTAAACAAATAGTTACACAGATAGGCAAAGTAGGACACAGTTGCCCAAATAAGTTTTGTCGCGGCAACAAGTATAATTTCCATTAATAATTGGTATCAGCACTATCTAAGCATTAATTTATCAATACGAGTGAGATAAACAAACATGTTCCTATCTTGACACACCCTATTCAACATCTAACAGTCATTAATACACCACATAGAGAGCAAAATGTAATGACAGCGGCGACACGACTTATTTGGCTAACTGTACAATATTAAAGAACTCGCCAGGTATAGTATGTATCCCAGGTAACTCGTGGAGGTGGGGGTGTTAGAAGGTGCTCTACCGTGTTCTTGTTGGGGTAAATGAGTAGGTGGCTAGTTAATGTTAAGGGGAGGGAGGGTGAAGATAGCTGTAATATATGGATAGATATAGATAGATAGCGAGAGAGATAGATAGATAAATAGATAGATAATGGTAACTATAATGAGTGCAGTAAGTTATGTTGATTGCTCTGTGTGTGTGTGTGTGTGTGTGTGTCTCTTTGATGACTCTTAGACGTTAGGCGGTGGGTAACGAGGTGATTAGCTGTGATGATGCGTGTGTTATTGAGTGGCTTAGTAAATAATGATGAAGGGAGGTATAATAGATAGATAGATGTATAGGTAGACAAGGGAGGAAAGAGAGAAAGGTATAATAGATAGATAGATGTATAGGTAGACAAGGGATAGATAGATGTATAGGTAGACAAGGGAGGAAAGACAGAAAGGTATAATAGATAGATAGATGTATAGGTAGACAAGGGAGGAAAGACAGAAAGGTATAAAAGATAGATATATTGTAAAATAAACAGACAAATTAGACAAATAGGCTGATAATTAGCTACAATAAAGAGGTATAACAGATAGATATAGATATAGGCCTATAGATATACAAGGGAGGATGATATAGGGAGGAAAACATAAAGGTATAGCAGATAGATATATAGCAAACTAAACCGATAGCCATATAGGTTGATACATATCTTGATAACTAGTTACAACAAAGAGTCTAACGAGGTAGGTAAATTAGTGCGTTAATAAAGGTGATTCCGGCAGAAGTAGGAAGTATGTGAGGTTCTTAGCTGCGTTCATGTCAGGCTATTGCATGCCTTGCTAATTTATGACAAAAATAGGGAAGGAGGATGGAAATAAAGAGACTAGTATATATATATATACCGGTATATATATATATATATATATATATTACTCATATCTATCTATCTACTAGTCTATCCATTAATTCCATCCTCATATATTGTATTTCGGTTAAAGTATGTTATAGTATTCCCTGGAGATTTGACGTATGACAGATTATTGAATATTAATTAGTGCGATTCATATCGCAATACAATGAATTACGTAGTAACACTACTATTGGTATTTGTTTATTTACCTAAGCTCAACTGTCTTGACCTGTACACAATGTTACTTAATTTTCTTTGTATAAGCAATGTAACACAATAGTGTTTATTTATTGTATTTATATAGTGCCTTGCCTAAAATCTGGCTATCTCAGTAGTAGAAAACAAAGTATGTTAAACAGGAAAAAAAATCCTTTACATTAATTTCAGTCATACAGAAGAGTCTGATAAGCTTATATAAAGCAAGGGTAACACAGTGGATGTACTGGAGATCGAACACAGCTGCTGAACGTGACTACAGCAAAATAAAAGGCATTCCCAGATTACGAACCCAACCCCCCAAAAAAAAAAAAATATATATATATATATACCGGTATATATATACAAATAAAAAAAAATAAAGTAAAACAAAAAATAGAAAAAAAATAGGAAAAGTGGGGATTGGGCCTGAGCCTCTATATAATATTTTCGATTGTCTGTGTGTGTGTCCGCAGTTTTGGACCTGGGGAGCTGAAACTTTGCATGTGGGTGTCAATTGACCTGGGTCAGGTCATAGAGGGGGCGAGGCCACGATCGGGGGTCGTTTCGAGGCCGAAATAAAAAAAAAAAAAAAAAATGAAAACAATTGCCGTTTGGGGCAGGAGGCCTCCGATCGAAAAGGTGTAAGAAACGAAAGTTGTTCGCAGCCCCCCAAAATGGGGGTACGGATGAGGTCAGATCCAAAATCGGAGGTCATTTAGCGGCCGAAATCGAGGTCGCCGTTTAATGAGGCACAGGGAGGTCGAGGCCGATGATTATGGTAGTAGTAGTATTGTGATGATTGTGATAGTAGTGATTGATGATGGTGATTATGGTAGTAGTAGTGGTGGTAGTAATGATGGTGATTATGGTGATTACCCGGGCAATGCCGGGTACCCCTGCTAGTTTAGATATATAGATAGATAGATTACGAAAGCTGTGTCTATCCCTTTTATTATATCAGGAGGTATTTGTTTATGGCAATTATTTCATTATTTTATTCAGTTTAGGAAAGATGTGAGGAAGGCAAAGTTAACCCCTTCAGTACCGGTGACATCCTTTTCATTATATTCTGGCAACTATTAGACGTTTTTATTTAGCTTAGGAAGGATGTCTACCCGTTGAAAGATTACAAAGTATCTAAAATAATCCTTCCAAAGCTTCATAAAATCGTCTGAATGCAGCTGAATTAAAAATAAAAAAGACGTCGCCGGTACTGTAAGGGTTAATATAAAGTCCAGCCCTTATATTGATTGTGATCCTGCCAAAGCAATACACAGCATCTAACGTTATTCAGAATATAATGTATAAATTCGTCCTAATGATAAAAGGCTTAACACAAAATATAAAAAGTCAGTTTAGATTCAAGAAAACACGAACTGCCGTGTACAAAATAAACATGTATATCAATTAACACGTCTTTTGTCATGTGGCCTCTATTTTCTCTTGTCAAGTATTCCCTGCATTATGAATAATGAATGTATGTAGTGTATTGCACAATACTTAATATATTTCAATGTTTCATAATCAGTGTAACCCCCAATACACACACAGTTAGGTAAAATGGGCTGTATATGTTACCGTATACAACAATAAATGAATACGGTACTGTGTGTGTGTGTGTGTGTGTGTGTGTGTGTGTGTGTGTATGTGTGTGTGTGTGTGTGTGGTGGTGTGTGGTGTGTGTGTGTTTGTGCCGTGTGTGCGGTGTGGTGTGTGTGTGTGTGTTTTTTGTGTGTGTGTGTGTGAGTGTTGTTGCGTGTGTGTGTGTGTGTGTGTGTTCGTAAGTGTTTGTGCGTGTTAAAATACAACTACTATTATATTATATAACAATTACGCTTATGGGCCGGAAAAAGGATGTTATTGTATGGTGTAACTACATACATTATAATTATCTTAATCGTCCTATCCATTCAGTTAATTTACCTTTAAATTACCAGGGCACCATTTCTGGAATATGATGTTATTCTTATATATATTTTGTCTATGTGTATGAAGGATACAAAAGGCAAAACTGTCAGTAACAAGAGCGGACAGTCCCTCTATGCAAAGCATTAATTACTGCCCTTTGTACTGATTTTGTATGCATATTATTTTATTTTATTTAAATTGTTCCTCTACTTTTATGTGCATTATTCAAGCAATATTATTTGTTTAAAGTTACATTATTCCCTTCTGTAACCTACTGTTAATTTGCCTATGCATATTATATTGTTATAGTTTCGTTGCTCCCTTTTCTGTCTATGTTTATGTTGCTGTGTTGTAAATTATACTCCATTACTTATTGTGCCCGTTGGACACCTGTCATTATATTATTCCACAGGTAAAGGCAGTTGTAATCCGAGTTGTGCGTACTGAGTGAATAATACATGTAGTTTTTTCTCTGTTAGGGTCTTGTGAATGGGCGTTTAGCCTAGATAACAAGGCCCACTGTTTCTGCGTCCTTTCTTGTATGTTTTAAAGTGTTTTTGACATCTGTAAATTCTATCTATCTATCTATTGCCTGACGCCGTGATCCCGAAAGGGGTGGCCACGAACGAACCGCCCCCATGCACCTCTGTCCCCAGTCAGTCGACGCCCCTCCCCCCAACCAGCACCGCCTTCGTTCATGTAGTTCCTCACTCCATCCTTCCACCTCATATTCGGTCTACCTCTCCCCCTCTGTCCCTCCACCTCGCTCTCGTACACCCTCTTAGTCATTCTCTCTCTCGCTTTCCATACGTTTCCATATGGCCGAACCATCTCAAGTTGTTCCTTTTCACACTTTCCAGCACATCTACCTCCACACCACACCTCCTTCTTACTTCCTCATTAGTCTGTCTATCCTCCATGTTAAAACTCCGCACGCACTCCTTAAGTAATTCATTTCCACTGCTCTCACTCTTGGTCTGAGTCTCTCAACCAACGTCCATGCTTCGCTTCCGTAAGTCAGTGTCGGGATTACCACACTGTCATGCAAGGATGACTTCTTCACTTCCATACTGACCACCCTATTTCTTGTTACTGCTTTTAGCGTTCCTACCACCCTCTTCCCCTGTTGTAGCCTCTCCCGCACCTCTTCATCCATAGTCCCATCTTTACTCAACACACTGCCCAGATACTTAAAAGAGTAAGTTGCTTCGTGTTAATCTATTTGTGAACGCTATGAGTTTTATCTGTGTTCTTTTATATTCTTGCTGCTAATATAGGCACATTTGCTATGCTCATAAAATGCTTCCTGTTAAGGGGGAGGTAGTCGCATTTTCTGGACCCCTTTCTCCCTCATGTTAAGCATATTCGTTTTGACATTTTAAGACGTTCATTCCGTTATGTTGTTGAGTTTGAGACCTTTTGCCTCATTTCTTTGTCAATATTATGACCTTTCGTGTCATTTAGGTGTCGATTTTTTCCAGGTGAGCGATAGCGAGCCTGTAATTTGAGAAGGAACCGGCCTTGGGCCGTGAAAATTTTCTACCGAAAAATTTACAAATTTATCTTGAAAAGGGGTCTAGAGGGTGATTTTGTAAGCTTGATGGAGGTCTAGCGATTAAACTAAACATTATATAAGCACAAAAATATATAGTAAAAAAAAAAAAAAAAAAAAAAAAAAAACCCACTACCCCCAAGATTATAACGGCGTGTCATTTGTACATCTCAGTAATTAAATCATTTGGGTAACTTAAGATATAAGTAAATCCTTTGGGTATAAGGTTGGACGAACAAATAGCTGACTATGCAAGACTCGTAAGCATTATCTGGGTAGTTCATTAAATATCATTGTGTGTAATATAGCATTGTAATAAGCTTGATGCACATATTAAGGGGGTTGACCTGCTTTTTTGTTCTCGCCTTTTCTGTCTTTCTCTGGCTAGTATCCATTCGGCCCTATTCAGGCTACTGTTTTAAGACGTTTATCCCCATACAGGTGTCGATTTCTTCCTGCCGAGCGATAGCGAGCCAACATTGTAGCCTATGTAGAAATCTGGCTTCGCCGGAGACGCTTTCTATCGAACATGTACAAATTTAGTCTGCTGTCAAAAAATATTTCTAAATATATGCTGGCTCGCGGGAAAAAAATCGACACCTGGATGGGGACAAACGTCTGAATGGGTCCGAATGGATACAAGCCAGAGACAGAGGGAGAGAGAACAAAAAAACGAAGGTGGGCCCCCTTAAGCGTACTAATTTAAACACATTATCCTGAAACTCACTAATTAGTCATACCTTTTGAAGCATTCTAAAATATGCATCCTAAATATTGATGATATGTAAAGAAAACTGAACAAGTGATTACAATTGTTTTCTTATGTAGATTAATTATTACAGTCTGATTTTATTTACCAGTGTTGTAAACCCAAGAATTAACACATTTTCTGTCTTTCTTCTACTCAACAAGTAAACTCTTGGACTCTCGCCTTTAAGGGGAGATGGGAGATAATTGCTATTTTATGTATCTTTTTATTATTTTTCTAGTTTCCTCCCTAGACCTCCATCAAACTTAAACAAACATCCATTAGATCCCCTTTCTAGATTAATTTGTACATTTTTCGGTAGAAACATTTCCCGACCGAAGGCCGGTTCTTCAAACATTACAGGCTCACTATCGTTTGCCAGGGGAAAAGTCAACACCAAAATAGCACGAAAGGTCTAAATATTGATGAAGAAATGGGGTGAAAGGTCTTACAATCGACTAACTAATGGGGCAAACATCTTAACATCTGAAAACTAATGGGGCTAAACATGAGGGAGAAAGTGCTCCAGAAAACCGACCCATCTCCCCTTAATCAGTCTTTCCTTCAGTCTGTGACATAGACTGCTCTCAACTTCGTGTGTACAGACATTTATAGGCTCTCTGTCACTTTTGGCTTTGTGCGAGACACTCGTCACAGACAGTATGCCCTTTGTCTTCTACATAGACATTACAAACAAATAATAATTACAATATTAGATTAATAAATACAAGTAGTGTTATATACCGTATTATAGCTGGTTATTCTGCTAAATATCGATGTCTACAACTCCAACTTCCTTATAGAATGAAACTCGCAAGTAGTCAATTGTTAACAGGAATTTTACAGTGGTGACCTGGTTTAGTGCATTTATGGCTTGGTGATTCATCATTTCACTTTTAAATTATGGCATAATTATTATAATTGCATTAAAGCGCGAAGGAATGTACAGGTGTGTACAATGTTTTTAATGCACTTTATTTATTTATTCACTGTATTGCATTCAGAATAATTGAGATATAGAAATTGTTCAACACAAAATAGTAAATATTTTCTAGCCAATTAATTAATTATTTCCTTTCTTTGTTAAGGGGAGGTATTTAGTTTGTTCCCTAGACCTCCATCAAGCTTAAAATTACACCCCTTTGAGTCCCTTTCAAGATAAATTTGTACATTTTTCGGTAGAAAAATGTCCCGGCCGAAGGCCGGTTCCTCTTAAATTACAGGCTCGCTATCGCTCGCCAGGATAAAATCGACACCTGACTTGCACGAAAGGTCTTAATATGGGGTGAAAGTTCTTAAAATCGCTAAACTAATGGGGCAAACGTTTTATAATATCAAAAGCAATGGGGCTAAACAGGAGGGAGAAAGGGGTCAAGAAAAAAATCCCTCAAGTGGAGATCTCCCCTTAAGCAGTGTGGAATGAACCCCCGTGCACAACTGAACAGTTTGAAGGGTACTGTAACCTCAAGAATGGGAAAGGGATGGGACCTTCTATTTTTTTTTTTTTTTTTTTTTTTTACCCTAAAAAAAACCCTGTAACCTCATGTACTGTTCTATATATGCGACCTGGAATTTTAGAATGAGGGCACAAGCGAGCCACAAATAAACTAATCCATACATCCGTTTGTAACCTGCCAGGAACGCTGCGTATGGAACTTGGGACGTTACTCGTATTGCAGACCAGGAAGTGGTTCAGGTTCTCAATTACTGTGTATCACTTCTATCTATCTATCTATCTATCTATTGCCTGACACCGTGATCCCCGAAGGGGTGGCCACGAACGAAACGCCCCAATGCACCTCTGTCACCAGTCAGTCGACGCCCCTCCTCCCAACCAGCACTACCTTCATCCATATACTTCCTCACTCCATCCTTCCTCCTCTCATTCGGTTTACCTCTCCCTCTCTGTCCTTCCACCTCGCTCTAGTACACCCTCTTAGTCATTCTTTTGCTTCCCATACGTTCCATATGGCCGAACCATCTCAAGATGTTCCTTTTCACACTTTCCAGCACATCTACCTCCACACCACACCTCCTTCTTACTTCCTCATTCGTCTGTCTATCCCTTCATGTAACTCCGAACGCACTTCTCAAGTAACTCATTTCCACCCCTCTCACTCTTGGTCTGAGTCTCTTCTCAAACGTCCATGCTTTGCTTCCGTAAGTCAGTGTCGGGATTACCACACTGGTATGCAAGGACTTCTTCACCTCCATACTGACCACCCAATTTCTTGTTACTGCTTTCAGCGTCCCTACAACCCTCTTCCCCTGTTGCACCCTCTCCCGCACTTCTTCATCCATAGTCCCATCTTTACTCAACACACTGCCCAGATACTTAAATGAGCTGACAATCTCCATAGCCTGACCGTTCAACTTCACCTCACACTCTGTGGCTTCACCCCTTTTGAAGACCATAACCTTGCTCTTCCCTGCATTTACCTTCAGATTCTGTTTTTCGCACAATGTTCCAAACACATTTACCAGACCCTGCAACTCCCATTCATTATCACTCATCATTATTGCTCATTATCATCAGCAAACAGCAGTACTGGCAGCTTCCACTCATTTCCCTCCCTTATCAGCGATACACCAAGATCCACTGCTCTTCCTTGTATTACTTTCATGACTCTATCCATATATACAGTAAACAACCACGGGGACATCACATACCCCTGTTTCAACCCAATATTCAAGTCAAAGAACTTGCTCTGCTCATTCTCCACATGTACTGCCACCTTTGCACCCTCCTACATGCTCTTCACTGCTTTCAGCAACTTGCCATCTACTCCGTATATTCTAAGTACTTTCCACATACCTTCTCTATCCACTCTGTCATAGGCCTTCTCCAAGTCCATAAAGGCAACATACACCTTTTGTTGCTTCTCCAGATATTTCTCCATAACACAATTCAGGGTAAAAATCTGATCTACATATCCTCTTCCCTTCCTAAAACCTCCCTGCTCGTCACCTATCCATTTTCCGTTCTCACTCTCACTCTCTCAATCACTACCCTACTGTACACCTTCCCTACTACGCTTAGAAGACATATTCCTCGGTGGTTACCACAAACTCCTCTTTCCCCTTTACCCTTACACTTACGAGCCATAATAGGAATATATTCGTTTTAATATGTATTGAAACCAAGCGAGACAATACCACATTTTAAGCGTTTCTGAGTGTCAAACCTTTAAATGGGTGCATAATCATTAAGCCCCATACATAATGTACTGTGCAGTTGTGATCATGAATACGTAGAAATCGCCTCTTAATACAAACAAAAGGACTGGAGTTTTTGAAAAGGGGCTCTAGTCCTGACGGTATTCTCGATTTGCATTGTACTGGCTTAATAATCCAGAAGGATTGATAGCCTCTGAAGTCTTATTTAACTAACTAAAGCTATAGAGAGCATTCAGTTTAGTTCATGGAGAGACACACGGATTGCTTTCCTTGAGCGGCATGATTTGTGGAAGTTTGTGGGACAGTATTAGGAAAGGATCACAAAATAGTTACAGGTGGCATGCCTGGATATCTCCAAACAGCCACCATTTCTTACTAATGAACTCTATCCAATGACACCTCTAACTGGTATATTTTGGCTACCATTAGACCAGCTTATTACGTGTTGGCAAGATCTGTGTCTCAAAGGGTTAAATAGGATAATTTTCCTCCTTTACTTCACAGACATCCTTCCTAACTTCAATAAAATCGTCTAGAGCTATCCAGAGTAAAATGAGAATGACACCATCGTATGGTGAATGCATTAATAGTTGTTGTGGAATACCTCGCATCACTACTCACAGTCATCACACCTTTTCTGTATCATTGTTGGCCTAGACTCCCACTATAAAAGAACTTTGACTTTTGTACTATATGGATGTGCTGCAATGACTTGTCCATACAGTATATATATTGCCAGACGACGTAATCCACGAGCGAAGGTGTGGCTGCGAATGAATCACCCCCATATGGAGAGGCAACTCACTCAATTATCTAGCTTGTACCGGTTCACGGGGGAGGGTTGCTTAAGGGGGGTCACCGGCTTTTTTGTTTATCTTTCTCTCCCTTTCTCTCTTTCCCTGGTTGTATCCATTCGGCCCCATTCAGCCAACTGTTTTAAGATGTTTATCCCCATCCAGGTGTCGATTTCTTCCTGGCGAGCGAAAGCGAGCCAGCATTGTATGGAGAAATCCGGCTTCGCCGGAGAGATTTTTCTATCGAAAAATTTACCAATTTAGCTTGCTGTCACAACAAAAATATATATATGCTGGCTCGCTACCGCTCGCCAGGAAAATATTGATACCTGGATGGGGGTAAGCGTCTTATAATAGTAGGCTGAATGGGGCCGAATGGACACAAGCCAAAGCGACAGGGAGAGAAAGAGAAAAAAGCGAGGTGGGCTCCCTTAAAGCCAAACGCCCATGAAACTTATTAATGAATAGTGTTAATTACTACTTATGTAAACAATACAAATATAAACTGGATTGAGGACTCCATTTAATTCACACTATTTGTAAATCTGTTGGAACATTATAATGATCACAAACACCTTCCGAGCACTTACCCTTATGGCCCCCAAAATACAGGTATAGATTATGCAGGATTACGTCATGTTGTGATCTTAATCTACATCATTCCTAACTCCTCCACCCCGCCCCCCACATATCATGATGGCCGTTAACAGATCTGTGTTGTTTTTCCAATGTAACAAACTTAAAATACTTACTTATTAAGAATATAATACATTGAACATTATAACAAACTTAAAATATTTACTTATTAAGAATATAATACATTGAACATTAAGCCCACTTAGGCTGTAAAAACACAAACTTAACCTAGATCCTTAGGGATCAAAAGACTGATTGTGGCTGCTAACGAGGGCGCCTTCTTACCCCCCGAGGGAGTAGAACGTGAGCAAGAGACCTAGCTTTCACGACCAGGGAAAGTATTTGAGAGAAGCTTCCCCTGCCGCTGCGTGGGATGGAACCCCGACACCGGAGCCAGCACTCTCAATACAGTGACAGAGTACCAGTAAGTCTCGATAAGCTAGCCACTCATATTACATCAAACATTCAGATCGACAGTACGTGTTTCAGTGATTGAGAAGATTATAAAAAGGGGGAATACTGGGTCTGGGGATCGTTAAGGGGGCCCACCTCGCTTTCTTCTCTTTTTCTCCCTCTCTCTTTGGCTTGTTTCCATTCAGCCCCATTCAGCCTACTGTTTTAAGACGTTTACCCCCCTCCAGGTGTCAAACTTTTCCTGGCGAGTGGTAGCGAGCCAACATATATATATTTTTGTTTTAACAGCAAGCTAAATTTGTACATTTTTCGATAGACAAATTTCTCCGGCGAAGCCGGATTTCTCCATACAATGCTGGCGAGCGATATTGACACCTGGATGAGCATAAACGTCTTAACACAGTTGGCTGAATGGGGCCGATAGGATACAAGCCAGGGAAAGAGAGAAAAGAAGAGAAAGAGAAAATAAAAAAACGGTGACCCCTTTAAGTGTAATTATAGTGGTGAACAAAACTACTGCGCCAAGTATTTATGGAGTGGCCTGGATATGGGGAACACACACATGCGTACATACACGCACACACATACATAGCTATACAAACGGGGAGAGAGAGAGAGAGAGAGAGAGAGAGAGAGAGAGAGAGAGAGAGAGAGAGAGAGAGAGAGAGAGAGAGAGAGAGAGAGAGAGAGAGAGAGAGAGAGAGAGAGAGAGAGAGAGAGAGAGAGAGAGAGAGAGAGAGAGAGAGAGAGATCGTCTAATGTAATATGAATACATTTCATGTGTTCGGTATTTAGGGGGTTGTGCTTGTTCCCGTAAAATTGTGCATGTACCTTTTTAATAGTGTGTGTGTGTGTGAATGTACTTTGTTTTAGGAATAAAATAAAAATAGTTTCTTGGCAATTGCAACACCAATCCAGGAGTAACCAAAATATAAATTCTACACACATTTTGAGGACAAAAATACGCTTACTACAATCTATATAAACTCTATAGAAAGAGGAAAGACCGATCTACAATATTGCAATAGTCAAACCCACAAAAATGCTGATTATTTTGTATTATTTATGTTTAAATTTTGCTCGTGCTTTCATTAATATAATTTGAGCGTGTTTGATGTTGGGAGTGAAATGAATTAATCAAGATGATTTCCAACATCGTCTGAATTCGCATGGCTGTAAATCAGTCATTTAAGTGATGACCATAGGATTTTATATATGATATAACAAGTTTCTTACACAAACTTTAAACACATCCAATCAGAAATGGTCTATCGTCAACAGAATATGAAACGGTATATTTATGCATATAACAACACAAGAGTATATCCTCGCGGGTCTTACACTTGCATACCGGACCGTCTATACCCCATTAAGGGGGAAGAGTTTATTGTTGGGTCGATTTTGTGAATACATGTATACCGGTAAATGTATGTTTTTTTTAGGTTCCTCCCTAGACCTCCATCAAACTTAAAGCAAATAAACATCCATTAGATCCCCTTTTGAGATTAATCTGTAATTTGTTCGATAGAAAAATGTTACAGCCGAAGGCCGGTTCCTCTACAATTAACGGCTCGCTATCGCTCGCCAGGAACAAAAATCGAC
>CM064542.1:27699342-27721842 GCA_032716605.1 Paralithodes platypus | reverse complement strand
GAGAGTTGTAGAAGGAAGTAGTAAGGAATGTGTGAGAGAGTTAGAGAGTTGTAGAAGGAAGTAGTAAGGAATGTGTGAGAGAGTTAGAGAGTTGTAGAAGGAAGTAGTAAGGAATGTGAGAGAGAGAGTTAGAGAGTTGTAGAAGGAAGTAGTAAGGTATGTGAGAGAGAGAGTTAGAGAGTTGTAGAAGGAAGTAGTAAGGAATGTGAGAGAGAGAGTTAGAGTTGTAGAAGGAAGTAGTAAGGAATGTGAGAGAGAGTTAGAGAGTTGTAGAAGGAAGTAGTAAGGAATGTGAGAGAGAGTTAGAGAGTTGTAGAAGGAAGTAGTAAGGAATGTGAGAGAGAGTTAGAGAGTTGTAGCAGGAAGTAGTAAGGAATGTGAGAGAGAGTTAGAGAGTTGTAGAAGGAAGTAGTAAGGAATGTGAGAGAGAGAGAGTTAGAGAGTTGTAGAAGGATAGGAAGAGAGTGCCATCGAACGGTGTACGTATACCTGTAGGGGTCACTAACCCACCTGACCAAGGGGACGCTACAGGTACGACGTCTCGGCATAATACAGTGTGGGCAATACAGATCGGTAAGCGCTCAACTCCACCCTCTCTAAGCAATGGTCGATTAGTTTAAACAGCTGAGGTTTGGGTAGATAATGTCATCTAACGTTAGCTTTGTTAAGGGGAGGTTTTTAGTGTGTTTCCCAGACTTCCATCAAGCTTGAAATTACACCCCCTTGACCCCCTTTCAAGATAAATTTGTAAATTTTTCGGTAGAAAAATGTCCCGGCCGAAGGCCGGTTCCCCTTAAATTACAGGCTCGCTATCGTTCGCCAGGAAAAAATTGACACCTAAATGGGACGACAGGTCTTAAAAGTGACATAAATGGCGTGAAAGTTCTTAAAATCGCCAAACTAATGGGGCGAACGTCTTAACATCTCAAAAGCAATGGGGCTAAACATGAGGGAGAAAGGGGTAAAGAAAATAATCTCTCAAGTGGAAATCTCCCCTTAAAGTTATATCATGTGTGTGTGTGTGTGTGTGTGTGTGTGTGTGTGTGTGTGTGTTACTAACCTATCTGTCCCCTACTAACTTCCTAATCCTGCCACGGACATTAGTTCCAGGGCAGTAGTTTCCTTTCCAATGTTCCCTTACCCACTCTAAACCACTGTTTGGACACTTGATCCTCAGTGTGTTGGAGGGCAAGCAGCCTAGAGGGAGTCAATAGTCCTGTTGTTGCTTGATTTCCTTTGTATCCTATTATAATATGATAGTTTATTATGCTATATACTCTATGCTGTGTGCAGTTTGCCAAGGTTATATTGAGCTAGGGTAGGTTACGTATAGCTTCGTCATACGAATAAGGGAATACTATTTTAGACAAAGTAAAGTCGTCTAAATGATCACAAGAGTACAAATACACTTTTGCAATTGAACTGAAGTCGTTATCAGTTATATCCCGGCTGTGAGTATTTAAATATATATATATATATATATTTTTTTTTTTTTTTTTTTTTTTTTTTCTATATTCCAACCTTACTTCCTCTCGGGCATAGGCTGAGAGCCTTAACATTCACCACTTTACAATGAACAGTGAAGCCCGTGAGGTCTTGTTCCAGTCTAGGGAGTGAGACATGTGAAGCACGCAGAGTACAACGAGCACCTGCCATCTTGCCTTCACATAAGGCACGGTGCTCACTCATGGCCCGAAACGACCCCATCTCTGAAGCTATCTCGTTCCCGTGCTTCACTGTCTCATCCCCTACACTCGGACTCTCACACTTACACACACAACGCCACCTGTTGAGCAGATAACTCACCAGGCATTGCACCCCTTAGCATATTTTGAATATGGGAATATTCATACAGTGCTATTTAATCAGGGAACAATGAGGGTATTTTATTGACGTTTCGGTGGGCTTGTGGTAATGCACTGATACCAGGTACAGCACAAATTCCATCCCAATAATATCTTCCCTTTGATACATCGGGATTTGAACCCGGGACCTTTGGATTACCAGGCCAGTGGCAAGACCACTCCACCACACCTCCCCTATATATATATATATATATATATATATATATATATATATATATATATATATATTTATAGAGTATATATCACAAATACACGTGAGCCACTAAATGTTTCCAAATAGGATAGAAGGTTGAGTGTCTTTAGACTGCCGTGGTGTAGTTGATTAAAGCGTCGGCTATCGTCTGACGGTCGACGGTTCGAACCCCACTGAGAGCTTGGAAACATTATATATATATATATATATATATATATATATATATATATATATATATATATATATATATATATACTTTATAGATATATGATTCTATGTACATTGAATCCTTAATAAACTTAACCCTTGATTAACTCAACCCCAGTGAACTCAACCCTTGGTTAACTCGACCCTGGTCAACTCAACCACAGTGAACTCAACCTCGATCAAGAGTGATTGTGAAGGGTATGGGTGAATATTGTAAGTTATAGCGCATTTGGACCCGCTAGTTTGCTTAGCTTAGCTTACAATAATTTAGGTTAGGTTAGGCTAGATTAGGCTAGATTAAGCTAAGTTAGAGTAGGTTATGATAGTGAAACCTAGGGACGCCACGGCCTACTCGGTTAAAAAAACAAAACAAATTTCTTGATAGTCATGTGTATGATTAAGGGGAGGTATTTAGTTTGTTCCCTAGACCTCCATCAAGCTTAAAATTACACCCCCTTGAGTCCCTTTCAAGATAAATTTGTAAATTTTTCGGTAGAAAAATGTCCCGGCCGAAGGCCGCTTCCTCTTAAATTACAGGCTCGCTATCGCTCGCCAGGATAAAATCGACACCTGAATTGCACGAAAGGTCTTAATATGGGGTGAAAGTTCTTAAAATCGCTAAACTAATGGGGCAAACGTTTTATAATATCAAAAACATTGGGGCTAAACATGAGGGAGAAAGGGGTCAAGAAAAAATCCCTCAAGTGGAGATCTCCCCTTAATTAATGGATCTTACTCACGTTTAAATATCTGGCTACACACACTGCTGCACCTGCTAAAGATAATTGTTTGTATGTCATTCATCCCAGTCAAATACCCCTGTTAACCCTTTCAAGATCCGATACCGGTACGCATTTCTATTCTGTTTTCTGGCTATTATTAAACGATATTAATAAGATTTGGATGGTATATGGAAGACTGGGTTAAGGGGAGATTTCCACTTGAGGGACTTTTTTCTTGACCCCTTTCTCTCTCATGTCTAGCCCCATTGCTTTTGAGATTTTAAGATGTTTGCCGCGTTAGTTTGGCGATTTTAAGAACTTTCACCCCATTTTAAGACCTTTCGTGCCATTCAGGTGTCGATTTTATCCTGGCGAGCGATAGCGAGCCTGTAACGTAAGAGGAAACGGCCTTCGGCCGGGACATTTTTCTACCGAAAAATGTACAAATTAATCTTGAAAGGGACTCAAGGGGGTGTAATTTTAAACTTGCTGGAGGTCTAGGGAACAAACTAAATACCTCCCCTTAAATGAGATAGTCTTTACTCATATAACTCCCACAGATAGTCTTTACTCATATAACTCCCACAGATAGTCTTTACCCATATAACTCCCACAGATAGTCTTTACCCATATAACTCCCACAGATAGTCTTTACCCATATAACTCCCACAGATAGTCTTTACCCATATAACTCCCACAGATAGTCTTTACCCATATAACTCCCACAGATAGTCTTTACCCATATAACTCCCACAGATAGTCTTTACTCATATAACTCCCACAGATAGTCTTTACCCATATAACTCCCACAGATAGTCTTTACCCGTATAACTCCCACAGATAGTCTTCACCCATATAACTCCCACAGATAGTCTTTACCCGTATAACTCCCACAGATAGTCTTCACCCATATAACTCCCACAGATAGTCTTTACCCGTATAACTCCCACAGATAGTCTTCACCCATATAACTCCCACAGATAGTCTTTACCCATATAACTCCCACAGATAGTCTTTACCCTCATCACTCCCACAGATAGTCTTACCCATATAACTCCCACAGATAGTCTTTACCCGTATAACTCCCACAGATAGTCTTCACCCATATAACTCCCACAGATAGTCTTTACCCATATAACTCCCACAGATAGTCTTTACCCGTATAACTCCCACAGATAGTCTTTACCCATATAACTCCCACAGATAGTCTTTACCCATATATATATCCCCACAGATAGTCTTTACCCATATATATATCCCCACAGATAGTCTTTACCCATATATAACTCCCACAGATAGTCTTTACCCGTATAACTCCCACAGATAGTCTTTACCCGTATAACTCCCACAGATAGTCTTTACCCGTATAACTCCCACAGATAGTCTTTACCCGTATAACTCCCACAGATAGTCCTTTACCCGTATAACTCCCACAGATAGTCTTTACCCGTATAACTCCCACAGATAGTCTTTACCCGTATAACTCCCACAGATAGTCTTTACCCGTATAACTCCCACAGATAGTCTTTACCCATATAACTCCCACAGATAGTCTTTACTCATATAACTCCCACAGCTCCTTCCTAAACTGTATACAATCGTCTAATGACGGCCCGAATAAACTGTCAAAGTGCTTCATAATCGTCAAAGGGTTAAAGTACATAACAGTTACATAATCAATAGTGGTTTTAATGAGGGACTATCGTAGAATTATCGACCCTCCTTTGCGTGCTGGACCATACAGTTGCTAGGATA
Organism: Paralithodes platypus; assembly: GCA_032716605.1. Lineage (NCBI taxonomy): Eukaryota > Metazoa > Arthropoda > Malacostraca > Decapoda > Lithodidae > Paralithodes > Paralithodes platypus. Next base: position 27,717,100 of record CM064542.1, on the reverse strand, counting down.
CCAAGACTCGTATTCTTAAACATTTATTTCCTTTCGCAGCGCCTGATACCTAACGAATATTGTGGGAATGACTGTTCTTTATAGAGATTAGACGGATTGGCACTCCCATTTCTGAAGCTAGCGCCATTTGTCAAGCTATTTCGTCCATTAACGGCTCTGCGAAGGGAAATAATTGTTTAAGAATGCCACCCTAAGAATTATTGTTGTGGTAATTTGGGTATTTTCTATTGTAATTTTGTACTGCTGGTGGAATAGTTTATGGTGGTATAGTTTATGGTGGAATAGTTTATGGTGGTATAGTTTATGGTGGAATAGTTTATGGTGGAATAGTTTATGGTGGAATAGTTTATGGTGGAATAGTTTATGGTGGAATAGTTTATGGTGAAATAGTTTATGGTGGAATAGTTTATGGTGGAATAGTTTATGGTGGAATAGTTTATGGTGGAATAGTTTATGGTGGTATAGTTTATGGTGGAATAGTTTATGGTGGTATAGTTTATGGTGGAATAGTTTATGGTGGAATAGTTTATGGTGGTATAGTTTATGGTGGAATAGTTTATGGTGGAATAGTTTATGGTGGAATAGTTTATGGTGGAATAGTTTATGGTGGAATAGTTTATGGTGGAATAGTTTATGGTGGAATAGTTTATGGTGGAATAGTTTATGGTGGAAATAGTTTATGGTGGAATAGTTTATGGTGGAATAGTTTATGGTGGAATAGTTTATGGTGGAATAGTTTTATGGTGGAATAGTTTATGGTGGAATAGTTTATGGTGGAATAGTTTATGGTGGAATAGTTTATGGTGGAATAGTTTATGGTGGAATAGTTTATGGTGGAATAGTTTATGGTGGAATAGTTTATGGTGGAATAGTTTATGGTGGAATAGTTTATGGTGGAATAGTTTATGGTGGTATAGTTTATGGTGGAATAGTTTATGGTGGAATAGTTTATGGTGGAATAGTTTATGGTGGAATAGTTTATGGTGGAATAGTTTATGGTGGAATAATTTATGGTGGAATAGTTCATGGTGGAATAGTTTATGGTGGAATAGTTTATGGTGGAATAGTTTATGGTGGAATAGTTTATGGTGGAATAGTTTATGGTGGAATAGTTTATGGTGGAATAGTTTATGGTGGAATAGTTTATGGTGGAATAGTTTATGGTGGAATAGTTTATGGTGGAATAGTTTATGGTGGAATAGTTTATGGTGGAATAGTTTATGGTGGAATAGTTTATGGTGGTATAGTTTATGGTGGAATAGTTTATGGTGGAATAGTTTATGGTGGAATAGTTTATGGTGGAATAGTTTATGGTGGAATAGTTTATGGTGGAATAGTTTATGGTGGAATAGTTTATGCTATACATGTTAAGGGGAGGTATTTAGTTTGTTCCCTAGACCTCCAGCAAATTTAAAATTACACCCCCTTGAGTCCCTTTCTTTTTCTAATTTTAAGACGTTTGCCCCATTATTTTGACTATTTTAAGAACTTTCAACCCATTTCTGTCAATTTTAAGACCTTTCGTGCCATTTAGGTGTCGATTTTATCCTGGCGAGCGATAGCGAGCCTGTAATTTAAGAGGAACCGGCTTTCAGCCGGGACATTTTTCTACCGAAAAATGTACAAATTTATCTTGAAAGGGGCTCAAGGGGGTGTAATCTTAAGCTTGAAGGATAGCTAGGGACCAAACTAAAAACCTCCCCTTAATTGAGATCGTCTAATCTTTCAACGGATAGACAGCCTTCCTAAGCTGAATAAACCATCTAATAGTTGCCAGCATATAAGGAAAAGGACGTCACCGGTACTGAATGGGTTAAGGGGAGGTCTCCACTCGAGGGATTTTTTTTCTTGACCCCTTTCTCCCTCATGGTTAGCCCCATTGTTTTTGAGATTTTAAGACGTTTGCCCCCATAAGTTTGGTGATTTTAAGAATTTCCGCCCCATTCTGTCAATTTTAAGACCTTCCGTGCAATTTAGGTGTCGATTTTATCCTGGCGAGCGATAGCGAGCCTGTAATTTAAGAGTAACCGGCCTTCGGCCGGGACATTTTTCTACCGAAAAATGTACAAATTTATCTTGAAAGGGGGTCAAGGGGTGACATTTTAAGATTGCTGGAGGAGTAGGAAACAAACTAGAAACCTCCCCTTAACTTACTTCTGCTCTGATGGTTTGACTGTGCTTGTTGTTATTGTGTTGTGATGTTGACACTATGGCCGGAGATTTTGCTAATATATTTTTGTTATCCTTGTTAGCTTTAGAATAGTGCTTAGCAAAGCATTTGGGCTCGAACGTCCCTTGATTTTGGCCCTGTCACTCTTTCAACTATGGGGGAGGCACTCGCTATAGGCAGTAATGCCTTTTGCCTCCCTCAATCACATAGACAAAAAAAAAAAAAAATCGAACACAAAAATATCGACCAACTGCCCATTTTCAGGAAAAAACTAGAAACGAAAATGTTAATACATAAGTACAATATTTTATAGAGTATATAGAAGACACTATACATATGAATATTGTTATAGTTAAATTATGAATATTTCTTTGCTTAGAAAGTAATTAAATATATACAAATGTTTGAGAACCAGAACCAACTAACTAACGTCGAGCTACGTAAACAAACTTGTCATCTTGAATAATACCTCGAAGATTTCGCTGTTTCTAACTATCTTATCAATAGCTATAGAAAGCTTATGACTGGTGGGAGAGTTGGAGCAATAAAAACAAAATAATAATTATCCAGCCATTTGACTCTCTCTCTCGCTCTCGCTCTCTCTCTCTCTCTCTCTCTCTCTCTCGCTCTCGCGCTCTCGCTCTCGCTCTCGCGCTCTCTCTCTCGCTCTCGCTCTCTCTCTCTCTCTCTCTCTCTCTCTCTCTCTCTCTCTCTCTCTCTCTTTATATTCACTTTTCTTTTCTCTTTTTCCATTGACCGCAACATATATAACTTGTAAATATTGCATGCGTCGTGTTCTAGGTACCACGGGTATTCTCTCACTGGTCTAGGGTCGATATAGGTTTTGTTGCGGTTTCGGCTTTGTGTTCAGTTTACAGGATTGTGTTTTAATTGGTGTTTTCGTTGTTAGTACTGAAGGTGATTTGGTAGACACTGTTTGTTTTGTTGCGTGTGTGTGTGTGTATCTTTGTATGTGTGTGAGTGAGTGTGTTATGCTTTTGTTTTCTTTTATTCTCCCCGTTTCGTCTAATGCTCACTCTCACTTATTCTCACTTTTACTTTCACTCACTTTCACTCTCACTCTCTGTCACTCACTCCCTCTCTCTCACTCACTCACTTTCACTCACTCACTTTCAATCTCTCTCTCTCTCTCTGGTGGTACGATATTATACTCTCACTGTTCCAAGGTCGATACAGGATTATGCGCCGATTTGTCTTCGTGTGCAATTCGCTGTATATCCTTGCCGGTGGCGTTCTTATGATTCTTGCTGTTGATGATGATGATGATGGTGGTATTGTTGTTGCAGGTAATGTTTCTGTTGTTGTTGTTGGTGGTGTTGTTGTTGTATATGATATGGGTGTTGTTTATAATGCTGTTGTTAATATTCTGAACGTTTATTTTTATTTTTTTAGAATAAGATGTTGTACTCGCTTTGTTTGTTTGTTTGGTTGTATTGTATTGTTGTTATTGCAGTTGGAATTTGTTGTTCTGGTTTGTTGGTGCTATTGTTATTGTTATTGTTGTTGTTGTAGTTGCAGTTGGAATTTGAGTTTTGGGAGTGTTTTTCAATGGGGTTATTCAGTAAGTAGTAGGCATGGTTTTAATTCGGGATATACATATTTGTTTGTTGTAGTTATGCCGATATATATATAAATAACTTGGAGACTGTGTACTCGTTGTTTTGTCTCTTGATGAATATCTTAAGGGGAGATTTCCACTTGAGGGATTTTTTTCTGGACCCCTTTCTCCCTCATGTTTAGCCCCATTGCTTTTGAGATTTTAAGACGTTCGCCCTAGTAGTTTAGACATTTTAAGACATTTTGCCCCATTTCTGTAAATTTTAAGACCTTTCGTGCCATTAAGGTGTCGATTTTTTCCTGGCGAGCGATAGCGAGCCTGTAATTTAAGAGCAATCGGCCTTCGGCCAGGACATTTTTCTACCGAAAAATTTACAAATTTATCTTGAAAGGGGGTCTAGGGGGCTTCATTTTAAGCTTGATGGAGGTCTAGCGAGGAAACTAGAAAAATAATAAATAAATACAAAAATTGACCAAAAAGTTAAGGATCTCCCCTTAAGTTGGATTAACAGTACAAATTCTCTGAACAATGCCGTGAATCTTATTGTTTTCACTAGAACAGTTTATCTACAGGGAAGTGTTTACCAAAAAATGCACAAATTGATCTGGAAGGAAGGTGTTGGGGATGTTTTTTAAGTTTGATAAAGGTCTAAATGAGCAAACTAAAATTCTGCCTTAAGATGGGAATGAATCAATTTATAGCTAGCTTAATTAAAAACAAAACAAACAAAAATAAAAAAACGGGTATGGGTCCCTTAACTCAAATTACTTTTATACTGGATGACTAAGAATAACTTTAACATTTTGGTAAAGCATAATTGGTTAACCCTTTCACGCATTTATGACGCAGATGTTGCCAGATTACCAATAAAAAATAGAGTTCTCTCACTCTTATAATTACCTCTCCAAAATTAGTTTTCTGCCCATAGCTAACTCAAAGACAACTGCAGAGGTTGTCTAACTAAGTAACTTAGAGTAACTAAACTAAAGGTTTATAAATACCCCTGATGGAAACAAAGGCTATAAAGTATCCACAATAGGCTCAAAATCGCTTCATATGCGTGAAAGGGTTAATTAGTCTTTGTAGCGTTGAAAGTACGACATTCTTGTGGAGTTGTTAAGAAATATAGTTAAAGTTTTCTCAATCTCTCTCTCACACACACACACACACACATCCTCCACACTATATGATGCAATCCAATAAAATGCGACAAATAATACTGAGCTGCCATCCACTTCATATATCTTTCAATGTTATTATTATTGTTGTTATTATTGTTATTATTATTGTTATTATTATTATTATTATTATTATTATCATTATTATTCATACAAAGTTATTAATTTTATTTGTATTATTATTATTATTATTATTATTTTTTGTTATTATTATTAATACAAACAGTTATTAATTTTATTTGTATTATTATTATTATTATTATTATTATTTATTATTATTATTAGTTTCCTCTCCATTGTCACTATTAATATACTGTACACTTTATCTCGTTCAGACACATCTAATTAATTATAGTTTATCTCCAGATCTCGTGTCTCGAGCTGACCCTCTATTTCCTCTATCGACCTCGGCTAACGATTCTACCTTCTTTGTTCACCTCGTTTAAGGAGGGTCACCGGCATTTTTTATCTTTCTCTCCTTTTCTATCCCTGGCTTGTATCCATTCGGCCCCATACAGCCAACTGTTTTAAGACGTTTATCCCCATCCAGTTGTCGATTTCTTCCTGGCAAGCGATAGCGAGCCATCATTGTATGGAGAAATCCGGCTTCGCCGGAGAATTGTTTCTATCGAAAAATTTACAAATTTAGCTTGCTGTCAAAACAAAAATATATATATGATGGCTCGCTACCGCTCGCCAGGAAAATATTGACACCTGGATGGGGGTAAACGTCTTAAAACAGTAGGCTGAATGGGGCCGAATGAATACAAGCCAAAGAGAAAGTGAGAGAAAGATAAACAAAAGCGAGGTGGGCTCCCTTAGGCAGTTCTAGTAACCCCTTCCGTACTGGCGTCGTCCTTTGATATACAGTATATTCTGGTTACCTTTAGATGATTATATTCAGTTACAAAAGGGCCTCCAGCAATTAACAGGCTTCGAACTATCTCATTTAACCCTTTTTATTACCCAACATCCTTCTTAAGCTGCACAAAATCGTATAAATATAGCTAGAATAAATTTAAATAAACTTCGCTGGTATAGAAGGAGTAATTTGTGTTTGGTTTGTGTGTTTACAGTTAATCTATCAGTTTCACAACTTTAATGCAATTCCTTTATTGTTCAACTATTTTTCAACTCTCTCTCTCTCTCTCTCTCTCTCTCTCTATGTGCTAAACTTCTGTTATCCTTGTCTTCTCATTCCGTTACTTAAAGTTCTATTATCTCTACTGGATTTAAAAGTCCTGACCACCCCGTTGGGATAATAAGGTCTATGTAGCCCGTGTATTTATGTACGTTTAGGTAAAAATAAATTAGATCAGCATCTCCTAGATAAAGGTGTATTGCAGCAGCAAAAAAAAAATATATATACAGTATATATATAAAAAAAATGAAAAAAAATAAAATAATAATAATAATAATAATAATAATAATAATAATAATAATAATTAAAGTTGCAAGCAACGTTGTCCGGGGTTCGACGGTTTTGCAAGCAGGGTATTGTGTTTGATACAAATGCTGTGTCACAGATATCAAAAGATCATTTAACTTATCGGGCATGGAGAAGCTACAGAAGGAGCAGATTGTGCAAACAAACAAGAGCGAGAGAGGGAGAGATTGGTTGTAAAAGGGATCTGCCTCTATCCGTTTAGTAACAGAGTTGTAGATATGTGGAATAGGCTACCGAGTGCTATAATGGGATCAAGAACAATAGAGCTTCAACTTGAAATTAGATAGAACGAGATGGGTTGGGTGTGAAAGGGATCTGCCATGTGTAGGTCAATCGGCTCTGGAGACTCCCGTTTTCTTATTTTTTAATTTTCTCATTTGTGAAGGAGAGAGGGAGTATGGCGAGAGAATAGGATGTCGTAAGGAAGATAGCGATAAATATGAGAGAGAGAGAGAGCGCAGGATGGGTTGGGTGTGAAAGGGATCTGACATGTGTGGGCCAATCGACTCTCTGCAGACTCCGGTTTTCTTATGTTCTCATTTGTGAGAGAGAGAGAGAGAGACTAGGATGTCATAAATGTAGGGAAGACAGAGATAAATGAGAGAGTTTTTATGAGATGGGTTGGGTGTGAAAAGGATCTGTCTTGTGTGGGCCAATTGGCTCTCTACAGACTCCCATTTTCTTATTTTCCTATTTCTTACAATTGTGTTTTGGTTGCAGGTATATGATAACATGGGTGTATAGTAAGTAGTGTAAATAACAGGTAAAGTTTATGAGATGGGTTGAGTGTGAAAGGGACCTGCCTTATGTGGGTCACTTGACTCTCTGCAGACTCCCATTTTCATCTTGGTTGCATGTGTAAAGGATCTGCCTCATTTGTACCGGTGTGCAAACAAACAAGAGCGAGAAAGAGATTGGCTGTGTAAGGGATCTGCCTCTATTCGCTTGGTAAAAGAGTTGTAGATATGTGGAATAGGCTACCAAGTGCTATAGTGGGATCAATAACAATAGAGCTTCAACATAAAATTTGATAAGACAAGATGGATTGGGTGTGAAAGGGATCTGCCGTGTGTGGGCCAACCGGCTCTCTGCAGACTCCCATTTTCATCTTGGTAGCATGTGTAAGGATCTGCCTCCTTTGTACCAGTGTGCAAATAAGAGAGAGAGATTGGCTGTGTAAGGGATCTGCCTCTCTCGTAACAGAGTCGTAGATATGTGAAATAGGCTACCTAGTGCTATAGTGGGATCAAGAACAATAGAGAATTTAAAGATAAACCAGATAGTCATATGGATGAAATGGGTTGTATGTGAAAGGGATCTGCCTTTTGTGGGCCACTTGTCTCTCTGCAGATTCCCATGTTCATCTTGTAAGGGATCTGCCTCATTTGTACCGGTGTGCAAACAAACGAGCGACAGAGAGAGACTGGGTGTGTAAGGAATCTGCCTTTTATTCGTTTAGTAACAGAGTTGTAGATATGTGGAATAGGCTACCGAGTCTTATAGCCAATCGGCTCTCTGCAGACTCCTGTTTACTTATGTTCTCATTTGTGAGAGAGAGAGCGAGGCTCCCTATTTCCTGTTCTCATGCACTAGTACAGTATGTCGTAATCGTAAGGAAGACAGCGATAAATAAGAGAGAGAGAGAGAGAGAGAGAGAGAGAGAGAGAGAGAGAGAGAGAGAGAACTCAACACTCAAACAAGCACAAACATAGCTACACAAGACCATCACACAAGCACACACACGCCTATCTAGCGACGAACTGTCCTGTTTACATATCATACACACTCCCCCCCCCCCCCATCCCCATTCCATCACTTCGTATGTACGATATTATTTCCGTCTTTTTTACTGTGTATGGATTAAGTATTGGTGTTCCACTCTTGACATATGTGTCCTGCTACTTCTGTATGCATACATAATAGGCATGAAGTGATCAATACGCGCATATGAAGCTATGTATCTCGTATAGCATGGTTCTCTTCCCTTCCATCGGTCCACCCCCTTATACCTCCCGCCTCCCTCCTTCCTATCCCATATGTGTAAACATTATATTTTCTTTCCGAAGGTAAATACGTACTTCCGATAAATATCTAGCCTTGTATTTAAATCATGAATCCTGTTTAATGTCATTATTAAATAGAAACATGTGTAAGGGTTACATTTATACACAGGATAAGATAAGCAAATACAACCTCAGCAGAGCATAATCATTGGTGATGAGAGGGTAGTTGTAGGCAGTGTTGCCAGTTGTATCGCTACATATTACCGCTAGATGTAGAGCTATATTTACTTCAGTTTAGTAGCCATTTTTTTCATATCTAGAGACATTTACTCGGGATAATTTGAAAATTTCAGACATTCTAGTTATATTACATTGTAAAATTTGCAAAACAAACAAATCAAAACTCTTTAGGAATTGCAGCATTATTCTACCATTGTTTGACTATGTAGCAACGTGCTAGCGACTTTTGAGAAAGGATCTAGCGGTGTTTTGGGGTAACACTTAGGCAGTGTTGCCAGTTGTATCGCTACATATTACCGCTAGATGTAGAGCTATTTACTTCAATTTAGAAGCCATTTTTTCATATCTAGAGAGATTTACTAGGGATAATTTAAAAATTTCAGACATTCTAGTCATATTACATTGTAAAATTTGCAAAACAAACAAACCAAAACTCTTTAGAAATTGCAGCATTATCCTAACATTGTTTGACTATGTAGCAACATGCTAGCGACTTTTGAGAAAGGATCTAGCGGTATTTTGTGGAGACATACTGGGAGGGTGGGAGGGAGGTGGTGGTTGCAGTGTTGCCAGTTGTAAAGCTACATATTACCGCTAAATGTAGAGCTATTTACTTCAATCTAGCAGCCATTTCTTTTATATCTAGAGACATTTACTAGGGATAATTTGAAAATTTCAGACATTCTAGTCATACTACATTGTAAAATTTGCAAAACAAACAAACCAAAACTCTTTAGAATTTGCAGCATTATCCTAACATTGTTTGGCTATGTAGCAACATGCTAGCGACTTTTGAGAAAGGATCTAGCGGTATTTCGTGGTAACACTTTAGGAGGGTTAAAATACGAGTCACACGGGCAATTGCCAAAACTTTAAAGGTCCATATCATTGTTATTAAACTAAGAATTTGGCAAAGGGAGGAATTGTTAAAAACCTTAGCCAATACTCTGTCATTCACCAAAAATAAATTTGAATTTATCATTATTATTTGGTAGGGTAGGTATGTATAGGTAGGTTGGCTAAATAATTGCTGGAATTCGTAGGGACTCCAACGGTTTTGAGAGAGTTAAATAAAAAACAAATTATAAGATCTGAATAATAAAGAGATTATGTTATTAAGCAAAACTGGGGGATGCGTGGAAGCCTATAGACTGTAGACGGTAAACTTTGTGTGGGTAGCGAATGCGGTTTCAGAGTAATTTAAGAATAGACAGTTTTCAATGCTGCGGCCAAACTATTCCACCCATTCATATTCTTTTGGTATCAAAACGTTCGGAATCGCGAGCCTCACCCAACTACGCAAGCATGGCTTTGATCATCGGCGTAGCTTTCAAGATGTGGAATTTTAAGTGGAATTAGAGGTTTTTTCAAGATTGCCGGAAAAAAACCCACGTGCAAAAGCAAAACCTTCTCTATAAAATTTGCGGAGCATTAGTAGGGGAGTGCGTATGCCAAAGCCCAGTCGTTTCCTGTGAGTGGAAGAGACGGTATTTAGGCGTCAAGTTTTACGGGAAATCGGCTGCCACGAACCTGTTTGGCCGCCATGCCGGATGTTTAGCATATAAAAAGTTGCCCAATACAAAAACGCACCTCTTGTGAAAGTTTGATCCCGATCCAAAAAGCGGTTCTGGAGTTATTGCGTCGAAACCGGCGCGTAAGAAGAATTTGGATGAAATCCCAGGTTTAATGATTACAAGAGGGGTTCCCCGTAGGGGACGAACCCCTAATAATAATAAATAATAATAATAATAATATACATTATATAAAAATTAAATTATATAAGATAAATGGTTGGGGGTAGCATGCCTAAAAAATAATATTCAAACAAGATTCTCTCTTTTCTATAAAATTCTCTTTATGCATTTTCAGTCATGCAAGTGGATTCTTCAAAACAAAAATTCCAGTTTGGCATTTGCCTGAGGATCTGGTGGGTGGGGAGAGACCCCATTTGCTTTGCTGTCCTATTCTTCCACTGTCGTAGTACATGGGATTGAAACATTGACCATTAGATTTAAGGCCGGATCACCTCGTTTGTTCCAAATAGTCTGTGAGGTATGTATATATATGTAACTATGTAAGTCCCTCTCTTTCTATCTCTCCCCTACCTAAGCAATTTGGTGTTATTCCTTTCATGTTATTAATATAATAACTAAAGGGAAAATGTGCACCAGACGTGTTTTGGCCGTATCGTATCATCTCGTTGATACCAATTGCTAAGTAAGATTGGTCTAACTATGTAAGACACATACATATTTACTCTCTCTCTCTCTCTCTCTCTCTCTCTCTCTCTCTCTCTCTCTCTCTCTCTCTCTCTCTCTCTCTCTCTCTCTCTCTCTCTCTGTCTCTCTCTCTCTCTCTCTCTCTCTCTCTCTCTCTCTCATTCTTATTGTTGTCTGTCTGTCTCCCTTACCCCTCCCTCTTATACAGTAATCATCAGTAATTAGTTATGACTTACAATACATAATGACCATCACGAACATTCTTTTGTAACAGACTCATTCGTTGTTACCCCTTGTATCTATAATTAATGCTATGGACAGTTATTATAATAGGTTAACTAGCAGGGGTACCCGGCGTTGCCCGGGTTTAAATTCTACTACCATAATCACCATCATCAATCACTACTACCACAATCATCACAATACCACTACTACCATAATCACCGGCCTCGACCACCCTGTGCCTCATTAAACGGCGACCTCGATTTCGGCCGCTATATGACCTCCGATTTTGGATCTGACCTCATCCGTACATCCATTTTGGGGAGCTGCGAACAACTTTCGTTCCATACACCTTTTCGATCGGAGGCCTCCTTCTGCCCCAAACGGCATTTTTTTTTTCATTTTTTTTTTTTCAATTTCGGCCTCGAAACGACCTCCGATCGTGGCCGATCGTGGCCCTCTATGACCTGACCCAGGTCAATTGACACCCACATGCAAAGTTTCAGCTCCCCAGGTCCAAAACTGCGGCCGCCTATTGAGAACACACAGACTGACAAACAGACACACGAACTGATTTAATAATGTACTACATATGATTGATATATGGAAGTATTTGTAACAACTATCAAATATTATGTTCTATCCAACAACCAACTCTACTCCTAAAATCGATTAATGAAATATTACAAACACATGTGGCAGTCCTTGGATTCGAACCCAGGACGCTCACACCGAATATCAACACCTTATACATTGCACCACGAAGGCAGTTTAAATAACGAAACAAAGATTGGTTTGGTTCTTTCCCCCGTGCGAGGAAACGATAGGTTAATCTTAATACTTTTAATATATTGCGTTATCTTCAAAACTTAGTAACCACAAGCAATGTTATATTTGCGTTTATATATTATGATTGTGGTTGTATATTAGGGGTTATCTCCACTACCTATTGATCGCAGAGAGAGAGAGAGAGAGAGAGAGAGAGAGAGAGAGAGAGAGAGAGAGAGAGAGAGAGAGAGAATAATAATTGTGTGTGTGTATGTGTGTGTCCCGAATGTATGTGTGCGTGTGTGTGTGTGTGTGTGTGTGGACGAGCGGTTGTAGGTTTATTGGTACAAATCTCTGGATATTTGTAGGTTTACAGGTACATGAGGTTTGGGGCGACAATTAATCGGTACACACCTCTTTAAGTTACGTTGAAATGGAGTGTTTTCGGTTAGGTAAGTTAGGTTAGGTTAGGTTAGGTTAGGTTAGGTTAGGTTAGGTTAGGTTTAAAAATCGAAAAATGTACTCGTAAGCATGCACCAAATTGATATGTACCGATAAACACACAACCGCTCGGGTGTGTGGGTGTGTGTGTGTGTGTGTGTGTGTGTGTGTGTGTGTGTGTGTGTGTGTGTGTGTGTGTGTATGTGTATGTGTCCGTGTACGTCGCTTAACTTCATGATCCTATCTATCCGCCAGACGACACACATCATTCAATAATCAGTCATGAAGAATTATATAAACACAAATAATTACCCAATGGGAGAAGGCATTTTATATTGATCAAAGCACTGTTAAATTCAAAAGTTCTTCGACAACCTTCCTCATAAAGTCTAATTCTAAGTTATAATATTAATTTTGTTCTTATTTACAACGAATGTAATCGTCTAGTATTAGCCAGATTGAAATACAAATGATGAAAACCGATTCTAGAAGTTATATGGGTCATATTGTCATGTATCCGTCTTGTTTACTGAACTGACTTTATTTTACTAATGGTATATAATGACTAAATATATAACAAACACTTCATTGTGCAATTGAGGGTACGAGTGTTTGATGCCGGGGGAAAATACAAGCGTCGCCGGCTCGGGGTGTCAGAAGGCCGTACTGGAGAGATTAGGACAGGCAACAGAGATATGGTTATGATCGGAGGAGCCCAACGAAGAGAAAAGATTTACAGTGTAAGCGGACGATTTAGAGGCTAGAAATAAGTCAAGTAAGTTGGGCCGATCTCCAGGGCGGTCCAGGTAAAAAGTTGTAAATCTATCTATCTATCTATCTATATGCTCAGGCCCAATCCCCATTTTGGGGGTAGCCGACTCAAGACAGAGCAAGAACAGGGAAAACACAAAGACAACAAAAAACAAAAAATAAACACAGATAAAAAAACACAAACTCTCACACATCCAGGTCACCCAGGAGAAGACCCAGATACCAGGGTTACCAAGGTCGCTCCAGCACTCCCCCGGCCCCTGACCACCCGGAGAGGTTCCGATCTCGGCAGGCAGACATGCAGCGGAGCCAAAGCCACAAGCCCTCCCACCACACTTCCAGGCACACCCTTCATATTAATCGTCTCCCCGGGCCAGGCGCCTGATGGACTAGTTATCTAGTCCAACTTGCGCCCGACCCCTTACTCCAAATGACCACGTGTTCACTCAACTATTCACAAGCATTCTCCATTCACTCCTGTCCACCACCACTTCCCCTGCCTGATCTATAGTCATTCCTCTATCATCCAAAGCCTTTCTTACACAGTCTCTCCATCTCAATGGGGGTCTTCCTGCCCGTCTATCTCCCCTTGTACCTGACTCACATTCTCTTTGTAAGCCTTTCATCTCCCATTTCGTTCAACATGACCATACCAGCTCAGCACCCTTCTGTCCACTCTGGCTGACAAATGTTCCTGCTGCCCCACTCTCCTACGTATCTCTTCATTCCTCAATCTGTCTCTACGAGTAAACTCCACACATACTCCTCAAGCAGCTCATCTCCATCACATCCAGCCCTCTTTTCTCCTTTTCTTCAGAGCCCATGTCTCAGCCCCATACATCACTGTTGGCACAACAATTCCTTGATACAGTGCACTTTTTACTTTCACTCCGAGATTTCTCGTCTTCCACATACTTCCCATTGCTCCGAAAACCTTCCTTCCTTCACACACTCTCTGTTTTACCTCCACTTCCATACCTCCACTCCTGCTTATTGTTCCTCCTAGATATTTAAAACACTCTACTTGTTCCAATATTTCCCCATCCAGCCTCACATCTAGATTCACCCTATGCTCTCCCCTATACACACCATTACTTTACTTTTATTGACGTTCACCTTCAGTTTCCTCCTTCCACAAACCACACCAAACTCTTTGACTACCCGCTGCAGTTTCTCATCAGAATCCGCCACCAATGCTGTGTCATCAGCGAACAGCAACTGATTCAACTCCCAATCTCTACCATTCTTTCCTACTAAACCCAATCCTCTTCCCATAGTTCTCCTTTTCACCTCCCTCACCACACCATCCATAAACATATTAAACAGCTGTTGTAAATAAAGTTGTAAATAGTTGCTGGAATTCCTGTTTCATTTGCCTGGTTTCCCCTACTGTTACTATATTCCAGCTAATGCCGGTATCACACGAGAGCTTTTATAGTCAACATTCGACGATCAAAAAAAATTCTGGCAACATTTCTGGAATATTTTGCACTCTCATCGGAAACTAGGCTGATGATAGATGAATTTAGGTAGACGAAATATTTTAAAAGTTTACCTCATAAGCTGCCAGACCAGTGTTGAGGATAAATGTTGAGGGAAAAAGCGCTCGTGTGATACCGGCATAACTCTCATTAAGGGGAGGTTTTTAGTTTGGTCCCTAGATATCGTTCAATCTTAAGATTACATCCCCTTGAGCTCCTTTCAAGATAAATTTGTAAATTTTTCGGTAGAAAAATTTCCAGGCTGAAAGCCGGTTCCTCTTAAATTACAGGCTCGCTATCGCTCGCCAGGATAAAATCGACCCCTAAATGGCACAAAAGGTCTTAAAATTGACAGAAATGGGTTGAAAGTTCTTAAAATCGTCAAAATAATGGGGCAAACGTCTTAAAATTAGAAAAAGAATGAGGCTAAACATGAGGGAGAAAGCAGTCAGGAAAAAAATCCCTCAAGTGGAAATCTCCCCTTAACAGCTCCTCCTCCTATTAATTTCACTACAATTAACACGCACACCAGACTTCTTTCACTATCACTCTTTCAACATTTGGGGGGACACTTGTTACAGGTCGCTTTGCCTTTTGTCTCCTTCATGTACATAAAACAATACTACGCATCACCTAAGTATATAACTTACAAAGAATCTTGCATTTTCAGAGGACACAACTTTGATGTTCATGAAAGGAATGTATGGCGTGTGGATATTGTGTGTTTAGGTAATTATATAGATATTATGCCCTTGTTACAGTAATCTCACAGCTAACCTAGAACCGTACTTAGCATATGACACACTTACAATCATGAAGGAAGGGGAACAAATAAGGAATGTAGTTAGTGTAAGGAGGCACAAAGACCAAGGAATGGGGTCACTTTGAAGATACTTGATGTATACAGTATATGGCAAATAAAAAAAAACAAAAAACAAAAAAACAAGTGTATAGTGAGCGCCATTTCATTTTCTTGACTGCACGCGAGCTGACATTCCTTGTTTTGCTCTATGGTATTTTCGTCCTCAAGTCTTTTCGCTCATAGTAAATTTATCCACATCCCAAGACAATCCTCTGACACCTAATCTAACCTACTGTATACGTCCTTACTTAAACTGAACTTTAATATGATCTATACTACTCTAACATTGTCAAATGTAATCAACTTCAAACTGTAAATAATACTATTTTAGTGTGATGAAAAGACGAATTGACAAAATTACCAGCATTCTCTTTCCTTTGTTCCTTTAAGGTTCTCTTTGTTATATATAGTTATATATATAGAGAGAGAGGGTACAAAGGAAATCAAGCAACAACAGGTCTAGTGACCCTTCTAGGCTGCTTGTCCTCCAAAACACTGATGATCAAGTGTCCAAACAGTGGTTTAGAGTGGGTAAGGGAACATTGGAAAGGGAACTACTGCCCTGGAACTAATGTCCGTGGCAGGATTAGGAAGTTAGTAGGGGACAGAGGGGTTAGTAACTGAGGGGGGGATAAAACAAAGTTATTCATTTACAAACGCAGTCAGTCGCGGGTTTGATGCGAGATATTTGTCTAAGCGGAGTTTAAATGAATCAACGGTGCTGCAGTCTATAACGTCTCGGGGAAGCCCATTCCACAAGTTGACAACTCGATTGAAGAAGACATTCTTAGATTCGTGTGAGTTAACAAATTTACCAATAATTTTGCAACCGTTTCCCCGCGTGTAATTAGATTGGTCGATAGTGAAGTACTTACTACAGTTCATATTGTCGATGCCTTTGATGATTTTGAACACTTGAATTAAGTCACTTCTTAATCTGCGCTGGGTTAAAGGAAATAGATTTATTTCTCTAAGACGCTCTTCGTATGGTTTGTTCTTTAGGCTAGGTATCATTTTGGTAACTCTACGTTGAACTCATTCTAGCTTGTTTATATCTTTTTGGTAATAAGGGCACCAGGATTGAACGCAGTATTCCAGAAGAGGGCGGACTAAGGAATTGTAAAGGGTTAGGATAACTTCTTTGGATTTATGCTCAAATGACCTGCCTATAAAGCCAATTATGTTGTTTGCCTTCTTAACATTGTTGACTAGGTTTTAGGTTACTCGATATTGTTACTCCAGATCGGTGTCTCTGTTTACATTCTTAAGCTGCGTGCCATTCATCGAATAGTTTGCTTTCTCATTTAGGTATCCGATATGTAGTACTTTACATTTATCCGCATTGAAACTCATTTGCCAAATTTGGGCCCAACATGACAATTTATCTAGATTGTGTGGCATATCGTCAACTTGTTCTTTTGAGAGTAGGCTATTTGCAATTTTTGTATCGTCAGCAAATTTTGAGATTGTACAGGTGAGACCCTCATCTATGTCGTTGATGTAAATTAGAAAGAGAATTGGTCCTAGTACCGATCCCTGGGGTACCCCGCTACTTACATTGGTCCATTTAGATGCCTTACCGTTTATGACTACTCTTTGCTTTCTGTCGCTGAGCCAATTTTCTATCCATTTCAACACACACGTCTTGAGAGAGAGAGAGAGAGAGAGAGAGAGAGAGAGAGAGAGAGAGAGAGAGAGAGAGAGAGAGAGTTGTTCAATAATTGCATCCATTATTATAATATCGTTCTCGTCTCGATATTCATCCCAGAACTGGTGACATTTCCCACAAGGCGAACACCATTACAAGGAGTCGCTGGATGTGGAGGAGGATAAGTAGGAGAAGGATGTGGAGGAGGATAAGTAGGAGAAGGATGTGGAAGAGGATAAGTAGGAGAAGGATGTGGAGGAGGATAAGTAGGAGAAGGATGTGGAGGAGGATAAGTAGGAGTAGGATGTGGAGGAAGATAAGTAGGAGAAGGATGTGGAGGAGGATAAGTAGGAGAAGGATGTGGAGGAGGATAAGTAGGAGAAGGATGTGGAGGAGGATAAGTAGGAGAAGGATGTGGAGGAGGAGAAGGAGAAGGATAAGTAGGAGTAGGAGAAGGATGTGGAGGAGGATAAGTAGGAGAAGGATGTGGAGGAGGATAAGTAGGAGAAGGAGAAGGATGTGGAGGAGGATAAGTAGGAGAAGGATAAGTAGGAGTAGGAGAAGGATGTGGAGGAGGATAAGTAGAAGAAGGATGTGGAGGAGGATAAGTAGGAGAAGGATGTGGAGGAGGATAAGTAGGAGAAGGATGTGGAGGAGGATAAGTAGGAGAAGGATGTGGAGGGAGGATAAGTAGGGGAGAAGGATGTGGAGGAGGATAAGTAGTAGGAG
>CM064542.1:27687295-27699242 GCA_032716605.1 Paralithodes platypus | reverse complement strand
CAAAGCACTGTTAAATTCAAAAGTTCTTCGACAACCTTCCTCATAAAGTCTAATTCTAAGTGATAATATTAATTTGTTCTTAATTTACAAACGGAATGTAATCGTCTCGGTATTAGCCAGATTGAAATACAAATTGACATGAAAACCGATTCTAGAGTTTATATGGGGCCTATGGGTCATGTATCCGTTTTTTCTTGTTTACTGAACTGACTTTATATTTACTAATGGTATATAATGACTAAATATATAACAAACACTTCATTGTGCAATTGAGGGTACGGAGTGGTTTGATGCCGGGGGGGAAAATACAAGCAGTCGCCCCGGCTGGGGGGTGTTCCGAAGGCCGTACTGCGAGAGATAGGACAAGGTAACCAGAGATATGGTTATGATCGGAGGAGCCCAACGAAGAGGGAAAAGATTTACAGTGTAAGGCGGGACGAGTTTAGAGCGCTAGAAATAAGTCAAAAGTAAGCTTGGGCCGATCTTCCAGGGCGGTCCAGGTAAAAAGTTGTAAATCTATCTATCTATCTATCTATATGCTCAGGCCCAATCCCCATTTTGGGGGTAGCCGACTCAAGACAGAGCAAGAACAGGGAGAAACACAAAAACAAACATTAAAACAACAAAATAAACACAGATAAAAAACACAAACTCTCACACATCCAGGTCACCCAGGAGAAGACCCAGAGACCAGGGTTACCAAGCTCGCTCCAGCACTCCCCCGGCCCCTGACCATCCTGAGAGGTTCCGATCTCGGCAGGCAGACATGCAGCGGCAGGCCAAAGACCACAAGCACTCCCCACCACCCTTCCAGGCACACCCTTCATATTAATCGTCTCCCGGGCCAGGCGCCTGATGGACTATTAATCTAGTCCAACTTGCGCCCGACCCCTTACTCCAGAATGAACAACGTGTTCACTCAACTATTCACAAGCATTCTCCATTCCACTCCTGTCCACCACCACTTCCCCTGCCTGATCTATAGTCATTCCTTCTATCATCCAAAGCTTTCTTACACAGTTCTCTCCATCTCAATGGGGGTCTTCCTGCCCTTCTATCTCCCCTTGTACCTGACTCACATATTCTCTTTGTAAGCCTTTACATCTCCCATTCGTTCAACATGACCATAACCAGCTCAGCACCCTTCTGTCCACTCTGGCTGACAAATGTTCCTGCTGCCACTCACTCTCCTACGTATCTCTTCATTCCTCAATCTGTCTCTACGAGTAACTCCACACATACTCCTCAAGCAGCTCATCTCCATCACATCCAGCCCTCTTTTCTCCTTTTTCTTCAGAGCCCATGTCTCAGCCCCATACATTCACCTGTTGCGCACAACAAATTTCTTGATACAGTTGCACTTTTTACTTTCACAATCCGAGATTTTCTCGTCTTCCACATAACTTCCCATTGCTCCGAAACCTTCCTTCCTTCACAGACTCTCTGTTTTACCTCCACTTCCATACCTCCACTCCTGCTTATTGTTCCTCCTAGATATTTGAAAAAAACACTCTACTGGTTCCAATATTTCCCAATCCAGCCTCACATCTAGATTTCCACCCTATGCCTCCTCCCCTATTACACACCAGTTACTTTACTTTTATTGACGTTCACCTTCGTTTCCTCCTTCCACAAAAAACCACACCCCCCCCCCCCCCCCCCCCCCCCCCCCCACAAACTCTTTGACTACCCGCTGCAGTTTGCTCATCATGAATTCCGCCACCAATGCTGTGTCATCAGCGAACAGCAACTGATTCAGATCCCAATCTCTTACCATTCTTTCCTACTAAACCCAATTCCTCTTCCCATAGTTCTCCTTTTCAACCTCCCTCACCACACCATCCATAAACATATTAAACAGAGTGTAAAGAAAGTTAAGTTAATAGTTGCTGAATTCCTCTGTTTCATTGCATTTGCATGGTTCCACTACTGTTACTAGATATTCAAGCTAATGCCCGGTATCACACGAGAGCTTTTATAGTCAACATTCGACGATCAAAAAAAATTCTGGCAACATTTCTGGAATATTTTGCACTCTCATCGGAAACTAGGCTGCATGGATTAGATGAATTTAGGTAGACGAAATATTTTAAAAGTTTACCTCATATGCTGCCAGACCAGTGTTGAGGATAAATGTTGAGGGAAAAAGCGCTCGTGTGATACCGGCATAACTCTCATTAAGGGAGGTTTTTCGTTGGTCCCTAGATTATCGTTTCAATCTTAAGATTACATCCCCTTGAGTGCTACTTTCAAGATAAATTTGTAAATTTTTCGGTTAGAAAAATTTCCAGGCTGAAAGCCCGGTTCCTCTTTAAATTAACAGGCTCGCTATCGCTCGCCAGGATAAAACTCGGACACCTAAATGGCACAAAAGAGTCTTAAAATTGACAGAAAGGGTTTGCAAAGTTCTTAAAAACAAAAAATCGTCAAAATAATGGGGCAAACGTCTTAAAATTAGAAAAAGAAATGAGGGCTAAACATGAAGGGAGAGGCGTCAGGGGAAAAAAAATCCCTCAAGTGAAAATCTCCCCTTAACAGCTCTCCTCCTATTAATTTCACTACAATTAACCAACGCACACCAGACTTCTTTCACTATCACTCTATCAACATTTGGGGGGACACTTGTTACAGGTCGCTTTGCCTTTTGTCTCCTTCATGTACATAAAAACAATACTACGCATCACCCTAAGTATATAACTTACAAAAAGAATCTTGCTTTGTCGAGAGGGGGACAAACAAATTTGCTGTTCGTGAAGGGAATGTTATTATTATGGCGTGTGGATATGTGTGTTTAGGTAATTATATAGATCTTATTAGCCCTTGTTCCAGTAATCTCACAGCTAACCTAGACACCTTACTTAGCATTATGACACACGGACAAATCATGAAGGAAGGGGAACCAAATAAGGAATGTAGTTAGTGTAAGGAGGCACAGGAGACGAAGGAATGGGTCACTTTGAAGATCCTTGATGGTATACAGTATTATGGCAAAAAAAAAAAAAAAAAAAAAAAAAAAAAAAAAAAAAAAAAAAAAAAAAAAAAAACAAGTGTATAGTGGCGGCCATTCCATTTTTCTTGACTGCACCGCGAGCTGACATTCATTGTTTTTTTTTTTTTGCTCTATGGTATTTTCGTCATCAAGTCTTTTAGTCTCATAGTAAATTTATCCACATCCCACAGACAATCCTCTGACACATTAATCTCAACCTCCTGTATACGTCCTTACTTAAACTGAAACCCTTAATCAAATTCTATAACTACTCTAACATTGTCAACTTGTAATCAACTTCAACTGTTTAAATTAATTACTATTTTAGTGTGGCATATGAAAAGGAAATTGACAAAAATTACCAGCATTCTCTTTCCTTTGTTCCTTTAAGGTTCTCTTTGTTATATATAGTTATATATATATATATATATATATATAGAGAGAGAGAGAGTACAAAGAAAATCAAGCAACAACAGATCTAGTGACCCTTCTAGGCTGCTTGTCCTCCAAAACACTGAGGGATCAAGTGTTCCAAAACCAGTGGTTTAGAGTGGGTAGGTAACATTGGAAAGGGAACTACTGCCCATGGAAAACTAATGTCGTGGCACGGGGGATTAGGACGTTAGTAGGGGACAGATGTGTTGAGTAAACTGAGGGGGGGATAAAACAAAGTTATTCATTTACAAACGCAGTCAGTCGCGGGTTTTGATGCGAGATATTTGTCTAAGCGGAGTTTAAATGAATCAACGGTGCTGCAGTCTATAACGTCTCGGGGAAGCCCATTCCACAAGTTGACAACTCGATTGAAGAAGCATTCTTAGATTCGTGTGAGTTAAAAAATTTACCAATAATTTTGCAACCGTTTCCCCGCGTTGTAATTAGATGGGTCGATAGGGAAGTACTTACTACAGTTCATATTGTCGTTGCCTTTGATGATTTTGAACTCTTGACAGGAGATTCATCTTAATCTGCGCTGGGTTAAAGGGAATAGATTTTATTTCTCTAAGACGCTCTTCGTATGGTTTGTTCTTTAGGCTAGGTAATTTTGGTAACCCTACGTTGAACTCATTCTAGCTTGTTTATATCTTTTGGTAATAAGGGCACCAGGATTGAACGCAGTATTCCAGAAGAGGGCGGACTAAGGAATTGTAAAGGGTTAGGATAACTTCTTTGGATTTATGCTCAAATGACCTGCCTATAAAGCCAATTATTTTGTTTGCCTTCTTAACATTGTGACTCGGGTTTTAGGTTACTCGATATTGTTATCCCAGATCGGTTTCTCGGTTTACATTCTTAAGCTGAGTGCCATTCATCGAATAGTTTGCTTTCTCATTTAGGTATCCGATATGTAGTACTTTACATTTATCCGTATTGAAACTCATTGCCAACAAATTTGGGCCCAACATGACAATTTATCTAGATTGTGTTGCATATCGTCAACTTGTTCTTTGAGAGTACGCTATTGCAATTTTGTATCGTCAGCAAATTTTGAGATTGTACAGGTGAGGACCCTCATCTATGTCGTTGATGTAAATTAGAAAGAGAATTGGTCCTATTACCGATCCCTTGGGTACCCCGCTACTTACTTTGAACCATTTGGATGCCCTACTGTTTATGACTACTTTGTTCTTTCTGTCACTGAGCCAAGTTTCTATCCATTTCAACACACCGTCTTGAGAGAGAGAGAGAGAGAGAGAGAGAGGAGAGAGAGAGAGAGAGAGAGAGAGAGAGTTCAATAATTGCATCCATTATTATAATATCGTTCTCGTCTCGATATTCATCCCAGAACTGGTGACATTTCCCACAAGGCTAACACCATTACAAGGAGTCGCTGGATGTGGAGGAGGAAAGTAGGAGAAGGAGAGAAAGTAAGAAGGAGTGGAGGAGGATAAGTAGGTCAAGGATGTGGAGGAGGATAAGTAGGAGAAGGATGTGGAGGAGGATAAGTAGGAGAAGAGGATAAGTAGGAGAAGGAAAAGAAGTAGAGAAGGATGTGGAGGAGGATAAGTAGTAGGAGGAGAAGGATGTGGAGGAGGATAAGTAGGAGTAGGAGAAGGATGTGGAGGAGGATAAGTAGGAGAAGGATGTGGAGGGGAGTAGGAGAAGGATGTGGAGGAGGATAAGTAGGAGAAGGATGTGGAGGAGGATAAGTAGGAGAAGGATGTGGAGGAGGATAAGTAGGAGAAGGGAAGATGTGAGAGAAGGGAGTGGAGGAGGATAAATGTAGGAGGAGAAGGTGGAAGGAAAGTAGGATAGGGGGGAGTGAGAGGAAGACAGACAACTAATTATCATTAAAACAAGGACGATACGAGCGCAAACAGAAGACAGGATGGATAGAGGAGGAAGGATGAGTAAGGGGGTCGCCGTTTTTTTTTATTATTTTATCTTTCACTCCTTTTCTCTCTGGCGTATAATTCGGCCCCCTAGCCAACTGTTTTAAGACGTTTTTCCCCATCCAGGTGTCGATTTCTTCCTGGCAAGCGATAGCGAGCCAGCATTGTATGGCGAAATCCGGCTTCACCGGAGAAATTTTTCTATCGAAAAATTTACAAATTTAGCTTGTTGTCAAAACAAATATATATATATATGCTGGCTCGCTACCGCTCGCCAGGAAAATATTGACACCAGGATGGGGGTAAACGTCTTAAAACAGTAGGCTGAATGGGGCAGAAAGGATACAAGACAAGAGAGAAGGAGAGAGAGAGAAAAAAAGCGAGGTGGGCCCCCTGAAGTAGGATGAAGGCGAGGGGATGGAGGGTCATGATGTGGGGGAAGAAGAAGAAAAAAAAAAGCATGGGGTGGTGAAGGGTAAAGATTAGTATGAGGGCCAATCAAATAATGGGGGCACAAGGATCAAGGTAAAGCTGATTTCACAGGAGCGTTTTATTTGTCCTCAACATACATCATCAACACCGATCTGGCAGCTTATGCGGTCAAATTTCTAGATATTCCATTGGTCAA
Organism: Paralithodes platypus; assembly: GCA_032716605.1. Lineage (NCBI taxonomy): Eukaryota > Metazoa > Arthropoda > Malacostraca > Decapoda > Lithodidae > Paralithodes > Paralithodes platypus. Next base: position 27,693,292 of record CM064542.1, on the reverse strand, counting down.
ACTGTAGTCTAGTTTCCGATACTAGAGTCAAGGATCACAGAAATGTTGCTGGAAAATGTTTGCCATCAGAAAGTTGACGATATATTCTCTAGTGTGGTATTCCCTTTAGATCAGATTTTTTTTGTAAGTATATAATTCTGTTACCTTGGGTTTCATAGGAGCGATTTTACACAGCTTATCCTGTGTTGTCTACGTCCCTGTATTATACAGCCTGATGCAAAAGTTCAACGACAGTTATAATGAAAAGTTAGAAGATTGCGTTTCGCAATATTTGTTTCTTCAGCAACTCAAATATGGCAGGTTTAAACATTGACGGTGATTTTTGTTTTCTAAAAAGCTATAACAATCAATCTTCACTTTAGTTTCTGACACCAATGAGGAGTAACACCGAGACGTTTCAAGGAAAAATGAACATAAATATGCCAATCAAAGCTAGCTAGATAAAGCGCCTCCTGTCACTCTGGCGTAAAGCCTAGAGAATATTTTAGTTGTAGTTCTATTGTTCCAGTTGTAGTTCTATTGTTTCAGTTGTAGTTCTATTGTTTCAGTTGTAGTTCTATTGTTTCAGTTGTAGTTCTATTGTTTCAGTTGTAGTTCTATTGTTTCAGTTGTAGTTCTATTGTAGTTCTATTGTTTCAGTTGTAGTTCTATTGTTTTCAGTTGTAGTTCTATTGTTTCAGTTGTAGTTCTATTGTTTCAGTTGTAGTTCTATTGTTTCAGTTGTAGTTCTATTGTTTCAGTTGTAGTTCTATTGTTTCAGTTGTAGTTCTATTGTTTCAGTTGTAGTTCTATTGTTTCAGTTGTAGTTCTATTGTTTTCACGCAGATATTTTCGGAAAGGCCAAACAAGCATTTCGGTTTATCTAAAGTAGCATAACACGTATAGCATTATTCGTCATTACAATTTATCTGAATATAAAGCATACATTTATGCTCTCTAAAAATTAGCCTACTTGTGACAATGATAATAGTTTCTAGATGAGTTTCATCATTGCCAAAAAAACAAGAAAAAAAAAAAACTCTCTACCCATTTTCGATAAAACTACAATATTCGACCGGTCAAGAAAGGAAAATGGTTTAGAGTATCGTGAATGGTTGAGGGTAGCTATATTAAGGGGGGTGACCTGTTTTCTTTCCCTCTCCTTTTCTCTCTTTCTCTGGCTTGTATCCATTCGGCCCCATTCAGCGTACTGTTTTAAGACGTTTACCCCCATCCAAGTGTCAATATTTTCCTGGCGAGCGGTAGCGAGCCACCATATATATATTTTTTGTTTTGACAGCAAGCTAAATTTGTACATTTTTCGATAGAAAAATGTCTCCGGCGAAGCCGGATTTCTCCATACAATGCTGGCTCGCTATCGCTCGCCAGGATGAAATCGACACCTGGATGGGGATAAACGTCTTAAAACAGTTGGCTGAATGAGGCCAAATGGATACAAGTCCGCGAAAGAGAGATAAGAAGAGAAAGAGAAACAAAACAGGTCACGCCCCTTAAAAGGGCAGAAATGTATACAAATTACGTGTAGTGCTTTTGATCAATTTCATTCCTAGAGGTATGTCCTACCTTCATAATAATTGTCAAGTATAATATTCTATGATAGCACACGTAATACTGTAAACTGTAGTGTTATATATACCCTAGGACCCAAACACACCCCCTGGTATACCCTATGGTTACCGGTATGAAACATTAGTATCGATTCACATTTTGTACAGCCAGCCAGCCAATAGAACGCGCCTTCAGATTATTTGGACACATTCTCACGAGTCACAACCCCCTCCCTGATCAGTGAGTCTGGTCAGGCGAGGGTCACTGTCAGTCACCTTCACTAGCGGTTCCTATGTACCAACAATTCTCATAACCCCTTCCTTACCGGCAACGTCTCTTTAGCTTTATTCTGGCTACTACTAGACGATTTTACTCTGTTTCAAAACGGCCTCCAGAATTTAATAGGCTTAGAACTACCTCACTTAAGGGGAGGTTTTTAGTTGATTCCCTAGACTTCCATCAAGCTTAAAATCACTCCTAGATCCACTTTCAAGATAAATTTGTACATTTTTCGGTAGAAAAATGTCCCGGCCGAAGGCCGGTTCCCCATAAATTACAGGCTCGCTATCGCTCGCCAGGAAAAAATCGACACCTAAATGGCACGAATGGTCTTAAAATTGACAAAAATGGGGCAAGGGGTCTTAAAATCGCCAAACTAATGGGGCGAACGTCTTAAAATCTCAAAAGCAATGGGGCTAAACATGAGGGAGAAAGGGGTCCAGAAAAAAATCCCTCTAGTGGAGATCTCCCCTTAACCCTTTTGCTAGCACAGATCCTTCTTAAGCTGCACCCAATCGTTGCCATACATATATAGCTATGCAATAATATATAGTACGTCCCCGGTAGAGAAGGGGTTAAGGGAAGATAGGCCGGTTTTCTGGTCCCGGTTTTTTTTTTTACTCGTGTTTAGCCCCATTAGTTTTGATATTTTAAGACGTTCGGCCCATTAGTTTGGCGACTTTAAGACCTTTTGCCCCGTTTATTTGTCAATAATTATGTTCCTTCCAACAACCAACTATACTCCTAAAATCGATTAATGAAATTTACAAACACAATATTAAGACCTTTTGTGCCATTTAGATGTCTATGTTTTTCCTGGCGAATGAAAGTGAACCTGTAACTTTGGAAGAACCGGCCTTCGGCCGGGAAATTTTTCTACCGAAAAATGTTTAAACTAATCTAGAAAGGGGACCTAATGGAGGTTTGTTTAAGCTTGATGGAGGTCTAGGAAGGAAGCGAAGAACACAATAAAGAAAACAATACATAAATTATCACGTTTATCTGACTTTGTGTTATGCATTCATTCCCTGCAATGTTAACCCTTTCAGGCATATGACGCGATTTTGAGCCTATTGGGGATACTTTAAAGCCTTTGTTACCATCAGGGGTATTTAGAAACCGTTAGTTTAGTTACTTCAACCTCTGCAGTTGTCTTTGAGTTAGCTGTGGGCAGAAAACTAATTTTGGAGAGGTAATTATAAGAGTGAGAGAACTCTATTTCTTATTGGGAAATCTGGCAACCTCTGCGTCATAAATGCGTGTAAGGGTTAATAGTTATATAGAGTTTTTCGACTTGAAGCAACATCAAAAGTTAACCTGCTTAGTCATATGATTTTCTTGTCTATATTGATGCTACCAGCGGACGACATTGATTAGCTTAGGGAAGAATTGAGAGATACTTAAAACATATATATATACCACTTTAATTCATACAGAATCAAGTCCGCAAAGCGTATATTAGACTGCATATGTAATACATTGAGCAATATGCATCATATTATACATGGCAATACAAAATGTCGTAGAATCTAGTCCGTAAAATAATTCATTCGATATCAAAAATAAATAAATAGTTGATTGAGTTAAGGTTCTTGCAAAGAGGCTTAAGGGGGGTGACCTGCTTTTTTGTTATTTCTGTCCTTTTCTCTCTTTCTCTGGCTCGTATCCATTCGGCCCCATTCAGCCAACTATTTTAAGACGTTTATCCCCATCTAGGTGTCGATTTCTTCCTGGCGAGCGATAGCGAGCCATCATTATATGAAGAAATCCGGCTTCGCCGGAGAAATTTTTCTATCGAAAAATTTACAAATTTAGCCTGCTGTCAAACAAAAATAAAAAATATGCTGGCTCGCTACCGCTCACCAGTAAAAAATTGACACCTGGATGGGGATAAACGTCTTAAAACAGTAAGCTGAATGGGGCCAAATGGATACAAGCCAGAGAAAGATAGAAAAGGACAGAACCAAAACAGGTCACCCCCCCTTAAAGTCACCTGTAGGTATATAAACTGCAACATATAGTGTGGCGTATGGAGGAAGCTGGCAGACCGTTTAATTGACTTGTTTAGCAATGTTTATCGTGTCAATTCCTCAACATATGATACTGACCTGAACCATACCGTAAATATATTATTATTAATATTTTGTATTAGTATTATTTCTAGCATCATCATTATAATCATAATAATAATAATAATAATAATTATTATTATCAGTATCATAATTATTGCTATAAACTATTGTTATTAATATCCAGCAACTATCGTTGTAGTTCTTCATGATTAATAATGTATTTCATACATATAACTATAGCGTTTGCCTGAATAATGCGGCCGATGTCATGAATTAGAAATACAATGTTTTCTGAAGAATTTTGTATCTAATTCGACACATTTCTCAACGCAACCCTACCACCCTAACAACTGATTCTCACGGTTTATTTTTTCCAAATATTTGGAACAATTCGAATATGAAAATCTCAAATATAAACTGTACTAAAGCTCAGCTACGAAAAATAACCTAACCAATGCAGCAAAGAGCCCTGAAATAACCTAACCAATGCAGCAAAGAGCCCTGAAATAACCTAACCAATGCAGCAAAGAGCCCTGAAATAACCTAACCAATGCAGCAAAGAGCCCTGAAATAACCTAACCAATGCAGCAAAGAGCCCTGAAATAACCTAACCAATGCAGCAAAAAGCCCTGAAATAACCTAACCAATGCAGCAAAGAGCCCTGAAATAACCTAACCAATGCAGCAAAGAGCTCTGAAATAACCTAACCAATGCAGCAAAGAGCCCTGAAATAACCTAACCAATGCAGCAAAGAGCCCTGAAATAACCTAACCAATGCAGCAAAGAACCCTGAAATAACCTAACCAATGCAGCAAAGAGCCCTGAAATAACCTAACCAATGCAGCAAAGAGCCCTGAAATAACCTAACCAATTCAGCAAAGAGCCCTGAAATAACCTAACCAATGCAGCAAAAAGCCCTGAAATAACCTAACCAATGCAGCAAAGAGCCCTGAAATAACCTAACCAATGCAGCAAAGAACCCTGAAATAACCTAACCAATGCAGCAAAGAACCCTGAAATAACCTAACCAATGCAGCAAAGAACCCTGAAATCCAAATGGGATTGATTTGCCCATCAAATTTTGCCGGAGTTTTGTTTGTCTTCACATTTATATCCTCCAATACTTTATCGTTATAAATTATCTATTCTGGTATACACTAGACAAAATCAATAAATTGTGCATGGATTTATATGACTGAATGGGATAATAACGTACTCAATTAAATATTTTACTCAATACAGGTCCATCCTAAATTGAATATAATCGCCTAACGATAACTCAATTAAGATTAACCCTTTCTGTACCAATGACATCGTTTTCATTATATGCTGGCAACTATTAAACGTTTGTATTCTACAGTACCTAGGAAGCATGCTTACCAATTAAAAGGATGCAGACTATCTTAAAGCGCTAGAAGAAAAGAAAAACGTGGATGTCATTTACACCGCTTTTGCTAAGGCATTTGATAAATGTGACCATGGTATAATAGCCCACAAACTAAAAGCAAAAGTTATAACGGGGAAAATCGGACGGTGGATATACAATTTCCTCGTAAACCGAAAACAATCAGTAGCAGTAAACCAAGTCACATCTGAGCCTTCGGATGTCAAAAGCTCAGTGCCCCAAGGAACAGTGCTAGCGCCCCTTCTGTTCCTCATACTAATTTGCGACATAAGATACCAACACCAGACACAGTACGGTGTCTACATATTTTGCTGATGACACACAATTAAGCAAGATAGTAAACACACAAGAGGACACGGGCCGACTGCAGGAAGACATGAATGTAGTGTTCCAGTGGACCAGGGAAAACAACATGCAATTCAATGAAGACAAATTCCAATTAATACGGTACGGAGACAATAATGGTGTTAAAGAAATTACAAATTACTTAACAGAATCTAACCGCATAATAGAACGGAAAGACAGTGTGAAAGACCTTGGGGTATTAATGTCTGAAAATATGAGTTTCAAAGTACACAACCAGGTAAAAGTTGCGGCTGCGAAACGTCTAACGGGTTGGATTCTGCGTACATTTAAAACACGCGGTGAATTACCTATGATAACGCTCTTCAAATCTCTAGTGCTACCGCGGCT
>CM064542.1:27649795-27684795 GCA_032716605.1 Paralithodes platypus | reverse complement strand
GGCGAGAAGGTGGAGTAACTATTGTATTCTGAGGCGAGGGAAGGATGTAATAGAAATAGAGAGGTAGATGATTTGGCGAGAAGGTGGAGTAACTATTGTATTCTGAGGCGAGGGAAGGATGTAATAGAAATAGAGAGGTAGATGATTTGGCGAGAATAATGTATACAAACAAAAATGGCAGCTAGCTCTTTAAGGGGACATTGCCACTTGAGGGATTTTTTTCTTGACCCCTTTCTCCCTCATGGTTAGCCCCATTGTTTTTGATATTATAAGACGTTCGCCCCATTAGTTTGGCGATTTTAAGAACTTTCGCCCCATTTCTGTCAATGTTAAGACATTTCGTGCCATTTAGGTGTCTATTTTTCCTGGCGAGCGATAGCGAGCCTGTAATTTAAGAGGAACCGGCCTTCGGCCGGGAAATTTTTCTACCGAAAAATGTAAAAATTTATCTTGAAAGGGGGTCTAGGGGCTGTAATGTTAAGCTTGATGGAAGTCTAGCGAACTAACTAAAAACCTCCCCTTAAGGGGAGATGTTTTACTTGATTTTGCCCCCCACCATAAAACGTCTACACTATAACTCAACCAATAAAGGATAATCAGTCATAAAAACCTAACTCTCTTAAGAGTGGTGGGCACATTTTACCTTGAATTAGGGAAATACGAATACTAATATTGGCAGGTTTCGCTTAGCTCATGAAATTCAGAATTACAGAAAAAAAACCCGCCGGCAACAGCGCTATCAGTGACGGGTTCGTTACTATTAGGAAATATTTAAAACAGTGTAAGGCACATGTAGGTGTAGGTAGGGGTATGCAAGAGGAAAGAGTTGAGAGCGTAAAGAGGAACAGGGACTAAACTTGTGTTTAACCCTAGAGATTGTTCTTTAATTAAGTATAAAGTCTTCTGTGCGTGATCTTAATAATGTATAAACAACGTCGTCTGATTAGCGTAATTTAAACTCTTTGAGGGTAAGTAAAGAGAACGAGTCTTAGTTGATTAATTGAAAATACCTACATGTAGTCCGGCATTGTAATATTACACTATATTATCAAGTGGCTATCCAATTTCCATCAACGCTTTAACCCGTTCAGTAACAGTTCTGTCCTTTGCATTGTTACTGGATACTAATTGACGACTTTATTCAGTTTAAGCAGAGCCTCAAGCAATTAACAGGTTTTTAGATATCTTAAATAACCATTTTTACTACCGCAGATCCTTCTTAAGCGGCACAACATCATCTAAACTTAGCTAAAACAAAACTAAATCGTCACCGATACAGAAGGGGTTAAGCGAAAATGTCATCCTTCTGGACAGTCGAGGGCAAATATAATGTTACTCCTCACTCTCTTCGGATAAGTTTTCTTTTTAACTGCAAGATACTACGTTATAATCTTCCTGGGTGAATCTTCCTGGGTGAATCTTGTACATTGAATCTTTAAAAGGGGGATGGTTCACTTTTTGGTCGAATTTTTTCATTGATTTATGAGTTTTCTAGTTTCCTCTCTAGGCCTCCATCAAACTTAAAAAAAAAAAACCCCAGGATCCCCCTTCAAGATACATTTGTGCATTATTCGGTAGAAAAATGTTTCGGCCGAATACAGGCTCGCTATCGCTCGCCAGGAAAACATCGACACCTAATTGCCAAGAAAGGTCTTAATGATAAAGAAGTGGGGCGTAAAGTCATAACATCGCCAAACTAATGGGCCGAACGTCTTAAAATCTAAAAAACATTGAAGTTAAACATGAGAGAGCAGGGGGCCAGAATAACAGGCCATTCTCCTCTGTACGCTATGAGTCGGCGGCATAACATAATCTGAAGGCAACATTCGGACTCCATCGGCTTAGTAGACTAACTCTTTGGTCTTATTGTCGAAACAAGTAAATCAGTTATATAAAGGCTTAAGTAATCAATCATTCCCAATTATCTATTTCCTATAGGCACGGGGAGATGTGCCACTTCTATTCTTAAGGGGAGGTCTCCACTTGAGGGATTTTTTGCTTGACCCCTTTCTCCCTCATGTTTAGCCCCATTGATTTTGATATTATAAAACGTTTGCCCCATTAGTTTAGCGATTTTAAGAACTTTCACCCCATATTAAGACCTTTCGTGCAATTCAGGTGTCGATTTTATCCTGGCGAGCGATAGCGAGCCTGTAATTTAAGAGGAACCAGCCTTTGGCCGGGACATTTTTCTACCGAAAAATGTACAAATTTATCTTGAAAGGGACTTTCGGGGGTGTAATTTTAAGCTTGATGGAGGTCTAGGGAACAAACTAAATACCTCCCCTTAAGACTAGCCTACAGTATGTTCTTATATATTTATGTAATGATAAATTCAATGAAACACTAAATGCGTATCCTTATGAGGGGGTAGTGCTTGGGTCCTTATGAGGGGGTAGTGCTTGGGTCCTTATGAGGGGGTAGTGCTTGGGTCCTTATGAGGGGGTAGTGCTTGGGTTTTGGTCTATGAATTTGTCTATTAATCTATATTTGAGTTTTCTCGCTAAACCTCTTTCAATCTAAAAAATAACACCCACTAAACCCCCTTTCAAGACAAATTTGTACATTTTTCGGTTCTTTCTAAAATTACAGGCTCGCTATCGCTCGCCAGGAAAAAATCGACAACTAAATGGCACGAAAGGTCTTAATATTGACAAAGAAATGGGGTGAATAGTCTGAAGATCGCCAAACTAGTGTAACGAACGTCTTAACATCTCAAAGCTAATATGCTAAACATGAGGGAGAAGGGGGTCCATAAAAAAGCGAGTACCGCGACAAAATAGAAGGTAAAGTTTGCAGCGTGATAAGCTAAATGTTGTATTTTGTGAAATAGTTGACTAATGCACACGCCTTACTTACAAACCGACACCATTGAAGTGTTATTGATCACCGTAAACAAAAGTCAACGTGTATGAATTCTTTGTTTTGGTGAGTAACGCTCGCGCCATTTATTGGGTGAATCGCGCTTTTGAAAAAGCCTGCTGCATCGCGGCATCCTACAAGACAAGGAGAAGGAGGTCAAGTCGACGGAAAGCTTTGTTTACGGTCGGGACTTATTATTTTCGGTGACATTTTTCGGTGAAATCGGGTTTTTTCAAGCTTTCGATAACGGAATTCCTCCATGCGGACTATAATGAGAACAATATGGCGAGTCTATTGGTCCCTATTTTCCCTAATAAATTGTTTTTAATAGCGCTGCAGTAGTGTTGTTTAAGATTATCGACTATAGTATTGACCAGTTACCTCGGAGTAGGGCTTAATAGGATAAACTATTCTATAGTTTCTCTGTGAGGCACCAATTGCAGTTCATTGGTGAATTAACGCAAAGGGAGTGTGTGGCTACTACATCAGTGAACAAATAATTACTGGTTGCACCTGAATAATATATGAACGTAACTAGGAACAGCCATCCCCTAACCTTGAGGCATGCAATTCCATGCACAAGTTCTGTTCCTCTCGGAGATGTTATTTGTGAAAGTTAACATGATATTATTGAATTAGGAGAGACGACTGGTATGCAGCAGTTAATTAACCTTTTACTGCAACTGTAAAATACGATACTTCACTCAAAATTCAATTTTTCTATGTTTAATTTTATTAATCACATCTCAGAGAGGAACGGACATTGTACAGGGAACTGTACCTCCATAACTTAAACCCCAATTGTCTTTAGCGTTGGGTGAATATACTCCTTGCCGCAACTGAGGAAAGCTATTATATTAAAGCTTCCGTCTGGAACGTCAACGAGCAATTGACTCTTCTAATTGCACTGCGAATATTAATAAGGTTTACATTTTTACAGGGATTTGCAAATTCAGGAAGAATCGGTACGGGTGATGATATGTCGGACAGGTTGGGAGAGGTGTATTCTGACCAGGATTCGAAGCATGGTCGAGAGGATACGGTGCCCAACTCTCACAAAAATATCTGAAGAGTGTGGGTTCGAATCCTGGTCAGGATACAGGTGATGAGCGAAATAGCATGCACTTAAATTCGTATTTGTAGCATTTTTTTGTTTTTTAAAGTACAGTCATTTTATATATTTATCCATTTATGATAATGTTGATTCATAAGGTTACGTTAATTTAACAATATTCTATAACATAGCCTACAAGGGTACTAAAATTAGAATTGTACTTTGAAGACACAGTATTTTGTTGCTTCTGTTCGATCTCTGTCTCGAGTTGTCCATCCCCAGCTATGGGTTATATGACAGTATATGCATACATACAATAGCAGGTCAAATTACGGTTAACATGTGCCTTGAGTTAAAAGTAGGATAAAGTAATGTTTTCCAGACTGTACAGTGATGATCAAAAGTTGTCCTCAATTTCAAAGCTTCGATGTTATATGTGTTATTTGTTTCAAATGTGATCAACTCGTTGGCGAATTAGAATGAAGTTTGTAATACATTTTTGTGTTATCTTTGTACAGTATACTGTATGATAGTCTCTCAGTTTACGTTGAAAATAGTTGTTTTCTTTTAGTTGCCGGTCAGCCGTTTCTAGTTACCTCTGAGGACTCTCAAAATCAATATAATAAAAAATCTAAAAAAAGAAGAAAAAACTATTAATGCGTCAGTCTGGGAAAACACGAACGCGGATTCGTAGATTTAATTTGTTGTAGTACTGAACACGACTGTGTATTGTAGTACTCACGTGTGTTGAGGAGTAGCGATTGGTAGTATACACCGACACGGAATAAAGACGAACGAATAGTGGTGGTGGTGGTGTGTGGTAGTGGCAGTGGAGGGGGGAGTGTGGTGGTGGTGGGGGGGGGGTGGAGTTAGGAGGGAGCGTGGTGGTGGTGGAGGGGGAGTGTGGAGGTAGGAGGGAGTGTGGTGGAGGGGGAGTGTGGAGGTAGGAGGGAGTGTGGTGGTGGTGGAGGGGGAGTGTGGTGGTGGCAGTGGAGGGGGAGTGTGGAGGTAGGAGGGAGTGTGGTGGTGGTGGAGGGGGAGTGTGGTGGTGGGGAGGAGGGACGGTGGTAGGGAGGAGGGACGGTGGTGGTGGAGGAGGGACTGTGGTGGTGGTGGTGGAGGGACCGTGGTGGAAATAGTAGAGGGAGAATGTGGTGGTAGATGGGGAGTGTGGTGGTGGTAGGGGTGGTGGAGTGGGGTGGAGGTAGGGTGTCACGCCGTTGCTATGACAACCACCACACCACGCTCGTACATTTTTGACCCACCCACCACTGTAGGTACCATACTGTCACAACATGTACACACACACACATGAACCACACAAACAGCCATACATATTTTCACACACACACTCGAACACACATGTATTAACACCTAATTGACTACTTGTATGTACTCACTTGAAAGCTCATACATACACATTAACACATATGCACACAACGTACACATGCATACTCACTTTCAAGCTCACACACATTCACGCATATTAACACAGACATCGCACAGTTGCACACGTGTACACACCGCGTGCGTACATGCACACACTCTTCCAAGCATGCATATACAGTATATCCACGTATGTTTATGCACGTACACAGTAACCTCCCCCCACCCCCCCACACACAGACACACAAAAGGGGGTTCGAACAAATGGAGGTACGACATGGGGAGATTGTAGACGGCAATACCCTGTGGAGGCCTCACAGGCATGTGATAGGTAGTTGCTGGAACCCCTTTTTTAGGTGTCTGGCCTCCCTCACTGTTACTGTTTGTATCTCACCTACACAGATAGTAATCCAGCTAGCTCTCACAAACACCTTCTCCTATTAATTTCACTACACTAAACAAGTAAGCAACCCTTCCTTCCAGTACACCAAAACACAAATTGTTGTATATGATCACCAACCACCCTTAATTTTGGCTGTCACTCATTAAACTTTGGAGGAGACACTTGTTACAGGCAGCTTTGCCTTCTGTCTACCTCATGCACATAGGAAAAAATAATCTTCACACACACACACACACACACACACACACACACACACACACACACACACACACACACACACACACACACACACACACACACACACACACACACCACACACACACACACACCACACACACACACACACACACACACACACACACACACACACACACACACCGACACACACACACACACACACACACACACACACACACACACACACACACACACACACACACACACACACACACACACAGCGTTTAATTCATTTGCCAAAATTAAGCATTGCTCATAATACTAATTGTCATTCTGGGTTCAAATAGTAATCCTATTGTTAAAAATATTGACAAATTAAACTACGCACTCTCCTTTATATCACACTGAACGATTACCCTCCATATATCTGTCAAGCTTAACCATAACACACATTATATATACCATGATCCTTGCTGTTGAAATACGCCAAACACTCCAAGCTTTTCATACTCCTCTGTAACACAATAAATTACATAAAAGGCATAGTAATTGTAAATACAAGTTAGTTTATTATATTGGTAGTGATATATATTGGATTATTTGATAAACATTTACATTCTTACATTAAATTGATCCATGACTACCAATATAGTTTCTTAGGGTATATATTATATGTACATTACAATAAATATGTTCATCTTATTAATATACATTGCACATCCTTACTACTGAAGATGATCAATGATACTTAATGTCCTTCCTTACAGTATTGTGTCTCGTGTATCGAAAATTTTCAGTCGTGGACAGTAATGTTTGTACCATGTTTGGAGTTATGATTGCGATACAGTTGACAACTATTCTAATGAACTGTTTGAGTCACACAGATGAAACTACTGTGATTCTTTAGTTGGGGTGAAGGTCTCCACTTGAGGGATTGTTTTCTTGACCCCTTTCTCCCTCATGTTTATCCCCATTGCTTTTGATATTATAAAACGTTTGCCCCATTAGTTTAGCGATTTTAAGAACTTTCACCCCATATTATTAAGACCTTTCGTGCAATTCAGGTGTCTATTTTATCCTGGTGAGCGATAGCGAGCCTGTAATTTATGAGAAACCGGCCTTCGGCCGGGACATTTTTCTACCGAAAAATGTACAAATTTATCTTGAAAGGGACTCGAGGGGGTGTAATTTTAAGGTTGATGGAGGTCTAGGGAACAAACTAAATACCTCCCCTTAAGGGTGAAGGGTATAAATTATTTATTGGTCGATAGATTGATATATATATATTTTATTCTATTTGTATTTAGTTTCTTCCCTATAGCTCCATCAAGTTTAAACACACTCCCAATATCTCCCTTCTAGATAGATTTGTACAGTTTTCGGTAGAATGTATGTTCTACTAACTGTGAACTTATTATTGTATAAATGATTAGTGTGTGCAAAAGAGCTATGCTGAGCAGTCTGTAATACCATGCATTTTATATAAATCCATAAATATATGAATACATTTATTAATAATTGTCCCACACAGTTTTGTCTTTTGTCTCGTTTAAAGACAAACAAAATACAGTAAGGATTATAATCACCAAACAAATATGGAAAAACAACATCATGAAATCGCCAAACTAACGAGGAGAAAGTGGGAGGTTACAAATTGAACCACCCTCGGTTTAGATACAGTAAAAGAGGTTGAGTCAAGACTTTTGGACCTGACTGTACCCACGTGACAACCTATGTAACCTGATCACCTAGCAACATATTCAGTATACTTCATACACTTAACCTACTCTCTCTCTCTCTCTCACACACTTAGCCTATTCTCTCTCCCCCCCCCCGTAGGTTATGCAGCGACGTGTCTGTTGTACGTAAGCAGATAGTGATAACATGTATGCTGTGAATGCATGTATGTGCAGTTAAATTCAATATTTAAACCAGAAACTTTGATGATACATTTGTATGCCACTAAGTAACACAAAGAGTTCGTATTTACCTGCTATTTAAGGCCCATTAAAATTGTCAGTGAAAATTAGAACTAACTTATAATAACACGATATGTAATAAAACAATCGACGAACTATTGATTTTAACTGCACAATACATATACTGTATAAAGCACTCTTCCATCTTTGCAATTCCTCGTATTCACCCACACGCCACTTATGCTGTATTTTCCTGCACTCCATAACACCTTCTGTACCACATTCTTCTACTTATATTTCTATATAAAGTCGGTCCCTTCCCACATACATACAGTACATACATACATACACATACATACATGCATACATACATACATACATACATACATACATACACCCCAGGAATAAGACCTCCTGGTGGTGGAACGATGAGGTAGAACATGCTGTGTAAGAGAAAAGGAGATGCTTCAAAGCATGGACGAAAGGAGGCAGCAAAGAGGAATACCAGGCAGCTAAACGAACTGCCAAAAGAGTTATTTACAATGCTAAAAAAGGCATTAAGGACCTGGTCCTCGAACAAGTGTGTAACACTGACAATCCCAATGGGATCTTCAACCTAGCTAGGCGAGTTAAAAATTACAGTAGGGATATTATAGGTGAACAGTGTGTTAGAAACGATAATGGGAAGATTGTGTATGCAGAAAATGAAATCAGAGAAGCATGGAAGGCACACTATGAACGATTGCTAAATGTAGAGTTTGAATGGGATAAGGAACGGCTTAGTATCGAAAAACCAATATCTTGACCCCCTCCTTTGATAGCACCAGCTGTAGTGAGCGACGCAATCAATAAAATGAAGGACGGTAAAGCTCCAGGGTGCTCTGACATTGTCGCTGAGATGATAAAAGCCTCAGGGGAGACTGGTGTCAACTTAGTTGCTGAGTTGATAAACACCATTATTAAAGATGAGAAAATCTCAGAGGATTGGCTCAAAAGTGTAATAGTAAATATATACAAAGGAAAAGGGGATGCGCTAGATAGAGGAAATTACAGGGTCCTGAAAATGCTTGACCAAATCATGAAGGTCTGTGAGAGAGTCTTTGAGGGTTTGATCAGGCAAAGCATCTCCATTGATGATATGCAGTTTGGCTTTATGCCAGGACGGGGTGCAACCGATGCTATCTTCATAGTCAGGCAGATACAGGAAAGATACTTACTAAAAGGCAGGGATCTTTACTTTGTGTTTGTAGACCTAGAGAAGGCCTTTGACAGGGTGCCTAGAGATGTTGTGCAGTGGGCTATGAGGAAACTTGGTGTGGAAGAGTGGCTGGTGCGTGTGATAATGAAGACGTATGAGGATTCGCGAAGTGCGGTGAGGGTGAAGGGTGTACTGAGTGATGAGTTCGCAGTCATATTTAAATAATTGTTAACGAACTGATTTCAGCGTGCTCTCATTGATGGGGATTATTCTGTTTCTACGCATTTGGCTTCAGGTATCCCACAAGGCAGTGTCATCGGGCCTCACTTATATATTTTTTTTTTTCTGCTGAATTGGGTCTTGGGCTTCAAACTAAGCTGTATTTTTATTCTGATGATAACTAATTATGTTCTTCAATTCCATCACCTAACAATAGAAATGAAGCTTCAGCACCTCTAAACAGGGACTTGGCTAAGATTACTTCTTGGTGTCAACTTTGGGGTATGAAGTTTGATGTTAAATATAATGCACTCCATTATAAACAGTAGATCCCATACTTTGGTTCATCCTCATCCTTGTCAGCATATTGCTTGTGAACAAAATTCACACACATCTAGGTCGCCCAGGAGAAGACCCAGAGACCCATGACCAATGTATAGCAACTACTATTATAGTAAAGATGGCGTGTTAGCTATAAACCCTCTCCAATCCAATTAACTACAGATTTGCTATCACCAACTTCTTTTATGCAGTTTATGAATACCCACCAATAGGCAGTGAATATTCCTGTAACTTGGTCGAAGTGCTATGGCAATCTCTTCCCCTGAAATCACTGGCTAAGGAATAAATGGAAGATGCACAAATCCCTTTGTGCCTTGAACAACAGCCCCAAGAGACCCTTTAGTAATAAGAGACTGAACAACTACCAGCCGACTAAAAACAGACTAAAAACCACCCTTAACCCGGGAACGGCGAGAACACTCTTAAGAGGTTTTGGTGGGCAAGGGCAAGGAACCTCTTATGAGGCAAGACCTAAAAAAAAAAAAAAAAAATTTAAAAGGCCCCAGTAGCACTTAAAACAAGTGAAATGGTGATTACATGAAATAATTCCCCACCATACCTCCTATCACTCCTCCATGTCTGTCAAAATCCCCTCCTTTCCCCCCCCCCCCTTCAATTATCACCTATTTTCCCCGTTATTCCCTTATTCATTGGTATATTTTTGTGTCAACATATCCAAGCCGGTTCTATGGTGGTGTCATGTGACTAGCGAGTGTGTTGCGTAAGGAAGAGTGTATGTGAGTAAGTCAGTCAGGCTTCAGGCCTCGCGAGGGGAGGGTCTGCCTCGCTGTGCTCCACAATTCATGAATGGACCGGCTCGCAATAGTTTGCTATTTTGACCATCCAAACACTATTCCCACTTGTTTTATTGTTGTTACGTGTTACTATATTCATATTAAACATAAAATAGGCTCATATGAATAAGTAATAACTATATTTATCGTAATATGACGATTTTAGGTGGGAATTAGGCCTAATATTGTCGCCTGGCGGTAGGCTGTGCACTACCAATAGCTCGCGCTTAACGGGTTAATTTTCTCTAGTAGTGTGATGGTTACGATCTTACATAAATAAGCCAGCGAAAGTATGGTGAAATATAGCCAGGTGCAGTACAAAGCTAGACAAAAAATAGAGAGAGAGAGAGAGAGAGAGAGAGAGAGAGAGAGAGAGAGAGAGAGAGATAGAGAGAGAGCGAGAGAGAGAGAGCGAGAGAGAGAGAGAGGAGAGAGAGAGAGAGGAGAGAGAGAGAGAGGAGAGAGAGAGAGAGGAGAGAGAGAGAGAGAGAGAGAGAGAGAGAGCGAGAGAGAGAGAGAGAGAGAGCGAGAGAGAGCGAGAGAGAGAGAGAGAGAGAGAGAGAGAGAGAGAGAGAGAGAGAGAGAGAGAGAGAGAGAGAGAGAGAGAGAGAGAGAGAGAGAGAGAGAGAGAGAGAGAGAGAGAGAGAGAGAGAGAGAGAGAGAGAGAGAGAGAGAGTCCATCCCTACGCTTGACCGTCTTCTATTTGCTTGCGTCTTCAGACACAAGTATTTATGAACGTCTTCAAGGAATATTGGGACACGTGTCCAGTCTCGGGAAGGGTTGTAATGTATGATTGACTGGCTTAGGGCGGAATGGTTGTTGATTCTGCCCCCCCCCCCCCCCCCCCCCCTTATTAGTTTTTAGATTTTAAGACATTCGACCCATTAGTTTGGCGATTTAAAAACCTTTCACCCCATTTCTTTGTCATTATTTAGACCTTTCGTCCAACTTAGGTGTCAATATATTTTCCTGGCGAGCGATAGCTAACCTGTATAATAGTGGTTACTGACCTCCGGCCAGGACACTTTTCTATCGAAAAATGTAAAAATTTATCTTGAAAGGGGGTCTTTGGGGTGTTTTTTAAGCTTGATGGAGGTCTAAAGAGGAAACTAAGAAAAAAAAATAAAAATAAATATCCTCTCTAAGCTCAAGGGGAGGTTTTTAGTTTGTTTTCTACTCTTCCAGCAATCTTAAAATTTCACCCCCTTGACCCTCTTTCAAGATATATTTGTACATTTTTCGGTAGAAAAATGTCCCGGCTGAAAGCCGATTCCTCTTATATTACAGGCTCGCTATCGCTCGCCAGGATAAAATCGACACCTAAATGGCACGAAAGGTCTTAAAATTGACAGAAATGGGTCGAAAGTTCTTAAAATCGTCAAAATAATGGGGCGAACGTCTTAAAATTAGAAAAGCAATGGGGCTAAACATGAGGGAGAAAGGAGTCAAGAAAAAAATCCCTCAAGTGGAAATCTCCCCTTAACCTCTGAGGATTATGACGCGTTTTTTTTCTTCAATTCAATTGAAAATGTTATTGCCCTAATATAATACATTGATCTTAAGATTAAACACATATAAAGATAACACGGCATAGTCTGCTGAGCCGGAGCTCTTTAGCAGACAGGGAATTTTTTTTTGTTATCGTATCTTGATTCGAGCCAGGCAATACAGTTCACACTACAAATTCGAGCCAGGCAATACAGTTCACACTACAAATTCGAGCCAGGCAATACAGTTCACACTACAAATTCGAGCCAGGCAATACAGTTCACACTACAAATTCGAGCCAGACAATACAGTTCACACTACAAATTTGAGCCAGGCAATACAGTTCACACTACAAATTCGAGCCAGGCAATACAGTTCACACTACAAATTCGAGCCAGGCAATACAGTTCACACTACAAATTCGAGCCAGGCAATACAGTTCACACTACAAATTCGAGCCAGGCAATACAGTTCACACTACAAACATTATACACGTTTACACCCTGACACTACAAACACATATATACAGTATATATATAGTTTATGCTGGTTATCATCAGACGATTTAATATGGTTTAGGAAGGATCTGTGGGAGTTAAGGGGAGGTATTTAGTTTGTTCCCTATTCCTCCATCAAACTTAAAATTACACCCCCTCGAGTCCCTTTCAAGATATATTTGTAAAAAATTTCGGTAGAAAAATGTCCCGGCCGAAGGCCGGTTCCTCTTAAATTACAGGCTCGCTATCGCTCGCCAGGATAAAATTGACACCTGAATGGCACGAAAGGTCTTAATATGGGGTGAAAGTTCTTAAAATCGCTAAACTAATGGGGCAAACATTTTATAATATCAAAAGCAATGGGGCTAAAGATGAGGGAGAAAGGGGTCAAGAAAAAAATCCCTTAAGTGGAGATCTCCCCTTAATAGAATAAAGACTATCTCAATTAACCCTCTGACTGCCATATACCCTTCCTAATCTGAATACAATCGTCTAATGATAGCCAGAAATAGGAAGAGTAATGCGTCCTAGGATACTGAGAGGGTTGATAATAATAGGGTCGCCTAATAATAACCATAGGGTCTGTGCATAATAATCAATCTATCTTTTATTAATTTCACTCCAACACCAAACACCTCCCAAAGAAATTAATGAAAGTAAGCATGTGCTCCACCGGGATTCGAACCTGGGTTACCACGTACAGATTTAAACAGTCTAACCATTACACCACCAAGGAAATTATAAGTATAGCGCATGATAACGTTAAATATCCAGCTATCGAACACTGGACATTAATCTAATCATGTACTACACCCACTGCACTTATGAATAGCCTATGGTTAAGGGGAGGTTTTTAGTTTGTTCCCTAGACCTCCATCAAGCTTAAAATGTCACCCCCTAATCCCCCTTTCAAGATAAATTTGTACATTTTTCGGTAGAAAAAATTTCCGGCCGAAGGCTGGTACCTCTTGGATTACAGGCTCGCTATCGCTCGCCAGGAAAAAATTGACACCTAAATGGCACGAAAAGTTAAAATTGACAGAAATGGGGCGAATGTTCTTAAAATCGCCAAAATAATAGGGCGAAAGTCTTAAAATCTCAAAAACAATGGGACTAAACATGAGGGAGAAAGGGGTCCTGAAAAAAAATCTCTCAAGTGGAGATCCCCCCTTAAGTGAGAGGGAAGGATACACCAGGAATATTTACCATTAACTTATGTAACTCAAGAAGGACTAGAAAAATCAAGCAAATGTTTGTACCAATAGGTGAGGGTAAGTCAGGGAATAGGTGTGGAAATGTACTGTATAACCCATTTGCTACAGCCCTTTTTTGGTTACTGTAAAGAGGTTTGAGATCAATATTTTTGGCCTAACTATAGCGAATAGACTATAGAATGATAAGGGGTACTACAGCATCTTAAATAGTACAAATTATGTCTACCAACACACACACACATTAAAACTATGGTAGCATTCAAGGAGACTACAGCAAGACTCTTCTTCTTCTTACCTCTGACCGAGTATAAGCTATACTAGTGATTACTAGCCTGTACCCCTTTGAAAGGACATTAGTCTAACCTAACAACCTTACCTAACCTATCCTAGCTTTATGGGTGGGGGCTGCTGCCCCCACACCCTCGCTATTTGACATCTTTGACAGATTTTTGGTGTATTTTTCTGTGAAAAGGGTATTTTTTCAATTTGTCAAACACGAAAATCCTCCATGCCGACTATATGGAGAAAAATATGGCGAATCTGTTGGTGCCTATTTTCCCTAATAAATTGTTTCTAATAAGGCGGATGTAGTGTCCTTGAAGATTATCATAATGTGTAGTCTCTTGAAGGACGGTAATCTTCTATTGGCTGAGAGCTCAAACAATGTGTGTTCAATTTAGTTCACATAGAGGAGACTAGTGAAAGTGGTTCAGCCGTGGAAAGGAATACTTAATAATATTTTCGGGAAAAAAATACGTTTTTCTGATAAAAGAATAACGAATCAAAGACTGAAATACTTGGCTTCACTACTCAACGCTCACTCTTGTTTCTATCGCATGAAACTCTCTCCCTGAATCCATCTTTCCCTCATCCTATGACTTAAATTGCTTCAAGCTTCGTGTTTCCAGACATTTTGGCTCGAACATTCCTTGATCTTGGCCCTGTCACGCTTTCAACTCTTGAAGAGGCACTCATTACAGGCAGTTTTGCCATTTGTCTCCCTCATCCACAGACAAATAAAATGGGAATGTTCATGTATAATCTTACAACGATACATTATATAAATTTGAACACGTTTTAGTAACTTTTACTAATACTATGTTCTCTACAGAAACGAAGTATACAATTCATCAGTAATGTGTTTAAAAAGATTGAAAAGTGATCGAAATAGTACGCAACATACTAACACATATTACACCGTCTGCATTTTTTTTACAGGCAATGCGTACACACGAAATTTAGAGTAATTTCGTGAAAATGTTGCAATGATCTTTATTAACTGACTTAACCCTTCGATAGGGTGGAGAGGCCTTTCTTCCTTTTGTTATACCTAAGCATCTGAAAAATTCATTTAGTTGACTAGGAACCTGCTGAATTCATAGAACAGGATCATGAACTTTTAGAGGTAATTCGGTTTAATTCTAGTTTCGCTTTCACAGCATACTCATAAATTTCTATGGCTACTTTAGAGTTGTCATATACCATACTTAATTCCTATATATGTCCAAAGCGGCGGAAATGCATTATAAGGAATTATACCTACTGTAAAAAAAAAAAAAAAAATCTCCCCATATGCGGCACCATAGCTATTACATAATACTAGGTTAGGTTAGGTAAGGTTGTTAGGTTAGGCTAATGTCGTTAATGTAGTTTATTATCATTATATTACGTCTTTTACCCAGCAATTTCCCTGATCTTCATAGTTGGTCGGGAAGCTATGCCTTTACAACGGCGCCTCCCTTTTGTCGCTGTGTACGTGAAACTAGAATTTTACCGGTAATTCCTGTATATAATAACATCGTAAAATGATAGCCAAAATACAAATATAACTGGCTTATCATACATAGGTTTTCCAGCAGAAAGATGTTTAGAGAGAACATTTTAAGTACAAATTTGTGACATAAAATCACGCGGAGGCTGTGATGTTCTTATGTGGGTCTCATTTGACTAGTTTATTCAGTTTAGGTATAACCAGAAGGTATAAATATGTTAATTGATATGTTTTATAATCTAGTTTGATTTATAAATGCCTCTCGTAAGATGAGTAAAATGGTGTACTGCTATCGAGAATTAAATAATTATAGAGGGGGTTAACGATATTTACGAATACATCTTTCATCCCTATATTCTGATCATTTAACCACTTTGTGCAACTTAGCAAGGACCTATGGGAATCAAGGTCAATTGAGTAACTATTTACTTCATTAACACCCAAATGGCCTTCCTAGTCTCCAATAAAATCGTCAAATGATATATCCAAATTAAGATGAGGAAAGGCAACATCATACTGAAAGGGTTAACGGGGGATGGGCCGGTATTCTGGACCACTTTCTCCCTCATGTTAGCCCCATTAGTTTTCAAATGTTAAGATGTTTGCCCCATTAGTTAGTCGATTTTAAGACCTTTCGCCCCATTTCTTCGTCAATATTTAGACCTTTCGTGCTATTTAGGTGTCGATTTTTCCCCTGGCGAACGATAGTGAGCCTGTAATGTTGGAAGAACCAGCCTCCGGCCGGGACATTTTTCTACCGAAAAATGTACAAATTAATCTAGAAGGTGGATCTAATGGATTTTATTTTTTTAATTTGATGGAGGTCTAGGAAGGAAACTAAAAATAATAATAAATACATGCAGAATACGCCCAAAAAATTAACCATCCCCCCTTAAGGGTTCTGCCTCAAGAAAGATAGTGTGTCTACAAGAAAAACTGGCTCACATGTTTAGTCTCGTGTCAGATTTGTATTAATTTTTATTATCATTAGGATTACGACGAACTTCTGGAAATGTTTAACAGACATATTCCTAAAGATTCTTCTTAAGAATAGTAGAATCTTAAAATAAACAGAGTAACACGAGAAAAAGAGTAATCATTATGAATTTCTTAAGGGGAGGATGTCGTTGTTCTGGACTCCCTTCTCCCTTATGCTTAGCCCCATTAGTTTTGAGATTTTAAGACGTTCGGCTCATTAGTTTGGCGACTACAACACCTTTCACCCCATTTTTTCGTCAATATAAAGTCCTTTCGTGCCATTTAGGTGTCGATTTTTCGTGGTAATCGATAGCGAGCCTGTAATTTAGGAATAACCAACCTTCGGCCTGGACAGTTTTCTGCCGAAAAATGTACACACTTATCTAAAAGGGGGATCTTGGGGTTGTTTATTTAGGCTTGATGGCGGTCTAGGGAGGAAACTAGACAAAATAATAAAAAATCAAATAAATGAGCAAATACAGGAGGAAAAGAATGACGAGGGACGTTACAACCAAAAGAATGACGAGGGACGTTACAACCAAAAGAATGACGAGGGACGTTACAACCAAAAGAATGACGAGGGACGTTACAACCAAAAGAATGACGAGGGACGTTACAACCAAAAGAATGACGAGGGACGTTACAACCAAAAGAATGACGAGGGACGTTACAACCAAAAGAATGACGAGGGACGTTACAACCAAAAGAATGACGAGGGACGTTACAACCAAAAGAATGACGAGGGACGTTGCAACCAAAAGAATGACGAGGGATGTTACAACCAAAAGAATGACGAGGGACGTTACAACCAAAAGAATGACGAGGGACGTTACAACCAAAAGAATGACGAGGGACGTTACAACCAAAAGATTGACAAGGGACGTTACAACCAAAAGAGTTATTTTCATAATTGTCAAACGTGTCGACATATTGTTTATGCCATCATCAGTGACTTAAAAACATATACAAACGAAAACATTAATTTATTAAGAGGTATAAAGTCCTTAGATGTAAATATGGGTAACCTTAAAACCTAACACTAAATAAATGAAAGGCATAGGTACTAAACATATAACATTTGACACAATAAATTGGATTAGGCAACACTCCAGCCACAAACAATTGCATAGCGTCTTACAAGAAAATTGGTTAACGATTTACCGTCAAGAGATGGGTTGTAGTGTTATAAATTGTCTGGCTTAACTCTTCCAATACACAATAACGCAATCTTCCTTATATTATGGTTAGCATTGGACGACTTTACTCAGTTTAGAAAGGACCGGTAGTATGAAAAACTTTGTCATAGAATTGTTTCTTGTTTTAATAATTATACGTAATAATGCCTCTCTCTCTCTCTTTCTATCTCTATCTCTCTATCTCTCTCTCTCATAAACATAAATATTCATATAATCAGATGAAGGATGACCAGTCTTAACCCTCCAACTATCGTCCAATTTGTCTCAAATCTAGCATCACTAAAATAATGGGTTCAATGTTATTTTAATACCACGAATTTTGTTGATATATTTGAAGATAAATATTGAATCTATATGCTCTAAAGATCATAAGAAAATTTGTTTTAACCCTCGGCAAAACCTAATAAAAAAGTATGGTACTAAAATTTAATTTTCGTAACAAGGTTGTCAATACGGTACTTTCCCCGTTATCAATGTACAATCAAGCTGAAGATTGCAGAGTAAACACCATAGACTTCATCGACTTTTCTTTCACCTTTGTATAATCGACAGCCAATTTTTTTTATTTTTTATTAAGGGGGTGCGGGGGTGTGGGGGCGGCAGCCCCCACCTATAATACTAGGTTAGGTTAGGTAAGGTTGTTAGGTTAGGCTAATGTCTTTTCAAATCACTATCGGGGAGCGAGCGTGTCTCAACATCGATCGATAGGCCTAATGGGGAAAATAGGTTTTCCCGAGATTTCTAATTAATTACAAACACTATATATTGATGCAAATGACCAATTTTGTTTATAAAAAACACTCGGAAAATTTGTGGTATTAAAATGACATTTTTCCAAATAATGTAATCTAAAGTATTCTTAACCCTTTGGCTGCGGTTCCCTTATAAAAGGCTATCCCGGTCTCTGTGGGGTGCTTACACTAATTTTCACTGAATAGTACTCGCTCTTGCAAGGTAACCATTAAATTAAGCTAAGAGAAATGAAGTTCAGTAAAAAGTTAAGATCGAAATCACCTTATTAAAGGCTAGCCCGCACCAACGTGTGCCATCTAACTTTGAAACCGAGATAGAGAATGGGGGTGATTCCCGTGAGAAATTATAAAGCCTCTCACCCGACTGAACGGGCACAGGAAAATCTACAGTTATACTACCCCTCCCCACTACCCCCCACCACCTCCCCCCTTCAAAACACGTCCTTTAGCATGTTTTTGGATGGTTCAGCAGACGCGGAAACTGAACAACAAAACGTATTTTGATAAAAATTTATCACCAACCATATAAGAGTTTTTCAGGTAATTTGTTGTTGTTTTTTATTTATATTTGATATACAGTGTTGTTTAATACCGAGGACCGTCGCATTTTAGTATTTTTAACATTAGCCTAGCCTAACCTAACCTAACCTAACCGACACTAACCTGTCTCGCTGACAGTCTAAACCCAGCTTACGTTCCCTGTTTATGGGTGAGCGACGGTCTAAACCCAGCTCACGTTCCCTGTTTATGGGTTCTCGAAGGTTTGTAATACTTCAATGTATCTATTTCAAGTAATATATACATTTCCGCGCATCATCAAACCATACTAAGTCTACTACTAATAATATTAACCCATCAGTACCAACAAAATAGGGGTAGTATAACTTTAGATTTATCGAATATTGTATCATTAGCACGTTTTTCACTCGCCTGGAAGTCAGATTGTGTAGCAGGATTCGGGATAGTTCTTTATTGATGGGTCACCTCTTCCGTTAGCCAGGTGTTATCATTTGTTGCCACCTGCTCACCACGGGCAGGTGAAAGTAGGATATTGAAGCAGGATATATTTCTTTCTTCTTTATTGATCGCGTTTTTCACCTACCTCTTCCGTAAAACTAATTGAAATAGTCCTTTATTGATCTTAAATTGAATACAATCCCCACTGAACACTCACAGTTACATGTTTATTCTTGCTGTGAATCGGAAACCCATAGATTTCATATAATCACGTATATCCATGAACACATATATAGATGGATATGAACTATAATATTGATCATTGAAATTAGCATGGCAAGATTCAGCAGCATTGTTTGTACGTTGACTACACAAGACGGAACCACCGGACTGACTGTGTACGACTGAAACAACCATCAAAAGAGCGGCACGGTTAATGAAGCACACTCAAGCCAACAACTATATGTCATTAATTATCGTTCGGTGTCTCATATTACTTCGCACAATGATTGCACAGACAGTTGCTGGAGCAAGTCAGTCTGCCCACAGTACACCACAATATATACAGACGTGATAACGGCCGCGGCTCAGGCGTTTGTGTGTATGTTAGAGAGTTCCCAAACTCATCCCTAATGGAATCAAACATAATACAACAACCTGGCATCGAGTGGATGTCCTTGGCGATCTAAATAACGATCTTCCTCAGAACAACAGTAAACTTTCTCGTATCATTAAATAGAGTGGATTATCACAACTCGTGAATTAACCCGCTCGAATCACTCCTACCTGTGCCACCTTACTTGATGTAATTATTACAAACAAACCTGACCTAGTACTGGACTCATTCTGTCGCACACCATGATCACATAACCAATACAGTAAATATTAGTAATCTTATGTGTTCACCCTCCTCAAAACGTTTCGAGACTTAAAAACCTTACGACAAGGACACCGTCTGCTCGCAAATACTTAGTGCAGCTAATACCTGTATCACATATTTAATACAGATAACTTAAACTAACAAGTGAATTCATTAACATCAATCATTACCAGAACTCTAAATTAATTGCTCCTATGGTTACTAAAGAATTACACCGACCCCTCACCCCTTGGATGGCCGACGAAATCCGTGAAGCTATAAAAGCCAGAAACGAAACCCAGAATTTCCTCAAAGCAGACCGACTCAATCCGACATTGCAGAACCAGTATAAACACTTAAAAAAACTGGCTTCAAAATTATTAACTCAAACAAAGAAAGCATATTATCACAGTCAGCTAATACATTCTAAAAATACTATTGCTTCAACCTGGAAAATCGTAAAAGACGTAATTCCTCCCCCCAAATTAAATCCATTACATGACTATTAGAATACGGACAATATATAAGCTGAAGATGTTAACACCGTCTCCGCAAACATACGGAAAAATACATATGACAATACCCAGCGCTTCCTACTGTACTGGACAGCCTGTACCAGGTTGAAAGCGAAAGGGAAGCAGATTTAAATACCTTAGTCTAGCACTTCGGGCCCCAACCCGTTGACACAAATATGGTAATTTTAACAATAAAACATCTACACGAATGTAAATAATTCGGCTCAAATAATATCCCTTCACTTTATTAAGATTCTCTATTCGTTATTGCATTCTACTTAACATTCATCATAAACGCCTCTCTCGTTACTGGCGTCTTCCCTAGACTATGGGAACATGCAATAGTTACCCCTCTATTTAAAAACGGCGATAAAGGCAACACCAGCCACTACCGACCAATCTCCCTTCTCCCTATTTTCCCAAAATCCTCGTAAAAATAGTCTCAATACAACTTACAACATCCTTAGTCAAACAAACTTCTCTCTAACAACCAACATGGCGTTCAACCTAAATCATCATCTGAAACAGCCCTCACAGTAATCACAAACAAAATCTACAACAACATGGACAATAAACTTACTGTCCTATTAGCCTATGAACCCCGTGCGACCTCTCTGAGGCATTCAATGACATCAGCCACACCATTTTCCTAAACAAGCTTCCTAATCTCAGCATAGATATTTTTTTGTTTGACAGCTATTTATAAGAATGAACACAGTCAGTTCGTTGACATAATGATATCTCTTCAAAACTACAGGGAAATTATAGCGTCCCCCAGGGCTCAATATTAGGTCCAATAGTTTTCATTATCTTCGTAAATGACATGTCAAAAAACATCAATGATTGCATAATAGTACCATCCGCCGATGACATTCAATTTCTCCACAGCGACGTGGTAAACAAACTCGACACTCTTATAAACATATAAATATAACAGAAGAAACGCAGTCCTGCGCAAAGCAAGACTATATTAAATTTTCTCAGGATGATGAACGCTAACAAAACAATGTATTAAAATAGAATTAAGGGCTACTTTGACAAACGGACCAGCAAAATCATAGTACAATCACTGTGTTGAACATTTTTAATTATTGTAAAATAATGTGGGACTCAACAAAGAATACTCTTTTAACATAGGCTCATTAACTTCAGAAATTCGCACCTGAGATTGTAGACGAAAAGGCCAAAAAAGTACAACCTCTCTCTCTCTCTCTCTCTCACCGGCCTCGGCCCAGCCCCACCAAACAATCCTCTCCAGGTAATAAAACCATCCCTACCCTAAGTTCTCCTGTCATTAAAACCATCCCTACCCTAAGTTCTCCTGTCATTAAACACCCTTTCCCTCCCCCCGACACCCCCCTTCACCCCTGCCTGCCTCCAAGTAATTTAGTTAACTGTATGTGTATATATAAAGATGCGATATACCCGTGCATAAGTATATATATGTTTCTAGTCTCTCAGTGGGGATCGAACCATCGACCATCAGGATGATAGCCGACGCTTTAATCAATTACACCACGGCAGTCTAGACTGCCGTGGTGTAATTGATTAAAGCGTCGGCTATCATCCTGATGGTCGATGGTTCGATCCCCACTGAGAGACTAGAAACATTTAGTGGCTCACGTGTATTTGTGATATATTCTCAAAAAGTATATATATATATATATATATATATGTGTGTGTATGTGTGTGTGTGTGTGTGTGTGTGTGTGTTTGTGACTGTACACCCAGCATGACAACAGCCACCTAAACAATATACAGTAACCAGACCACCCACCACCCCAATACCTTATAAAACAATAGAGACCTACAGGGCACACACTAATGCAAAGTTTAAATCAAAAGTTCGTCAATAAACCTAACTGATGATATGTGCCAAATGTTGAGAGGGGCGACATTAGTTTGACATATCTAGTACGTGAAACTAATTGTACCAATCATGAACTATTAAAAATACGTAGGCACTGTCAAGAAAGAGTGATGGTAACGTATGATAATATAATTTGCAGGCAAAGTTATCGGCGAACTACTGTTTCGCAGTACTGCGCAACCACAATAAACAAATCAATAATCTCTCTCTCTCTCTCTCTCATATATATACATATACACTATACATATATATATATATATATATATATATATATATATATATATATATATATATATATAAAACCACTGGAAGAAGTTACATCAATGTACAATAACTACCAACATGACAATAACACAAATCAATAAACACTATGCAACAACCAAAACAAGGTACAGTCGCCAACATAGATTGCTGTAACAGAGCTACTGTTATTTATGTTACTTTAGATTTATGTGAGTAATCAATGGCAAACGTAAACACTAAATTAAATCATTTAATGCATAGGCTACGTTTGTATCTGTTGACTGGAATTTCAGTATTACACTCGTACAGTACCTACCTAAAATTGTAGCTACAGCATGTTCTCTATGACAGCTGACACTATTGGTGGGTGTATAATCAAAATCAATAGGTCGAAATCGATAATTTATGATATATTACGGAAGACAAGAGAGATGGGCATTTACTCTAATTGTTATGGTATAAAACAACTATTCACAGGTTAGAAACACATGAGGACTGCCAAAGGAAAACATGATAGTAACCTAAAGTAACACAGTTTTTAAGTTAGGATTTCGGCAATCTATTGACTTTGACTGTATAACAAGTTACATTTCGGGGACCAAATCTATTAACTAATAAGAACTACGACACGATAAAAGAAAATGACCAATATTGCAAACAAATTATCCCCCAAGGGTATCAATTCTTCATTATCTCCACCCTTGTGCGGTCACTTTTGATCGGATTACAGTTCTTATTGGTAAGTACTAGGGATTCTGTTGATAAATTAGTTTCCACCTGGACCCAGTTCAACAATCATGATTCACTTCCTCAACTTTGACTTTACTCTAAGTTCCAATTCTAGAATGAATTTACTGATATGCATATCCTGACAAAGCTTGATTATTGAAACGTTGTTCAGTAGTCTTCCAAAGATGATTCCTATTTAAAATATGGCTACAATTTAAGTCAGAGTTGCTAAGATGATGCATGACTTGTGGCTTCAACTGTACGACATAGTCACAACCACAACAACTACACAAATTAATACACTGCAACCACATCAGTACATAAATGTACAACAACCACTAACTCACCAGTAACACATAATAATACATTGTGGAGCAGCCGCATCAAACTACGAGAACTTTCAGTCTTCTACTATACTTCTCACTTTTTCGCTTGTTCTTCCTCTGTCCAATTACTCTTCTTTCCTATTTTACTCCAGCCATCTGCATCTGGATCATCAAACTACTCTAACGTATAAAGGTCAAACCGAATAAAATATATCACTAATGCCAACTTATATTACCAGTAAAACATAATAATTTATGCACTACCACAACAACCATGCCCAACAATATACAACAACCACAAAACGATATACCAATGTGTAGTTACCCATTATCTTACTTTTCTCCAGTTTGATTGAATTACAAGCGTAGATTGATATAATCAGGTAAATTAAATTATGAGAAACAAACTGCAATCGTAATCCAATCATATTATTACTTCCATGCATATGATCACAAAGAGAGTTAAATATGATCTCAATGATTCCTCTGAATAACATAGGGCTTTCTTAAACTGCATTAAACCGTCTAATTTCAGCCAAAATCAAAGGTAAAAAGGCGACTTGGTGCTGAAAGGGTTAACCCCTTCTGTAGCGACTTCGTCTTTTAACTATATTCTGCTTACTATTAGATAATTTTATTAAGTTTAAAAAGTACCTCCAACAATTATCAGGCTTCGAACTATCTCACCTAACCCTTTTAACTACCACAGATCCTTCTTAAACTGCATAAAATCGTCTAAATATAGAAACAATAAAATGAAAAAGATGTCCGGGTATAGAAGGGATTAAGACAATTCCTCTAACACCCATCATTTCAATAATATTTCGCTAAATTATACGTCTATAGGGAGAAGTCCGCAGTGGTTCCCAAATGATCCACCACGGGACGTACGATAGAGCCTGGGTGATCTGTCCCATGGTAGGCTTACTGGCAGCCAAACCAGTCCAGGATGTTTCTTTGGGTGGTGAGGGTGGGGGTGTTTGAGGGGATGGGAGTCCAGATAGCATACAGTCTTGCATGATGCTATCAAAACTCCTTATGGCCTCGTCCAAGGAAAGGCGAGTTTTCCAATTGTCACGCATCATTCTATCACACAGATCTTCTATTTCCAAGAAAAGTCCCAACTGCAATTGTGCTGTCTCCTCTATATATAAATCGTACAATATTTTTAAAGTTTCTTTAATATGGAAACCAACACTAAATACGTCCGATTCGTAGGATGTCACATGGCTCCCAAAGAGTTCTTTTGGAATCCAGAGATGACCAAATTTCCTATTGGCACTAGTTGATTCTAATTCGTAAAATGGACCAGGTGGTGTAGCCATTCCTACATCAATCAAATTTACTGCATTTGGTTTACCGTCAACAACTGTAACCAATATATTACCAAAATGCAAGTCATTGTGCACAAATCCCGCGGCATGGAAGTCATTGACTGCGCGACACAGCTGTTGAAAAATGGACACAAAAAATGGAGTTATGTCTGGCTTTCCACCCAGGTGCTGTAGTTCGCAATAATATTCATAATAAACATCTTCCATTTTAACCCCAGAAACAAAAGTCATTATGAAAACATCAGCATTTTTCGATACCGCAAGCAGCTTCGGCACCCCCCCAGCACCGTCTAACTTATACAGGGTTAAGGCTTCCCGGCCCATAGACAAAAGCTTACCATCATGCATTTTTGTTGTTTTCATGATCGCTGTTTGGCCACAATATTCGACCAACCAGGCGTCGCCATAGGTGCCACTACCTACCTTTTTTATGGGCACACAATCCGCATACAACTCATACAACGGCCGAGTTAATCTTGTACCCTTACTGCCATTTTGCCTAATTACTAAAGCTGTGTATTTAAAATACAAATCCTGAAGATCACGATCCAATAACTCTTTCGTTCGCGCATCCAGAAGGCAAGTTGATATTTGGTGATAATCTTCCACATCGGAAGGCACCATCAGGCATGCCAAATTATCGTCTAAATAGTTATGATTATGCAATTTCATTACGAGATTATTGATTAAACACAATATAGGCTATATCTTAATGTGTATTGATTATACACTATCTTAACGACCGTAAATCACAAATATCAAGATGATATATACTGTTAACACTGTCAGAGGAACCAGATACAAACACGTCTTGATCGTTCTGTGATGAGACTTCAAACTGAGTTGAGTGAACAAGAACTTTCCCAAATGAACTTTCCCAAATGCCAAAATGTCAACATCGGTTCGTCGTGTTGATTTTTGTTCATGGAAATTAATCATACAATAAGCACAAAGAATAAAACCTATGAGTGTTATTTATGTTACCAAGAATTCTGTTAGTACCTTTGTTGATATATAATGATATAAAATTATGACGGAAGACAAAATAAATGTGCGCAATAATATTTATTTGCTTTCGTTACCCATCAAAAAGAAATTTTCTCTAAATGTTTATTAAAGAAAACGTAAAATATAGGGGTGACAATGGTAAAACGTACAGTTGCCCGTATAGGTTCTGTTCCTCTCCGTTATATTATACAAGGAAGTATAATGCACATGATTGAATTATGTGTGTAGTTTATTATGCAGTGGTAAACTCATCTGATTAGCCAACTAATAATTTATTAAAAGAAACAAAACGGCAATTCATTCATACGATTTTACTCTCATACACAAGATCACGACGAGGAAAAGAGCTTATGTGGGCAACTGCACACATATACGTTCACAAATACACACACACACACACACACACACACACAGTACACATAAAAGCAATATTTTACTTTACCTCTATAATCAAGAAGGCTAAATACTATTTGGGCGCTATACCCTTACCCAAATAGGTAAGCCAGAAATCGTGAACCTTAGCCTCAATAACTCAAAAAGGGTTAGAGGAAATGGGCAAATGGGCTGTAAATTTCCACACTTATTCCCCGGTTGACTCTTCCCAAATGGTAGAAATATTAGCTCGATTATTGTATAGAGGGGAGGTGTGGCAGAGTGGTCTTGCCACTGGACTGGTAATCCAATGGACCCGGGTTCGAATCCCAATATGTCAATGGGAAGATATTATTGGGATGGAATTTGTGCTGTACCTAGTATCAGTGCATTACCACAGCACAAGGAAATGCCAAATAAATACCCTCATTGTTCCCTGATTAAATAGCATTGCATGAATATTCCCATATTCAAAAATATGCTACAGGGGGGCAATGCCTAGTGAGTTAATTGCTTAATAGGTGGCATTCTTAGAGTGAGGGTCCGAGCCTGGGGGATGAGACTGTGAAGCACAGAGGTGGAGCATCTTCAGAGATGGAGTTGCTTCGATCCGTGAAGCTTCGCATGTCTCACTCCCTAGACTGGAACAAGACCTCACGGGCCTCACCGTGTTCAGCGGTAGAGTGTAAAGGCTGTCAGCCTATGCCCGAGAGGGAGTAGTTGGAATATAGAAAGAAACAAAAACAGTTTGTGAGTTATCGAGGTTAATGTTCAAGAGTTTTGCCCTACTTATTTGTAACAGGGTATAGTAACATGACCCTTTGAAGATTATGACACATTTTGACAGTTTATTCTGGCTATCATGAAACTATTTGATACAGTTTAGGAAGG
Source organism: Paralithodes platypus (assembly GCA_032716605.1). NCBI lineage: Eukaryota > Metazoa > Arthropoda > Malacostraca > Decapoda > Lithodidae > Paralithodes > Paralithodes platypus. The sequence continues at coordinate 27,657,440 of CM064542.1, read as the reverse complement.
ACCTGTGGGAATAATGAGGGTAAAACTGTCTCAATTAACCCTCTGAATTCCATCAACCCTTCCAAATAAGAATAAAATCGTCGAATAATAGCCAGAAAACAGGAAAATAATGCGTAATAGAATCTTGATATGGTTAAATATGATTAAACAAACTGCTGGGGAGATTGTAGACACCAATCGAACAAGGCAATAGCCAGGGGAGGCCTCATAGGCATGTGATAAGGAGTTGCTCGAACTCCTGTAATATTTGTCTGGCTTCCCTCACTGTTTGTGAAAAGTTTGTGAAAATTAGTGAAGTGATGACATCTAATATGTCTACATCTAGGAAAGGAGATAAAACAGGGTCAGAGTGTGAGGATACTGGAAATGTAACAGAAGTAGTGGGTGACAGGGAGAACGATCAGTTGATTGACAGGCAAGAAAGCGGTCAGGGGGACGGAGGAGGTAGGCCTAGTAAACAAAGCAATGACAGTGAAGAGGTATAGTAAATGTCCAGTTTGTAAAATGCCAGGGCTTGAGGATCATTTAGCTTTAGAGTGTAACTTGTGTGAGCTATGGAATCACATTGAGTGCAATAATCTAAGTGAGGTAGTGTATTATTTGTTGGTGAGTAACCAGGACAGTTCATTACACTGGTATTGCTCTACGTGTAATTTACTTGTAGGTAAACTAGTCAAGAAGGTAACTACATTATCCAAAAGACAAGATAAAATTGAAGAGAGAATGAATGATCTTGAGACAAAGACAGAAGGGAGATGTAATGAAGTACAAGAAGAGATACAGGACATTAAGGGGAATATAAAATATGAGATTAAAAAACAAGTGCAGGAGCAACTTAGAGTTGTAGATGAAGAAAAAGACAAATTGTTTGAAGAAATAAGAAGGGAGATTAGGGGTGAAGTAATGGATAAATTTAGTGGTGAAAAAGAGAAATGAAAAACAGTACTGAGGGAGAAGGGGAGTGCTGATGTGAAGGGGGATCTGGCTGAATCCTATAGGGAGGTGCTGTGTAGGAGAGCGAGGTGACAACAAGTACACCCGTTGAAGGGGCGCAGAGTGTCAGTGCAAGTGGGGGTAAGAATCTGATAGAGAAAACCACAAGGCAAGTGCAAAATAGAATGGATAGGAAAAAACAATATCATGTTGTTTGGTGTGCCTGAAGAATTGAAGGAAAACATGAATTTGGCAATTAGAGCAGAGAAGACTTAACAGGACAATATCATTTTAATTGAATTGTGTGAAGAAATGGGACTCACATGCTACGACAGTGATATTGATGAAATACGGAGGGTAGGAAAGTACCAAGGCAACACGTCTGGCGATGCAGGTTCCAAGAAGCTGCGACCCATTCTAGTGACTCTGAGAAGCAGTCTGAAGGATAGAATTATGAGGAATTTGTATAAGTTGAAGGAAGCGAGTACAGAAGTATTTAGAAAAGCTGGGGTAACACATGATATGACAAAAGAGGAGAGACAAGAAGACAAGAATCTTCGCGAGGAGGCAGAAAGGAAAAACAAGGACGACATTTCGGGAAGCTTCTACGTAGTAAGAGGAAATCCTTGGAACCGCTTCATCCTGAAGGTGAAAAGAAGGGAGACAACAAGCCAGTAGAAACGGAGAACGTAACTCAGGCCTAACTACCAATAAAGAAAGCAAAAAAGCTATTTTTAATTTAAAATTAATGTTCAGTAATGTGGATATGCTTTCCTTTGATAAGATCTGTGAATTAAGAACAAGAATTAAGGGGATGGTCTCGGTCCCACACATTACAAGAAGTGACACCGAAAAATGTCCCATTTGATCGAGATAGGCCTATAGCAGAATATAATATTGAAGGTTATCAAATTATTGGAAAAACTTATTGTATGCAGAAGAAGGTAGAGGCTTACTGTTATACTTAAAAAATGGTGTTGCTTATGACTTTGTGACTTTTGAAAATGAAGCCGATGAATATATAGGTGCAAGTGAATATCAGAGGCAATAGTGACGATATATTGTTTGTCTCTGTATACCATAGCCCTAACAGTGTGATGAAAAACAATGAGAAGATAAGGAATCATATGCGGGAAATAAGTGAACATCGTGTAAGACATAAAGTGGTTGTGGGGGATTTTAAATACGATTAGGTAAGCACGATTAGGTATATACGAAATAGGTGCAATCCTTCTCGCATTGTTGAGGAACGCCTGAAGTTGTTAAATCTTCCAACTATGGTTTATCATCGATTACGCAGTGATATGATAGACATTCAAGATATTAAATCAATTACATGACCCAAACATCAGCCTAAAACTCAAGACAAGAGACGGTCCAACCACAGAAACATAATTAAGCTCTTTAAAAGTCAGTGTCATACAATACTCAGTCATATGAATTTCAACTTAAGGGTACTATTAATGTATTGAATAGCTTGCCAAGTAATGTGACAAAAGCAACAAGTGATAACTCATTCGAAACACAACCTGATAAGTTCTAGCAAAATCAAAGAGATAACATTCAAATTCAATGCCCCTCTAATAACCATCTCGGGTCGCCACTTAGCCTTGGAGTCTAAAGTGAAGGGATATCTGGACATAGAGGTCTAATAAGACCTACGTCCAGTAACTACGCAAGGTTACGTAAGGTAAGGTAAAACTGTAGAGGTACTTCTAACATCTATAATAGTTAGTAATAAAATGCTAGTTTTCTATATTGATTTATTTTAAGAAAACGATAAAGTATAGGAGTAACGTAGGTAATATTAAAGAATCATGCATTTAATTGAACAAAATAATAATCTATTCCATATATTACACTGTATATGCGCAATATTACATAATTATTGAATTATTGACTTCTATCAACATAGTAAATAGCCTATAAGTAATCAAACATTTTGTAGCCTACCTACACACATTATACAGCATTGCCAGCGACTAGAAAATGGCGATACTAATACTCAGATTCACATTATACAGTATCTTCATATCTCACTTGGTGAACGTCTACAAGCATTTGTGAGTTACTCAGTTAACCCCTTCTGTACCGGCGACGTCTTATTAATTATATTAGAACTATATTTAGACGATTGTATGCAGTTTACGAAGGATCTGTAGGAGTAAAAAGGGTTAAGTGAGATAGTTCGAAGCCTGTTACTTGCTGGGGGCGCTATTTAACCTGAATAATATCGTCTAATAGTAGCCAACATAAAGTTAAAAAGACATCGCGGTACAGAAGGGGTTAATTTATAGTTGTATATTAGTTGTTCCTGCAGCAGCCCGATCAATTAATTATCAATAAGGGGACGGGGGAGTGGAGTGGGGTATGTAGGTCGCTCTCTCTTACTACAGGATCAACTTAAGGGGGCCCACCTCGCTATTTTCTCTTTCTCTCCCTCTCTCTTTGGCTTGTATCCATTCGGCCCCATTCAGCCTACCGTTTTAAGACGTTTACCCCCATCCAGGTGTCAATATTTTCCTGGAGAGCGGTAGCGAGCCAACATATATATATATTTTTGTTGTACAGCAAGCTAAATATGTACATTTTTCGATAGAAAAATTTCTCCGACGAAGCCGGATTTCTCCATACAATGCTGGGCCGCTATCGCTCACCGGGAAGAAATTGACACCTGTATTGGGATAAACGTCTTAAAACAGTTGGCTGAATGGGGCCAAATGGATACAAGTCAGAGAAAGAGAGAAAAGGAGATAAAGACAAAATAAGCAGGTGACCTCCCTAAAGTATGGAGGGCACAAGCTTCCTCAAAAAATCACCAGAACATTTGATGGGAAACTATAGCATTTGAAGCTGAAACAATTTATTTCGACAGTTCTCAGTTACTTATAAACTCTGTTCATCTTAAACAAACGTAAACCTTTCATATCTCTATTTGTATTACTGTTCTGGGACTTGAATTTATTGGAATATTATAGTCTTTAAGGGAGATTTCCACTTGAGGGAGTTTTTTCTTGACTCCTTTCTTTTTCATGTTTAGCCCCATTGCTTTTCTAATTTTAAGACGTTCGCCCCATTATGTTGATGATTTTAAGAACTTTCAATCCATTTCTGTCAATTTTAAGACCTTTCGTGCAATTTAGGTGTCGATTTTATCCTGGCGAGCGATAGCGAGCCTGTAATTTAAGAGGAACCGGCTTTCAGCCGGGACATTTTTCTGCCGAAAAATGTACAAATTTATCTTGAAAGGGGGTCTAGGGAGTGTAATTTTAAGCTTGATGGAAGTTTAGGGAGGAAACTAAACACCTCCCCTTAACCTCCTCTGTACCGGCGACGTCTTATTAATTTAATTATATCTATTAATTTAATTATATCTATTAATTTAATTATATCTATACTTATATGATTGTGTGCAGTTAAAGAAGAATCTGTGGTAATACATCGGGTTAAGTGAGCTAGTTCGAAGCCTGTTAAATGCTAGAGTCCCTTTTTAAGCTATATATAATCATCAAAGAGTAAAGCCGGTATCACACGAGAGCTTTTATAGTCAACATTCGATGAGCAACATTATTCTGGCAACATTTCTGGAATATTTTGCACTGGTATCGGAAGCTAGACTGATGATGGCTGAATTTAGGTAACCGAAATATTTTAAATGTTGACCTCATAAGCTGTCAGACCAGTGTTGAGGATGAATGTTGAGGGAAAAAGCGCTCGTGTGATACCGGCTTTAACCAGAATAAAGTTAAAAGGACGGCGCCGGCAAAGAAGGGGTTAAGGGGAGATATCCACTTGAGGGATTTTTTCTCGACTCCTTTCTCCCTCATGTTTAGCCCCATTGTTTTTCTTATTTTAAGACGTTCGCCCCATTATTTTGACGATTTTAAGAACTTTCGACCCATATCTGTCAATTTTAAGAACTTTCGTGCCATATAGGTGTCGATTTTATCCTGGCGAGCGATAGCGAGCCTGTTATTTAAGAGGAACCGGCTTTGAGCCGGGACATTTTTCTACCGAAAAATGTACAAATTTATCTTAAAAGGGAGTCAAGGGGGTGTAATTTCAAGGTTGATGGAAGTCTAGGAAACAAACTAAAAACCTCCCCTTAACATTAACAAACTAATGATATGAAGGAGACATGTCGTATTCCATAATTCAGACATTGGCTGCAAGGTCTATCTATTGGTCTATTTATTTATGTATGTAATTATTTTATAGTAACCTCACTAGATCTCTACCAAGCTTAAAAAAAAAACAAAAAAAAAACAAGACCCCCTTCAAGATAAGTTTGTACATTTTTCGGCAGAAAATTGTCCTGGCTGAAGTCCGGTTTCTCGTAGAATTACAGGCTCGCTATCGCTCACCAGGAAAGCATCGACACCTAAATGGCACGAAAGGTCATTATAATATTGATAAATAAATGCGGCGAAAGGTATTGAAATCGCCAAACGAATGGAGCGAACGTCATCAAACCTCAAAGCTAATGGGACTAGACATGGAGACAAAACAACTACCTCCCCCTTAACACGGTTCATTATCAAGGTAGTGGAAGAAACATTGGCATTCGGTTGTACGGTCAGAGTATGTAGGTCGCCCATGACTTAAGGGGAGGATTTTAGTTTGGTCCCTAGATATCCTTCAAGCTTAAGATTACACCCCCTTGAGCCCCTTTCAAGATAAATTTGTACATTTTTCGGTAGAAAAATGTCCCGGCTGAAAGCCGGTTCCTCTTAAATTACAGGCTCGCTATCGCTCGCCACGAAAAAATCGACACCTAAATGGCACGAATGGTCTTAAAAGTGACATAAATGGGGTGAAAGTTGTTAACATCACCAAACTAATGGGGCGAACGTCTTAAAATATCAATAGCAATGGGGCTAAACATGAGGGAGAAAGGGGTAAAAAAAAAAATCCTCAAGTGGAAATCTCCCCTTAAATACATATATTAATAACCGCACTGTATGTATCGCTCACCAGGAAGAAAAAATACACCTATATGGCACGAAAGGTCTTAAAATTGAAAACACAATGGTGTGAAAGGTGTTAAAATCGCCAAAGTAATGGGCCGAACGACTTAACCCTTTCACGCACATATGATGCAGAGGTTGCCAGATTAGCAATTAGAAATAGAGTTCTCTCACTCCTATAATTACCTCTCCAAAATTAGTTTTCTGCCCACAGCTAACTCAAAGACAACTGCAGAGGTTGAAGTAACTAAACTAAAGGTTTCTAAATACCCCTGATGGTAACAAAGTCTTTAAAGTATCCCCAATAGGCTCAAAATCGCGTCATATGTCGGAGAAGGTTAAAAACTCAAAACTAATGGGGCTAAGCACGAGGGAGAAGGGGGCCCAGAAAAACACTTAAGCATCCCCCCATCAACTAGCCATCCTTATTATAGCTTCCTTCATATCTTGTGAATTATTATAGCTTCCTTTATATCTTGTGAATTATCATAGCTTCCTTCATATCTTGTGAATTATTATAGCTTCCTTTATATCTTGTGAATTATCATAGCTTCCTTTATATCTTGTGAATTATCATAGCTTCCTTATATCTTGTGAATTATTATAGCTTCCTTTATATCTTGTGAATTATTATAGCTTCCTTTATATCTTGTGAATTATCATAGCTTCCTTTATATCTTGTGAATTATCATAGCTTCCTTTATATCTTGTGAATTATTATAGCTTCCTTTATATCTTGTGAATTATTATAGCTTCCTTTATATCTTGTGAATTATCATAGCTTCCTTTATATCTTGTGAATTATCATAGCTTCCTTTATATCTTGTGAATTATTATAGCTTCCTTTATATCTTGTGAATTATTATAGCTTCCTTTATATCTTGTGAATGATCATAGCTTCCTTTATATCTTGTGAATTATCATAGCTTCCTTTATATCTTGTGAATTATTATAGCTTCCTTTATATCTTGTGAATTATCATAGCTTCCTTTATATCTTGTGAATTATTATAGCTTCCTTTATATCTTGTGAATTATCATAGCTTCCTTTATATCTTGTGAATTATTATAGCTTCCTTTATATCTTGTGAATTATTATAGCTTCCTTCATATCTTGTGAATTATCATAGCTTCCTTTATATCTTGTGAATTATTATAGCTTCCTTTATATCTTGTGAATTTGGTGAAGGTAAGTACCCACAATAGGAACCCCGGTGCTATAGTCAATTATTTAGAAGTAGGACTGAAATCGGGACCCCTAACCTCTGTAACTCAAAAAGGGCTGAGCAAATGGGCTGTAAGTTTCGACACTTATACACTGGCAGAGTCTTCCCAAATGGTAGAAATATTAGCTTGATGACTAGTCGTGTTTATAGCTATAGAGGTTAGTGGTCAAGATATTTAGCCTAATTAAAATGCATACAATGTAGTTAGTCACGATAACCAATACAATTCTCGCGGATCTTTCGATAACTGTCATATATCGTTTAATGATAGCCAGAACAAACTGTCAAATTGCGTCATAACCTTCCAACGATTAAGGGAGCTAAATCTGCAAATCTTAGTTTCCTAATCTTGTGAATTTGGCGAGTAATCCAACAGCTTCCTCTCTCTCTCTCTGCAACACCCCGTTTCCCCTCTCAACACTCTTCGGAAATTAGATACGAGGTGCCGTTGTAAAGGCTTATTCCTCAATAACTTCACCTCACCTCATATACCTTGTTGATGGTACAGTGGTAGAGCACT
>CM064542.1:27622295-27644795 GCA_032716605.1 Paralithodes platypus | reverse complement strand
GGGAAAGAATTTGCAACCACTGCATTTTCCTGAAGCGTAAAAGACGGCTGAAAGGGGCTGGGGAGGGATGCTAGGAATCCTCGTCCCCTTGAATTATCTTTACCTACTGTAGAGACAGAGATAGGGGGCGAGGGCACGCGTCCGTGGTCCTCCGGACCCTAAGAATAGGAGCTTTAAAGGTGCGTGGAAGTGGAATGTAGTATTTCCTTTCCTCTATCTCCTGATATGTAGTAAAGTACGGTTTAGGTGCTATTTGTGGGTGATAAACGAGCGATAACAAACACCACCGCGCCACAAGGGATAGGCTATTTTTGGCGCAAATGTTTGAACAGTCTTAGAATTACTTACCAAAGTTCAGGGCCGTGCGAGAAAGGATTAAAACAAGATCACCCGACACAAACAAGAGGAGAGGTCTGGGTGAACATGAAGAAAATACAAGGAAGAATTAGATGATGACAGTAAAACTGACAGAATTGGGGCACAAAGACCAACTATATAAATTACACTGGAAGGGCTAGGGAATGACAGGAGGAGTATGGACTCCTTTCAAGAGATAATTATGGATCAGTTGAAGCTATGTTATGTTATGAGCAGAAAAATGGGTGAACTGTAATTAACCTATTGAGTACCAGCGACGTGCGTCATATTTTATTCTAACTATATTTAGACGATATTATGCAGCTTAGGAAAAATTAGGAAAAAAAAAAAAAAAAAAAAAAAAAGAGATACGTAGGAGAGTGGGGCAGCAGGAACATTTGTCAGCCAGAGTGGACAGAAGGGTGCTGAGCTGGTATGGTCATGTTGAACGAATGGGAGATGAAAGGCTTACAAAGAGAATATGTGAGTCAGGTACAAGGGGAGATAGAAGGGCAGGAAGACCCCCATTGAGATGGAGAGACTGTGTAAGAAAGGCTTTGGATGATAGAGGAATGACTATAGATCAGGCAGGGGAAGTGGTGGTGGACAGGAGTGAATGGAGAATGCTTGTGAATAGTTGAGTGAACACGTGGTCATTTGGAGAAAGGGGTCGGGCGCAAGTTGGACTAGATAATAGTCCATCAGGCGCCTGGCCCGGGGAGACGATTAATATGAAGGGTGCACCTGGAAGTGTGGTGGGAGGGCTTGTGGCTTTGGCTCCGCTGCATGTCTGCCTGCCGAGATCGGAACCTCTCAGGGTGGTCGGGGGCCGGGGGAGTGCTGGAGCGACCTTGGTGACCCTGGGTCTCTGGGTCTTCTCCTGGGTGACCTGGATGTGTGTGAGTTTGTGCTTTTTATCTGTGTTTATTTGTTGTTTTATGTTGTTTTTCCCTGTTCTTGCTCTTGTCTTGAGTCGGCTACCCCCAAAATGGGGATTTGGCCTGAGCATATAGATAGATAGATAGATAGGACAAATCTGTGGTAGTTAAAATGGTGGGTTGAAATAATGTCAAGCCTAATTATTGCCAGAGGTCCTTCCTAAACTGAATAAAATCGTCTAATAGGTGCCAGAATAGAATGAATAGGACGTCACTGGTACTGAATGGAGTAAATGAGATAACTTTACAGCGGTTCCATGTCAGTTGAACCAGTGCCACTTCAACCAGTGCCACTTTAACCAGTGCTAACTCAACCAGTGACCACTTCAACCAGTGACCATTTCAACCAGTGACCATTTTAACCAGTAACCTAACCTAACCTAACCTACTGGTTAAAATGGTCACTGGTTGAAATGGCCACTGGTTGAGTTAGCACTGGTTCAACTGACCTGTCACCCTTTACAGAAAATATAATATATATCAAGCGAACAGACACACACACACGCATATTCATATATATATATATATATATATATATATATATATATATATATATATATATATACTGTATATGAGTTTGTGTGTATCTTTGTGCACGATATTTATAATTTTTGCTAGTACTAATATATATAACTATATAGACTGATAGATAGAAAGATAGATATGCTATTTTCACCCCCCCCCCCCCCTCCCACACATACTCAGAATTCCACACGAGGCCATAAAATAGAAGAAATTAATTGAGTGAAAAAATTTACATCACCGTTATCGAATTTTACATTGCACTAATTGGATTGAATTGCCCAGTGTAAAGGCATTTAGTTGAAAGTTAAATGACGTGTGGAGATGTTAAATGGTAGGGGAAAGACATTAAATGATAGTTAAACGTGTGCAGTAATTTATATTGTTGCCGCAATTATGGGTACACCTACTGGCATTACCATCACCGGCTGTTTTTTGTTTTATCTTTCTCTCCTTTTCTCTCTTTCCCTGGCTTGTATCCCTTCGGCCCCATTCAGCCAACTGTTTTAAGACGTTTATCCCCATCCTGGTGTCGATTTCTTCCTGGCGAGCGATAGCGAGAAATCCGGAGAAATCCGGCTTCGCCGGAGACATTTTTCTATCGATTTTTTTTCAAATTTAGCTTGCTGTCAAATACAACATATATATATGTTGGCTCGTTACCGCTCGCCAGGAAAATATTGACACCTGGATGGGGGTAAACGTCTTAAAATAGTAGGCTGAATGGGGCCAAATGGATACAAGCCAAAGAGAGAGTGAGAGAAAGAGAAAAAAAGCGAGGTGGGTCCCCTTAATAATGACGTGCAAGGGAGTGAGAAGTTTAGAAAAAGTGGATAAGGAAGATCTATGTGCGAGGGATGACGGTAGGACAAGAGGGCAGGAGTTTAAGGGAGCCCACCTCGCTTTTTTACTCTTTATCTCTCTCTCTCTTTGGCTTTTATCCATTTGGCCCCATTCAGCCTACTGTTTTAAGGCGTTTACCCCCATGCAGGTGTCAATATTTTCCTGGCGAGCGGTAGCGAGCCAGCATACATATATTTTTGTTTTGACAGCAAGCTAAATTTTAACATTTTTCGATAGAAAAATTTCTCCGACGAAGCCGGATTTCTCCATACAATGCTGGCTCGCTATCGCTCGCCGGGAAGAAATACACACCTGGATGGGGATAAACGTCTTAAAACAGTTGGCTGAATGGGGCCGAATGGATACAAGCCAGGGAAAGAGAGACAAGGAGAGAAAGATAAACAAAAAAACCGGTGACCCCCTTGTTAAGCTGAAGAAGGGCAGATGTCGCAAGGATACACACAACAATTCAGCTTTCCAAACAGGAATATAGATACTTGGAACAATTTACACGGGGAGGTGGTGGTGGTGGTGGTGCGAGCGAAGAACATTAAGGGGAGATTTCCACTTGAGGGACTTTTTTCTTGACCCCTTTCTCCCTCATGTCTAGCCCCATTGATTTTGAGATTTTAAGACGTTTGCCCCATTAGTTTGGTGATTTTAAGAATGTCCGCCCCATTCTGTCAATTTTAAAACCTTTCGTGTCATTTAGGTGTCGATTTTATCCTGGCGAGCGATAGTGAGCCTGTAATTTAAGAGTAACCGGCCTTCGGCCGGGATATTTTTCTATCGAAAAATTTACAAATTTATCTTGAAAGGGGGTCAAGGGGGTGAAATTTAAGATTACTGGAGAGTAGGAAACATACTAAAAACCTCCCCTTAACATGTTCATATCTAGATTGGATAAACGCAGATATGGAGATAGGACAATATAAGCTTTGTTATGTCAGTCCAAAAAAACTGGGAATTAAGAATATCCATTACGAAATATTAATCGGTAAAAGTGGATAGACTAAAAATGGTAACCGAAACAGAACTACACGAACGTCGCTCAATTCTTGTAAACTACAAATTGGTAAAACAAATAGGTAAATACTGGCTACATCGGGTCGTCCTAATAGTCGTGAAATAACAGGTATAGCGCAGTATGAAAGGTGTCGTACAATAACACCTTCACAGATACCTAATTATTGTGGTTTTACCCATAATGTAAAGATGAAAGGATTGTTTGATAGAAATAGTGAAAATAATACAAATACAACAGAATGTACAGAAAAAGGAATATATAAAATGTTAGTGGAATATTCAGAAATAAGTGTCATGGGGTTGGGTGAAAATGGTTAAACATGGAATCCTCACCCCTTCGCACCGTGTATATGTACGTGTGTGTGTGTGTGTATGTATGTGGGAGTGTGTGTGTGTGTGTGTGTGGGTGTGGGTGTGTGTGTGTGTGTGTGTACATTAAAGTTGAAGCTGCTGAACATTTAAACATTCTATTACTCTCAGTTTCCGAATCTATAGGCATTTATATAATCTTGTTTTTACTAGCAAGAGTGTTTTTATTTGTTTATATGTACTGTATATTTTACCTTTTTCATAATAAAATAAGCTGTAATGAATATATAATGGTTAACAGAGAAAGGTTCTCATTCTAAATAGCTATACTTTAAATCCACTACATAATGCTTCATCATTTAAGTCGAATCGCCTCTTTCAATAAGTGGATGTATTGTTCGTGAGATCTATGTTCATGATAATTTTACTGGATAAGTATAGTTGGAATAATTAAACACAACGAAACACATAACAACTATATGCACATATATATGAATATATGAATATACGTGATGAACATAATGAAGGACTGACGCAGTTGATAATTTAATGGTCGATCTTTCCCTCTTTTATTCACTCAACACAAATATTCACTCCCACTCTCTCTCTCTCTCTCTCTCCAGGCTCGCCCCCGCAAGCACTACGTACGACATCCACGTTGGATCTAACGATGTCCAACGGACGCGGTCAGAGGAACTACTTTGCAAGTACCGGCGGCTGATCAGGTCCTTCAATGAAAAATCTAATAGAATCTTAATTTCAGGAATTGTTCCCCGGATTGATGTAGAAAACCGATTCTACAACATTGCTACCAGTACAAATCGCCGACTAGCCAAACTCTGCAGGGAGGAGGACATCGGCTTTGTCGACACGTGGGATCATTTTTACTATGATAAATCTTTGTTTTTAGGAGATGGTGTACATCTCAATGAAGTAGGATCTGCACGTCTTGGTAGTCTGCTGAACGATGCAGTCAAGGATTTCCGTTCAAAAAACGGGGTCAACCAGACCCCAGACAGGGTAGTGTAAGTCAAATACGAACTGAAAATTCAGACAATGCACAATCAGTAACATCCAACTCTAATACCCTTAAGGTGTTTTATGTAAATGCTCGTAGCATACGCAATAAATTTTCAGATCTAGAGGAAATCGTGTTTACAGAACATTATGATATAATCGGCATTACAGAATCTTGGTTAAATACGGAAGACGGAGACTTTTTAGCCGAATATACGCTTCCTGGTTATACAATGTTTGAGAAAAGTCGGAACAATAGAAATGGAAGAGGAGTTCTGTTTTTTATAAAGGAAAGTCTTAATCCCGTCTTAATGTCAAAACCTCAAATTGCGAATATAGACATATCTTACGTACTATTAAATAATAAACGAGGAACTAAAATAACACTAGCTTTATTATACAGACCCCCATCTCAATCAGTGCAAACTGACAGTGAAATTTATGAACAAATTGCAGAAATAACTAACATACAAGATACCGTAATTCTTGGCGATTTCAACTTACCCGTGACTAAATGGGGTGATATTCTTACTTCACACTCTGGACACGACCTCTATGCTAACTTGCAAGAGAGTTAACTTTTTCAATTTGTACAATCTCCGACCCTTGGTAATAATGTGCTTGACCTTGTACTCGCAACAAAAGAAGAATTAATAGAGAATTTGAATGTTGGTGATGAATTCAGTAACAGCGACCATCGTACGATAACTTTCACTTTAAAGTTTACTAGTAACAAATCAAATAGCAGCATTGAGAAAGTCCCTAATTTCAAGAAAGCAAATTTTCATAAACTTAAAATCAAAGCTTAAAGAAACTGACTGGAGCTTTCTGACTAACAATAACGACATAAATACATCTTGGGAGTGTTTCACAACCACTTACCTTAAGGCAGTGCAAGACTGCATACCATCGAAAATACGGCGTCCAGGCCATAATGATAAGCCCAAATGGTGGAATAAAGATATTTCAGACTGTCTGCTTGCTAAAAAATTTGCTAATGATAGATTAAAATCCTCACAAAATGACGAAGAACGGGTGAAATTTGTAGAGCTACGACGCAAAGCCAAAAAGTTAATTAAGCAAAGTAAAAATACCCTGGTGGTACATGTTGCGAATCAAAGTAATACAAACTTGAAAAAATTCTATAGTTATATCAGAAAGAAAAAAGTAGTTACTTCAACTGTTGGACCGTTAGTCGATGAAAATGGAGAATACACCAAAGACGAAGTACAAATGATTTTTTTTTTTTTTTTTTTTTTTTTTTTTCTATATTCCAACTTACTTCCTCTCGGGCATAGGCTGAGAGCCTTAACATTCACCGCTTTACAATGAACAGTGAAGCCCGTGAGGTCTTGTTCCAGTCTAGGGAGTGAGACATGTGAAGCACGTAGAGTACAACGAGCACCTACCATCCTGCCTTCACATGAGGCACGGTGCTCACTCATGGCCCGAAACGACCCCATCTCTGAAGCCACCTCGTTCCCGTGCTTCACTGTCTCACCCCCTACACTCGGACTCTCACACTTACACACACACAACGCCACCTGTTGAGCAGATAACTCACCTCAATACCTTCTTTGCATCAGTTTTTACAAACGAAGACCTCAGTGATATCCCTACCCCATCGCCGATTCAGATTGATAATTAAGATGTTCTAAGCAATATCACCGTTACAGAGAGAGAAGTATTGAATTGTTTAGATAAACTCAAGGTAAATAAAACACCTGGACCTGATACAATCTCGCCTAGAGTTCTAAAGGAAGCTAAGGATGAGCTCTCCAAACCACTGACATTGCTATTCAATGAATCCTTGCAGTCTGGGACTATGCCTGATCAGTGGAAGCTAGCCAACGTAACACCGATATTAAAAAAAGGCAGCAAATCCCTACCCAGTAACTATCGTCCAATTAGCTTAACCTCAATTGTATGTAAAATGCTAGAAACGGTCATAAGAGACAGACTCGTAAATCACTTAGAGGCAAATAACTTACTTAAAGATACTCAACATGGCTTTCGTAAAAAACGTTCCTGTTTAACAAACGCCTTAGACTTCTTCCACGATATCCTCAACCTCTACGATGAGAGTAAAGCTGTAGATATTATATACCTTGATTTTCAAAAGGCCTTTGACAAAGTTCCCCACAAACGTTTACTGCTAAAACTAAAAGCGCATGGAATACAAGACGGTGTGTTGAAATGGATAGAAAATTGGCTCAGCGACAGAAAGCAAAGAGTAGTCATAAACGGTAAGGCATCTAAATGAACCAATGTAAGTAGCGGGGTACCCCAGGGATCGGTACTAGGACCAATTCTCTTTCTAATTTACATCAACGACATAGATGAGGGTTTCACCTGTACAATCTCAAAATTTGCTGACGATACAAAAATTGCAAATAGCGTACTCTCAAAAGAACATGTTGACGATATGCAACACAATCTAGATAAATTGTCATGTTGGGCCCAAATTTGGCAAATGAGTTTCAATGCGGATAAGTACTACTTATCGGATACCTAAATGAGAAAGCAAACTATTCGATGAATGGCACTCAGCTTAAGAATGTAAACAGAGAAACCGATCTGGGAGTAACAATATCGAGTAACCTAAAACCGAGTCAACAATGTTTAGAAGTTGTTAAGAAGGCAAACAAAATAATTGGCTTTATAGGCAGGTCATTTGAGCATAAATCCAAAAAATTATCCTAACCCTTTACAATTCCTTAGTCCGCCCTCTTCTGGAATACTGCGTTCAATCCTGGTGCCCTTATTACCAAAAAGATATAAACAAGCTAGAACGAGTTCAACGTAGAGTTACCAAAATGATACCTAGCCTAAAGAACAAACCATACGAAGAGCGTCTTAGAGAATTAAATCTATTTCCTTTAACCCAGCGCAGATTAAGAGGTGACTTAATTCAAGTGTTCAAAATCATCAAAGGCATCGACAATATGAACTGTAGTAAGTACTTCACTATCGACCAATCTAATTACACGCGGGGAAACGGTTGCAAAATGATTGGTAAATCTTTAACTCACACGAATCTAAGAATTTCTTCTTCAATCGAGTTGTCAACTTGTGGAATGGGCTTCCCCGAGACGTTATAGACTGCAGCACCGTTGATTCATTTAAACTCCGCCTAGACAAATATCTCGCATCAAACCCGCGACTGACTGCGTTTGTAAATGAATAACTTTATTTTATCCCCCTCTCAGTTACTAACCCATCTGTCCCCTACTAACTTCCTAATCCTGCCACGGACATTAGTTCCAGGGCAGTAGTTCCCTTTCCAATGTTCCCTTACCCACTCTAAACCACTGTTTGGACACTTGATCCTCAGTGTTTTGGAGGACGAGCAGCCTAGAAGGGTCACTAGGACTGTTGTTGCTTGATTTCCTTTGTACTCCTTTTTACCCTTTGTACTCTCTCTCTCTCTCTCTCTCACACACACACACACACACATACCCACACGCACACACACACACTCACATTTTTCCTATTCCACACAATTTAACTCTACATTTAGCAATCTATATATAAATTCTCCATTGTCCTCTATGTTGCCAAGTTATTTTACCACCATTTTCAATTATTAAAGCACATTTTGTCTTGACTGCTCACATATAATTTTCGTTTTCCAATCAGGAACGAGGTACTATTAGTAACGCCTGACCATTTTATACAGCTAAGAAGGACCTCTAGCAACGAAAAAGGGTAAAATTTACTTTATTTTCTTTCAATGTGTATGGAGACAAAACGGCAAAGTTGCCTGTAGCAAGTGTCCCCCCAAAGTTGAAAGAGCGATAGGGAACCAAATTTATAGTACGTTAGAATCAAACTATATACTTTAATCTTAATATAGTCGTCTAATAAACAATTATATATACGTCCCGCACAGTTCATGTCTCTCGCATAGTCAACACTTCTTTCATTTCACTCAATTTCTAGTTATCTTTCACAGCTGCTCCACTTCATTCATTTTTCTATCTCCCTCACATTTTTTCTTTTTATCTTTCACTCGGCTTCTTTCAAACACACTTTCGTAGTCTCCACCTCTTGCATAGTTTATCAGGTTCGCTCTTATATTCAATATTTCCCTCTTGTTCTCAGTTTCTCTCCGGGTTATTTTCAGTTTTAAGGGGGGTCACCGTTTTTTTTTTATCTTTCTCTCCTTGTCTCTCTTTCCATGGCTTGTATCCATTCGGCCCCATTCAGCCAATTGTTTTAAGACGATTATCCTCATCCTGGTGTCGATTTCTTCCTGGCGAGCGATAGCGAGCCATCATTGTATGAAGAAATCCGGCTTCGCCGGAGAAATTTTTCTATCGAAAAATGTACAAATTTAGCTTGCTCTCAAAACAAAAATACATATTTGCTGGCTCGCTACTGCTCGCCAGGAAAATATTGACACCTGGATGGGGGTTAACGTCTTAAAATAGTAGGCTAAATGGGGCCCAATAGATACAAGCCAAAGAGAGAGTACAAAGGAGTACAAAGGAAATCAAGCAACAACAGGTCTAGTGACCCTTCTAGGTTGCTTGTCCTCCAAAACACTGAGGATCAAGTGTCCAAACAGTGGTTTAGAGTGGGTAAGGGAACATTGGAAAGGGAACTACTGCCCTGCCACTAACGTGGCAGGACTAGGAAGTTAGTAGGGGACATATGGGTTAGTAACTGAGGGGAGGATAAAGTTATTCATTTACAAACGCAGTCAGTCGCGGGTTTGATGCGAGATATTCGTCTAGGCGGAATTTAAATGAATCAACGGTGCTGCAGTCTATAACGTCTCGGGGAAGCCCATTCCACAAGTTGACAACTCGATTGAAGAAGAAATTCTTAGATTCGTGCGAGTTAAAAGATTTACCAATAATTTTGCAACCGTTTCCCCGCGTGTAATTAGATTGGTCGATAGTGAAGTACTTACTACAGTTCATATTGTCGATGCCTTTGATGATTTTGAACACACTGAATTGAGGGAGATAAAGAGAAAAATAGCGAGGTGGGCTCCCTTAATTTTGTTCCAAACACTGTCTACCTGCTCTGCAAAATGTTCAACCATTCTCTTGCACATGATCCACCATTGTTCCACTTACATGATCCACCATTGTTCCACTTACAGTATAATATGTTTTCTTCTCGGTATGAATTCTTTTACTAGATATTACCCACCCTTACTTTTCTTTTTCCACGCGCAATTACTTGTTTCCACACTTTACCTTCCTTTCTCTCACACGGTCTCGCACGCACACACGCATACACATACATACACATACACACACACACACATACACACTCTGTCTCTTATTATTTTTGGAGGATACGTCTCTCCCAACTATCTCCACCTCCTGCTTAAGCTTCTCCCCCTCTCTTTCTAATACTAATCTTCTCTCTCTATCCTATGCTGTATGTATATATATATATATATATATATATATATATATATATATATACAGTATATATATATATATATAATATATATATAGGGTGTCCCAGGAATTAAGGGCATAACTTTGGGAAATGCTAGAACACAGTCATTCTAAGCATACAATATTTTATAACAAAAAGTCCAAATCTCAACCGTTAAAAGGATATTGAAGGTTTTATGTAGTGTCCTCCCCCGCAGCACTGTAATGGACTCTTCCATGCCACATAGTATCCAACTGGTCGAAAGTGAGCTAATATGACTATAATCATTTTGCAACTTCCAAATATATAAATTAAAATGTAAAGCTTGCAAACTAAACAAACCAAAACTTGGACAAAGACAATATAAAGGCAAAATAACTTATCAAAATTGCTATGTGGAAATAACGCTTAGTAAAATCAAATTTATGAAATAAAAGAACACAATCCACCACATAGGGTGTACAAATTGTATATTACTACATGAGCAAGTTAATCTGCTTCCCAAGCAAACTACTCACACACATAACAACGCACTATCTATCGTCAAGTTCAAGGAATTAGTCAATTTGGGAAGTCCGGGACGTTCTGGTAAATTTGACTGAACTCTGCATGAATAAAGAAACTACAATTAGTGTCAAAATATTCTATTAAAATCAAATTTGCAACTTGACAAGACATTAACAGTAGTACAAAATACAAATAGCACTCACTAACTAGTGCTATCGGGTAGGTACGGGTAGGTATAAAATCCATAAAATAATATGGAAAAATAATTGCATTTTGATGGGGGTGTTGTAGGCACTAGGACATATAGGCAAGCCTTATGGGAAAATACTGAAGAAAATACCATTTGCAACAATGCAATATCTCTATACCAGTCAAGATTTGGAATATTTCTCATAGAACATTTTAGGCTTAGAATACTACTTTGTGTTATCATTTCCCAAAGTTATGCACTTTCCTCCTGGGGGGGGGGGGGGGGGGCGCTCTCTCTCTCTCTCTCTCTCTCTCTCCTCAGGCCCAATCCCCATTTTGGGGGTAGCCGACTCAAGACAGAGCAAGAACAGGGAAAACACAAAAACAACATAAAACAAAAAATAAACAGATAAAAAACACAAACTCTCACACATCCATATATATATATATATATATACAATAATCTCCTCTCTTCCACGCACTCTCTCTCTCTCTCCGTCCCTCCCTGTCTCTCTTCCTTTCCCTCCCTCCCTCTCTCTAATCGTCTTTAAAGGTGGAAGGTTAATTGGAGAGACAGGTGTGTGGGATGTCTCTTCCTCCTCCTCCTCCTTCTGCCTCTCTCTCTTTCTCTTCCTCCTCCTCCTCCTCTTCCTCCTCCTCCTACTCCTCCTCCTACTCCTCCTCCTCCTCCTCCTCCTCCTCCTCCTCCTCTTCTTCCTCTTCCTCCTCCCCCTCTTCCAACGTTACCATATTTTTCTCTGCATTCCTGTAGATTTATCTGTAAGGGTTAGTAGGTCAGTTATAGATTATTAGTCCTTTGTATTCATCGGTGTTCTTCCTCTTCCTTCTCCTCTTCTTAACCCTCCTACTCCAATTTCTTCTCCTCCTCCACAGCTTCTTCTTTGTAGTCTAATTCCTTTGTGTTTCTTTTATCTATGCTGTTCGTTCTTGTATCTATGCTGTTCGTTCTGTTATCTATGCTGTTTGTTCTGTTATCTATGCTGTTCGTTCTGTTATCTATGCTGTTCGTTCTGTTATCTATGCTGTTCGTTCTGTTATCTATGCTGTTCGTTCTGTTATCTATGCTGTTTGTTCTTTTATCTATGCTGTTCGTTCTTTTATCTATGCTGTTCGTTCTTTTATCTATGCTGTTCGTTCTGTTATCTATGCTGTTCGTTCTGTTATCTATGCTGTTCGTTCTGTTATCTATGCTGTTCGTTTTTTTATCTATGCTGTTCGTTCTTTTATCTATGCTGTTCGTTCTTTTATCTATGCTGTTCGTTCTTTTATCTATGCTGTTCGTTCTTTTATCTATGCTGTTCGTTCTTTTATCTATGCTGTTCGTTCTTTTATCTATGCTGTTCGTTCTTTTATCTATGCTGTTCGTTCTTTTATCTATGCTGTTCGTTCTTTCTCACCTCTCTTTTTTCCAAGCTTCATGTTTGATTGTGTTTTTAATCTGGTCATGTTTGGATTTCTCTACCCTCTTTCTTTTTATATTTGTTTTTATTTTATTTTTTTATGTTTTCGTCTTATGTTGTTTTTCTTCTCTTTCTTTCTTACCCGCTTTCCTCCCTTCTTCTGTTGGCTTATTATCTAAGAATACTATTTTCTCTTTGCTCATCCTCTTTATGCATAATTTTCTTCCTCTTCTTTTGCCATTGTTTTCCCTCGCCGTCTTCTATTATTCCGTTCTTTCCTTTCCATGTTCTCTCTCGTCTTGTTCAAATCCCTCTTCATCGTTATTTGTCCATTTTTGGGGTTGGGTTTTCTCTTTTACCTCTCCTCCTGCTGATAAACCTCCTCTACTTCTATTTGGCTTTTATCTTCCATTTGTTCTTAATCTCTCTTAATGAGGCTTCACACCATCGTTATTTTTGGCAATTTTTCACGCAACGGTAGTCGGAGTAATTAACATTTTAAAGTTGTATATATATATATATATATATATATATATATATATATATATATATATATATATATATATTAAGCTACCAGCAATATATCTTTACTCGAGTTACCGACACCAATACTAGAGAACTACGAAATACTGCAGAAAACAAACTTGCTCATCGGAAAAAAGGCAGAAAACCGCGCGTGTGACAGGTCTTTTCACCATTTTATTAATCTTAATTTCTCGCGATATTATTCCACTTTTTCCTCCCCGATATAATATTCTCCAGCCTCTTTTGTGATGTTTATATACAGTATGTATATATTGTCAACATGCTTGTGCTTATACATCCTTCTACTATCCTCTTCCGTTGCTAGTCTTGTAATGTTCTTGTATCTCTAACGTTATTTTGTTTCATTGGGTACTTCCGTTCTTTATTTGTTTGTAGATTGTGTACGTGTTCATCATTAATTAAACCATACACTTTTTTATTATTGTTGTTGAATATTGCTTATTTGTGTATACTTTGTTCTCATTGTTTCGACTTATCCCTCTCGTTATTAGGTTTTCATTTTTTTCTTCTACCTCATTAGATTATATTGTTTCGTTAAGGTGGGTCACCACCTATTTTTATGTTTCTCTCATTTTCCCTCTTTCCCTGCCTTGTATCCATTCGGCCCCATTCAGCCAACTGTTTTAAGACGTTTTATCCCCATCCAGGTGTCGAATTATTCCTGGCGAGCGATAGCGAGCCAGCAATGTATGGAGAAATCCGGCTTCGCCGAACATTTTTCTATTGAAAAATTTACAAATTTAGCTTGCTGTCAAAACAAAAATACATGTATGCTGGCTCGCTACCACTCGCCAGGAAAATATTGACACCTGGATGGGGTAAGCGTCTTAAAACAGTAGGCTGAATGGGGCCGAATGGATACAAGCCAAAGAGAGAGGGAGAGAAAGAGAAAAAAGCGAGGTGGGCTCCCTTAACTATGAAACGTTATATTGTTATATACAGTATTTAGCCCTTTTTGTTATATACAGTATTTAGCACTTTTTGTTATATACAGTATTTAGCACTTTTTGTTATATACAGTATTTAGCACTTTTTGTTATATACAGTATTTAGCACTTTTTGTTATATACAGTATTTAGCACTTTTTGTTATATACAGTATTTAGCACTTTTTCCTTCTTTTTCAATAATTCCTACTAACACCAATTCACAGTTTCTGTCTATAATGTATTTTTCCTCAAAATATTTGATTGAATGTGTTTGTTTCCATTAACCTTAGCTTAATCCACACAATACGTACATAAGCTGTTTCTCACTATTGAGAAGTATATATTTTTTTCTCTTTCAATCATGATAATCTTAATATATATATATATATATATATATATATATATATATATATATATATATATATATATATATATATATATATATATATATATACAGATTATATATATATATATATATATATATATATATATATATATATATGCCTAAACATGATAGAGACGAACTTTAAAAACAGTGTTACGTAACATCGTAAATGGCGAAGTGAAAACACAAGATAAGTAAGATAGTCACGAATCACTGGAAAGGGACAACAAGAGATAAAGAGCTCAGCGGAAACACACATACACACACACACACACACAAACAGTGCAAATTTCGTAAAGTAACAAGAATGAGAGTTGAACAACCAAGGACATCAATGTTCGGGAGAAAGGTGATTATGAGAACAAAGTTAGAGAAAACAAACAGGAAGAAAAATATGGAGACAAGAATAACAAAAAATCAGAGTCTTATAATTGAACGATAAAATAAAATAATATAAAACTAACAAGAAATGCAAGCAGAACGTATACAATGAACTCACGGAGAGATGAAAAGAGGGACTACATTTAAATAAGGGTAAGGAGATGGACCTTTGTTTGGTCGATTTATACTGTATATATATATATATATATATATATATATATATATATATATATATATATACTGTATATATATATAGTCTCCTCCCTAGACCTCCACCAAACTGAAAAATTATCCATTTGATCCCTTCTAGCTTAATTTGTACATTTTTCGGTAGAAACATTTTCTCGGCCAAAGGCCGGTTCCTTCAAAATTACAGGCTCACTATCGTTCGCCAGGAAATAAAATCGACAACATCTTAAAATCTGAAAACTAATGGGGCTAAACATGAGGAAGAAGGGGGGACCAGAAAAACGACCCATCTCCCTATAAGATCGATGAACATAAGGAGAGTTGAGAAATCTAGATGTTATAGAGATTGGAATTTGGAGGTAAGCATATAAAAAGACGATATTTAAAAAATAGTATTCGACATAGAAAAGGGAATGAGAGAAGAATATTGTGGATTTATATACAGCAAGCCATAAGATAGAAATAATAATTTTGAAGAATAAATGAGGGGAATGAACTGAGGTTAGAATTTGTTTTTTTATAAGAAACATACCAGAAAGACCAGGATTAAGGCACAATATATCTATCTTTTTATATATATATATATATATATATATATATATATATATATATATATATATATATATAACAAAAAGATGAATCAGGGAAGACGGAATAACTTGAGGACAGAGTTTAAATACAGAATAACAATAAGTTGGAAATCTCCAAACACGAAATTGGAAAAAAATAGTTATAAACAAAAAGGAAATACAAGCATAAAAGAAACAAGGAAAGAAATAGACCTAGCATTACTGTATATAAGACAGTAGACAGAAGGCCATCTGGCCTAGAACCAGTTTATCTGCTCTCTAAACAACAAATCTATACTACGTGTTTGGCATCAGAATGAAGTACACAATGTTCCTTTTGGAAAATATGGTCAAGATAGTGTAGAGTCAGAAATAGGGGGGAGTATACTATATAGAACTATAGACTATACTATTTCTACATATAACTAGATTTTGGACTATCACTCAATAGTCATATATAAAATATCGTATACTGTACATATAATTCAATGTATTAATATTTAAGAAACTCTCACCATCTTTCTCTGTTTTTTCTCTCATGTATATATATATATATATATATATATATATATATATATACATATATATATATATATATATACATAATATATAGGGTATCACAAAATAAGTTAGCCGAAACATCGGAATTAGGTTATATAAGCAAGAATATCTTAGCATGAACTGTTCTATAAGATATATCCAAACATAACTGGATACAGAGTTATTGCATGTTCAATATGGTATTGTCCCATGTATTTCCCCATAAGACTTGTAAAGCTGTCAAAGGGCCTATTCTCTCCGTTCCCTCCCTCTTCCTTTGACCTCAGCCGCAAGCCACCACAGTAACAGCGACATTAAGGGGAGAGGGTCGTTTTATGGTCCCCTTTCTTCCTCATGCTTAGTTCCATTAGTTTTCAGATTGTATGGCGTTCAGCTCATTAGTTTGGCGATTTTAAGACCTTTCGCCCCATTTCTTTGTCAATATTTAGACTTTTCGTGTTATTCAGGTGTTGATTTTTTCCTAGCGAGCGATAGCGAGCTTCTAGTTTAAGTGGAATCAGCCTTCGGTCAGAACATTTTCGAAAAATGTACAGATTTATCTTGAAGGAGGGTCTTGGGGGTGTTTTTTTTTTAAGCTTGATGGAGGAAACTAAAACAAATAATAATAAAGTAGACGTGCCGTTTTGCCCAAAATCAAAACGGCATACCCAACTCTGCGATGGGTTACCATCATCACTACTAATACCATCATCAATCACAATCAACATAATCACTACTACTGCCATCATCACTACAACTGTCATCATCACTACAACTGCCACAATCATCACGAGTACTGTCATCATCACCATTACTATGATCATCATCACTACTACAATTACAATTATCACTACTACTCTCACCATCATCACTGTCCATTGTCACTAGCATCTTAATCACTACTATCATCATTGATACTACAACTATCAACCATCATTACTAATATCATCACCACCATCTTACAATTATCATTACTACTGTTAACATCATCACTACTACTATAACCATCATCATTACTACTGTCACAAATATTACCATAATTTATTCTAGTCACCATAATAACTACTACTGCCATCATCACCATTACTATGAACTTCATCACCACAACTATCATCATCATCACTACAAATTTCACCATCCTCACTACTACTCACCATCATCACTAATACTCACACCATCGTCACTACCATCATCACTACTGTAATTATTATCACTACAACTATCATCATTACTAGTCACCATCATCACTACTATTATGACCATCATTACTACTACTGTCACCATCATATCTACTACTGTCATCATCATCAATACAACTACAACCATCATCACTACAATTATCACCATTATCACTACTTATCACCAAAAATCCAAATATTACTACCATCACTTCTAATGCCAACTAAACTAACTTAACCTAGCAAATGGGTAGCGAGATGTTTTCGCTCCCAGAACGAATGCGTTCTTAGTGTGTGAGCCCCTTCGGGGCTCACACACTAAGAACGCCATCATTGCTGGGGAGGGGGTTCCCCGGAGGGTTGGGGGGGGGGTTCCCAGAGGGTTGGGGGGGGGGGGGAGGGACGGTGGGGGGGGGGGCCAAAACCATATTTTGGACCTAAAATCATAACTATTGCATAAATTCAAAAAATCTTTTTTGACTGATTTTTGCATTCACGCAACAAATGTTCGTGTGAAATTTGGTGAAAATCCGTCCAACGGTCTAGGAGGAGTTCCGAGACAGACGGACGACGACAACGCCGACGACACATTTTTTTCGTGTGGTACCCACTATACGGGGGGGCGATACCAAACTCTGCTTACGCAGAGTTGATAAACATATAAATACACGAGGAAATAGAACGATAATCTTTCTTTTATTTCGGCTGTCATTAGACGATTTTATTCAGTGCGTATTTGTACGTTTAACAAGGCTCCTGCGAGATAAATGGCTTAGGAAGGACCTCTTGGAATCAGATAGCAACAACCCTCTAGTTAACCCCTTCTGTACTGGCAACTGCTTTTAAATTTTATTGTAGCTGTATTTAGACGATTTTGTGCAGTTTAGGAAAGAGCTGAGGTAGTATAAAGGGTTAAGTGAGATTGTTCGAAGCTTGGTAATTGCTGGAGGCCCTTTTTAATCTGAATAAAATCATCTAACAGTAGCCAGAATATAGTTAGAAGGGTGGCACAGTTACTGAATGGGATATTTATTTTATTTTATTTTTTATTTTTTTTCTATATTCCAACTACTCCCTCTCGGGCATAGGCTGATAGCCTTTACACTCTACCGCTGAACACGGTGAGGCCCGTGAGGTCTTGTTCCAGTCTAGGGAGTGAGACATGCGAAGCTTCACTGCGCGAAGCAACTCCTCCATCTCTGAAACTGCTCCGCCCCTGTTCTTCACAGTCTCATCCTCCAGGCTCGGACCCTCACGCTCAGAACGCCACCTATTGAGCAATCAACTCACTAGGCATTGCCCCCCTGTAGCATATTTTTGAATATGGGAATATTCATACAATGCTATTTAATCAGGGAACAATGAGGGTATTTATTTGGCGTTTCGGTGTGCTGTGGTAATGCACTGATACTAGGTACAGCACAAATTCCATCCCAATAATATCTTCCCATTGACATATTGGGATTCGAACCCGGGAATTAATGGGTTCTTGCTAATTCCAGTGCAAGCGTCTGCAGGTAGCGTAAAATAAATATGTACAATACTGACACCATCTGTTCGAAAGGCTGAAGCTGGTTGGTTTTTCTGGCCTCCCTTCTTCCTCATATTTAGCCCCATTAGTTTTCAGAATTTAAGACATTTGGCCGATTAGTTTGGCCTCGGGTCTCGGGAGGAAACTATAACAAAATAATTCATAAATATAAAAATCGACCAAAGAGTAAACCTTCCCCCCTTAAGAACTTGTGAGACTCGAAGGAATTTATGAGGTAGTCGAAATAATAAAAGGGGAAAAGGCAAATAAATTGAACAAGAGAGAAGAATAAGGCAAAGGAGAAAGAGAGGGAGTAACCAAAAAGGAAGAAAGAGATAAAGGAACGAACACACATGGTGGAAGGAGGGGAAGGAAATACAAGGGGAAGAGAAGGGACAACAACAAATATAGGAGGAGGAGAAAACACAAAGGAATACTCTAGGGAAGAAGAATAGGAATGGAGGAAAAAGACACAAGGACAAATGAGAGAATTGAATGAAAAGGAATCATAGGTAGGCAGCAAAATAGGAAGATAAAGAAGAATAAGCAAAGTGGGAAGAAGAGTAAGGAGATAAACGAGAAGAAGTAATAAAGATTAATAAGGAAGTAACGTTTATGATGAGAGAGAGAGAGAGAGAGAGAGAGAGAGAGAGAGAGAGAGAGAGAGAGAGAGAGAGAGAAAGAGAGAGAGAGAGAGAGAGAGGGGCAGAAGAAGAAAGGGGGGATGGGAAAAAACAGTCGGGCCCCAAGAATTAATACCCTCCTCTCCCTCTCGGCCATTTTGCAAAAGTTCTTCCTGCGCAACAGTGTGGGGCTAATGTGGCGGGTAATGAGACCGTAACTCGTACACACACATACACATACCACACACATACACACACATACATACATACACATACACACACACACAATACCCCCCCTCCCCTCCGACACACATCACACACACACATACAACCCCCCCCCCCCCCCACACACACACACATGCACCTACACGGCAATCTCACTCACACGATCACATGCTAATTTGATATACGCACGTTCTAATCCAATGTATGTACACACTAATCTTTATACTTTCCAACTAGAGGAAATATTTGGCATCTGCTCATTAGCTATATAGAAAGAAAGTTGTAGGGAAGTGTAGGTCGTCGAGTGAGCCTAGGAGACTAAGGGCCATTTTATTAAACCATGGTAAGAGCTTTCCCTACGACCTTTCCCGACCAGCTTGACCCTTATACAGATATGCGATAAGGTTCAATCTGGTCGGGAAAGGCCGTAGGGAAAGCCCTTTCCATGGTTTAATAAAATGGCCCTAAGGCATGTAGGACTCCCACTTCCCCTGTGCACGGCCACCCTTCCCACTCCCAAAGCACCAACTACACACTCAAGCAGATTGTAACAAGTAGTTCAAGGAAACTGCAAGAAGATAGCCATATATACAGTATATAGTCTATTCGCTGTAAGTAGGCGAGAAATCATGACCTTTATCCTGTGTAACTAAAAAAAGGCTAGAACAAATTGTCTGTGAAATTCCACATTTACTTATTGACTGACTGTTACCAAATGGTAGAACTATTAGATAGATTGCTCTAGTCGTTTTTGAGTTAAAGAGGTTAGAGGTCATGATTTCTCACCTATTTACAGCGAATAGACTATAGGCACCAAACTTAGCAAAGATCCCTGAACCAAACATCAGACAAGTTGGATCCCTAGACATCATGTTACCCACTGACAACATCACTGTATTGCCCACCAACACTGATTTGTCGCCCACCAGCACTGTTGTGTTACACATAGACGAAGCTTTCATATATGTAACAATCTGTGAGGCCTTATCTGTGTCACCCACCAAGCATCGCTGACAACCACCGAAGCTGTGGTGTTACCTACTGACCAAACCCTCACAGACGTAATAAGCTGTGACCTACAAGGTGCATTACCAGATAGTAACCATGCAGACTCCTGCATCGACGCCTGCCTGATATCTATAAATGGTACGAGCTACTGGCAGTATCACCAAGTCCCTCACCATAAGAGCCATAGCAGCCCCTTGAGGCTTTCTACCCCACTATCAATGCCGAGGAGTGTGCTATCCCTCGAATACCTGTTTCTAGGCAAGAATTGCTGGCTGCCAAGCTTTATGGGCATCTTGTGATGCACAGTGGGACCTTGGACAAAGCTGCCTGATAATATTACTATTATTATTATATAAGCTGTCGGAGCCTCCCAACATGATGCAGATACACCTGCAATAGATGAATCTCCACAAAATACCCGAAAGTATTGGAGAGAGACTCCGACAACTAAGACAAAAGGAAAGGGCTAATTATAGAGCCCTGAAGAGAAGATCAATAATTTGATTGAAACACCAATGTAAAAAAACAAACAAGTCATTAAACAGAAAAGAAAAAAAAATACAGCTGTAATAAAACATTAACTCTAGACATAAAAGCCGAGATATGGGCTGACTGTACAACCTCGTTTGGCAACTGATTCCACAAGTCAATCAATGATGGAATAAAACACCGAGAAAACTGAATCGTAGAAACATTTACAGGAGTCAAGGCAAAGTCATTAAGACTCCCAGTAAATTTTGTTGCACGAATTGGAATAAAAGGTTCTGGTAAAACACTATGTAAACAATGCAGAATATTGTTAAAGATTTTAAATAAAAGACTAAGGGCACCAACTTGACGCCGATGATGATGATGGAGAGAGAGAGAGAGAGAGAGAGAGAGAGAGAGAGAGAGAGAGAGAGAGAGAGAGAGAGAGAGAGAGAGAGAGAGAGAGAGAGAGAGAGAGAGAGAGAGAGAGAGAGAGAGAGAGAGAGGAATATACAGGGAATGAGAGAGAGAGAGAGAGAGAGAGAGAGAGGAGAGAGAGAGAGAGAGAGAGAGAGAGAGAGAGAGAGAGAGAGAGAGAGAGAGAGAGCGAGAGAGAGAGAGAGAGAGAGAGAGAGAATACATTTGGTAGAATTAAGAGCTTTATCAAACAATGTTAAATGACAGTCAGCAGCACAGTTCCAAACAGGAGAACAATACTCAAAACGAAGCATAACAATATTTTATAACAGTGGTATCACAAGCAAATGTCAACTTAGGATCGAAAATTATTCCCAACAAACTCAAACTTGTCATATTATCCTCAATTTTTTCAACAGAGACATGCAAACAAAGATGAGGAGGAGCCAAAGTATGTGATCTACTGATTATCATGGAGTGCGTTTTCTTAGCATTAAGCTTCATACCCCAAAGTTTTGACTAAGAGGTAATCTTATCCAAGTCTCTGTTTAGAGATGCTGCAACTTTAATTATATCTGGTGATGAAATTATCAGTCCTAATCATTATCAGTCCTAATAAAATTTAGACCTGAAACAGTGTGAATTATGTGACACCTGTGAATTATGTGACACCTGTGAATGATGTGACACCTGTGAATTATGTGACACCTGTGAATTATGTGACACCTGTGCATGTACTTAGTAATACATAATAATCTGGTATAAGCACATGCTAGTCTGAAATATGCCCTCTCAAAAATCTCATTCATACAGTATATGTTTCTCGCACACGAGCAAACACTATTCGGTTTCATACCCATACTAAGCTCAAACATTTACTTTAATCCTTTGAGTACCAGCGACGTGTTATAGTTTATTTATTTATATACAATAATAGGCAGCTTAGGAAGGATCTGTGATAGTTAAAATGGTGGGTTAAGATA
>CM064542.1:27597295-27617295 GCA_032716605.1 Paralithodes platypus | reverse complement strand
TTGAAAAATATTAGTTATAGAGGTAATTAACCCTTTCACGCATTTATGACGCAGAGGTTGCCAGATTAGCAATAAGACAGTAAAATAGGTTACGCGGCAGGGTGAAAAGGGGTCTTCGGATCCTCCAGCCCTTCAACCCATAAATACAAAAATAAAAGCAGAAATAGAGTTCTCTCACTCTTATAATTACCTCTCCAAAATTAGTTTTCTGCCCACCGGTAACTCAAAGACAACTGCAGAGGTTGAAGTAACTAAACTAAAGGTTTCTAAATACCCCTGATGGTAACGAAGGCTTTAAAGTATCCCCAATGGGCTCAAAATCGCGTCATATGTCGGAGAGGGTTAAGACTGATAAGTATTTCCAGACAGTTATGGAAGAGACTAAAATGTGCTGAAGAATGATAAATATATTGAAGTAAAAAACATGGGATATAGAGATGAGAATTATGTGGAGGAAAAAGCAAGACATAGAGAGGTAGGCACAGAAAATTAGCCGAAAGGAAAACTGTATATTGAAGGAACTAATAAGGCATACGAGAACATTGAAGGAACTAATAAGGCATACGAGAACATTGAAGGAACTAATAAGGCATACGAGAACATTGAAATAATATAGAAGGGAAGATGATGATAAGAGGAGAGGAAAAGAGGGAGAAAATAGTGTAATATGAATGATAAATAAGGTGATGAATAATAAAAGGGAAGATGTATATATATATATATATATATATATATATATATATATATATATATATATATATATATATATATATATATATATATATATATATATACACACAGTATGTATATATACTGTACAAGGTGACGAATGATTAGCCGAGAGAGAGAGAGAGAGAGAGAGAGAGAGAGAGAGAGAGAGAGAGAGAGAGAGAGAGAGAGAGCGAGAGCGAGAGAGCGAGAGCGAGAGCGAGCGAGAGAGAGAGAGAGAGTGAGAGAGAGAGAGAAAGAGAGCGACCTAAAGATCAGACCCCCTGGCAAGAGTGGGAATGAAAGAGGTAGCGGAGGGAGGAAGAGCGTCGCAAGGCCACCTTTAAGGGGAGATGGGCCGGTTTTCTGGACCAATTTCTCCCTTGTGTTTAGCCCCATTAGTTTTGAGGTTTAAGACGTTCGGCTCATTAGTTTGGCGATTTTTACACCTTTCGCCCCATTTCGTTGTCAATTTTAAGATGTTTCGTGCCATTTAGGTGTCGATTTTTTCCTGGCCAGCGATAGCGAGCCTGAAGTTTTAAGAGGAACCGGCCTTCGGCAGGGAAATTTTTCTACCGAAAATGTATAAATGTTTCCTAAAGAGGGGTCTAGGGGTGTTTTTCTAAGCTTGATGGAGGTCTAGCGAAGAAACTAAGAAATAATGGAATATATGAATTAATAGGTCAAAACAAAGAGCCCATCTCCCTTAAGGCCCCACTCTCGACAAAGTGGTCAGCTAATAGATTCTGTATTGGCCTCTCTCACTCAGCTGTTACCGGGGCGGGATTTGTGGCAGGTGTGGAGGAGAGGGGGGCAGGTGTGTGTCAAAGATTACAGGTGTCTCAAAAATCAAGAATGCGAGCAATCAGGTTGGACAGAATTCAAGTGTGTTAGAAATAAGGTTAGAAATTAGTTGTGTATTGATCTTGAGAAAAACAAAAATCGGGTGTGTTAGATATTATGTGTGTTTTAGATCAGACGTGTATTGATCAAGAGTGGCAGAGATTGTGTTCAATACCATGTGTGTTTTAGATCAGATGTGTATTGATTAGGAGTGGCACAGATCTTGTGTGTTATATATTATGTTTGTTCAATATCGGGTGAGTTTTAGATCAGACGTGTATTGATCAGGAGTGGCAGAGATATTGTGTGTCGTATATTAGGTGTGTTCATTATCGGGTGCGTTAGAGATCAGACGTGTACTGATCAGGAGTGGCAGAGATCAGGTGTGTCATATGTTAGGTGTGTTCAATATCGGGTGCGTTAGAGATCAGATGTTTATTGATCAGGAGTGGCACAGATCAGGAGTGTCATATATTAGGGGTACTCAATATCAGGTATGTTAGTGATCAGATGTGTATTGATCAGGAGTGGCACAGATCAGGTGTGTTCAATATCAGGTGTGTTCAAAATCAGGTGTGTTAGAGATCAGACGTGTATTGATCAGGAGTGGCACAGATCAGGAGTGGCACAGATCAGGTGTGTTCAATATCAGGTATGTTGGTGATCAGACGTGTATTGATCAGGAGTGATACAGATCAGGTGTGTTCAATATCGGGTGTGTTAGTGATCAGACGTGTATTGATCAGGAGTGGCAGAGATTAGGTGTGTCAGAATCAGTGGTGCCAGAGATCATATATGCATTGATTAGGAATGGCAGAGAATAGGTATGTCAGAGATCAGATGTGTGTTGATCATGAATGACAGATAAATTTGGTGACGCAGAAATCAGGTGTGTCAGAGATCAGGAGTGTCGGAGATCAGCCGTGTCAAATACCAGGTGATTCAGTTATCAGGCATTTAAGATATTGGGTATTTCAGATATCAGGACTGTGAAAGATAAGTAGAAAGATATATGTGAGGGATTAGGTATCTGGTCAGGGATCAGGGGTGTGACTGATCAAGGATATGATGAATCAGATATGGAACGAAAACTACGAAGATGTGGCATAGTATGGGTACGGTCAGGTGCGTTGGGGGTAAAGTGTGTGTCAGTTCAGATGTAGAGATTCAGGTGTGCGAGAGAGTAGATTCGGGGATTCAGGTGTGTGAGGAATCAGGGGTGTGGAGGTTAACCCTTCTGTAATGGCGACGTCATTTGCCTTTGATTTGAGCTACATTTAGACGATTTGATGTAGATTAGGAAGGAGATATGGTAGCTAAATGGGGTAAGTGAGATATTCTGCAGGTATTTGATGTTGACACGTCCTTTCTAACCTGAATAAAATCTTCTAATAGTTGCTAGAATATAATGAAAAAGATTCACTGAATTGGTTAAGGTGTGGGGCTATGAAGAATCAGGTATGACGGAACACGTGTGTGGAGGGTCAGGTGTGTAGAGTCAGGTGTATGAAGGGCCAAGTTTATTAAGGTTCAGGTGTCTATAGGTTAATATATCAAGAGGGTTGCCTCGGCCTGCCATAAAGGGTTAATGGCCTCTTTCATCATGGTAAAACCCTGTCGTATTTTTAAAGGGGGAAGTTTGGGACCTATAAGCCTTGTCTTGAGTAAAAGGAGAACTTAGTACACCATAGAACCAACCAGTGTCTCTCAACCAGGGCCATTTCAACCAGTAATGTTTGGTTAAGAGTAAGTTCGATTTTTAGGACTGTAAATTAGCGCCGATTTAGGTAGTCTTAGTCCAGTTGGTACCGGTTGAAACTATTGGTTGAGAATCTCTACTGGTTGAGTGAACGTTATCGTTTAGTGAACTTGGTAAAGGACCACTTACTACTCATTGATTGTAGACACCAATCAAGCAGAGCAATACCCAGGGGTTGCCTCATAGGCATGTGATAAGGAATTGCTGGAACTCCTGTTTCTGTTTGTGTCTCACCTATACAGAGTAATCCAGCTAGCTCTCACAAACACCTATTCATTTCACTATACTAAAAAAAAAAAAAACACACACTTCTTTCCAGTACAAAAACAAAAAAAACAAAAACAAAATTAAAGTAGCGTTTTTCAATCTTTCAACTTTGAGGGAGACACTTGTTACAGGCAGCTTTGTCTTTTTTTCTCCTCCATACACATGGACAAAAAAATAAATAAAAAATTAGTCGAACAACCATGTTAAAAGTTGCGTGTTATTAGAAGTGCCTCATTCAAGAGACTATTTCTCAGCCCTTTTAACTTAACCACTTCTGTGGTTAAACCAACACGAGTTACATCAACAACTGCAACAATAATCGATTATATAAATGGTCTAACAACTTCAATCAACATATAATGAGTAGTATTATATATTCCAAAATTACTGACCATTTCCCAGTTTTTGCCTATTATAAAGTAGATTCATAAAACTCTTCATCTAACAAAAATAATGATAACATCATAAGTTATAGAGATTTCAATAATGACAACATTAATGGTTTCAAATTAGCTTTAGAAGAAACTTCTTGGGAACTAGTATTTTGTTCTAATAACCCCAACATATTATATAATAACTTCATGACGATATGTAATGCTTTATTTAACCGATATTTTCCCCTTATATCAAAAAATATAGATGAACAACATCATAAAAAACCTTATATCACCCCTGAAATTAAAGAAATTGTCAAACACAAAAACAAAATAGCTAAATTATACGCAAAAAGACCCATCACATTCGGAGAACAGTACCGATAATTACGTAACCAAATCACCTCAACATTAAGAACCTCTAGAGAAAATTATTATAAGAGAAAAATTAAAGAATGTGCTGGAAACGGTAAACAATTTTTTGGAATATAATTAATTCTGTCCTTGAAAGGCAAAATGATCGACAGTTAAGTGAAACATTCATCCATAATAATACTGAAATTAAAACACCAGAAATAATAGCAGAACAGTTTAACTCTTACTTTGTCAACGTTGGAAAAAGTTTAGCCGAAAATATCCAACAAACAGATATCTCTTTTAATCAATATCTAAGTAATAGACTTGATGTATCATTCTCCATGACTCCCATCACCGTTGTAGAATTAACTGATACAGTCAATTATCTGCGGGACTCCTCTCCCGGCCACGATGGCATACCAATGAAAATCCTACAAGCAGTCCTACCTACCTTGTCAGAAGTTATACTATATCTTTGCAATATGTCATTTTCCACAGGTTTATTCCCCGACCAGCTCAAAATAGCTAAAGTAATTCCCATTTACGAAACTGGAGATTCAAAACTTTTCAATAACCATCGCCCTATTTCAATATTGCCAGCTATGAGTAAAATTATAGAAAACATTATGTACAATAGGGTAACTGCATTTTGTGAGACCAACAATATTATCTCCGAAACCCAGTATGGATTCAGAAGAGGTAGATCAACAGAAACTGCTCTAACACCAATACAAGAACGACATACTCAGGGCATTTGATGCTAGAGATTATACAATCAGCATATACTTAGATATGTCCAAAGCATTTGACACCGTTGACCATAATATTCTCCTAGAAAAACTTCAATATTATGGCTTCAAAAATACCATACACAGATGGTTTAAATCCTATCTTAGTAATCGCAAACAGTACACACATCATAATGTAAAATCAAATACTCAAACTGCATCCTGTGGTGTTCCTCAAGGATCTATACTGGGTCCAATACTATTTCTACTTTACATTAATGGCATTAGCAAATCAGGTGGGCAGATGAAAACTGTATTATTTGCAGATGACAGTTCATTTTATGTCAGTGGTAGTGATTTGCAGATCCTTATTGTATTAGTAAACAATGAACTGAATAACGTTTACAACTGGATAACAGCCAATAAGTAACTTTAAATATTGACAAAACCAAATATTTAATTCATCACAGAAACAAACACCTGCCGAGCAATTTAGAACCTATCAAAATTGACAATTCAGCATTAACATAAAATTCCTTGGAGTCATAATTGATCGCCAACTGACCTGGTATTCTCACATACGGTATTTAACTAGTAAGATAAATAAACAATGCGGAATATTATATTGAACTCGCAGCTGTTCCAATACAGATACCCTAAAACAATTATACTACTCTCTAGTGTATCCTCTTATCTCATATTGCCATACAATCTGGGGAGCTACAGGTAAATCCAAGCTAAAAGCGGTAGAAGTTGCGCAGAAGAAAGTTATTAGGACAATTACTTTCAGGCCAAAATACGCACACACTAAAGAACTCTTCAAGTCATTACGATTATTGAATTTAGAAGATATAAACACTTTCTGTAGCGCTATTTTTGTTTACAAATCCTTAAATAACAATACGAATACAGTGATATTCCATTGTCGTTCAAACATCAGATATAACATGAGAAACACTGACGACTTGGAAATCCCGATTATGACTTCAAAACAATCCCAAACCTCAATTAACTACCATGGTGTAAAAGTATGGAATCTCCTTCCTCGTGATATTAAAGCCAAACCTATGTTATCCCGTTTTAAAATAGCCCTCAAAGCATACTTATTAAACAAATATTAAAATGTAAATATCTTTCATATACTTGTACGTACGTGTGTGAGAGTGTGTGTTATGTGTTTATAATGTCAGTGTGTACATCTCTAGCTTTTTGTGTACCCGTATATGGGTGCATGTAGTACTCATTTATTTATGTGCGCAAATATTCACTTTTATGTTGAAAAGCGTGAATCAATAGCCATGGGAGTGTATGTGTGTGTACTGTGTGTGGATGTGAATGTGTCACTTTTATGTCTCTGTATATAGGCGTTAAAGTCTTCATGTATGAATACAAAATATTTACCTTTCAATTATTGTAGCTGAATAAGTATTTACCTTTCAATTATTGTAGCTGAATAAGTATTTGAATGCTGTGAATCTGTACAGATTGGTGTGTGAGACGGGGTCGCGGGCGTTTACCTCTCGAAGAAAGACTATGTGTTTGTGGTGAAATACAAACGGAACGACACGTAGTTCAGAATTGTTCACTCACACACCATCTAAGACACACTCACAACTTCGAAACCATGGAAAATATATTCTCAAACCAGTTTATGCCTGATGTTATATGTAAAGTGGTTCACGATAATTATGTTGTCTGTTTATCCTTAATATTTGGTTATGTGTATGTAATAATATGAAAGTGTTTACCTTTAATGATTTCATATGTTATAAATAAATAACGATATTAATCTTATGTTGGACTACAGTTGTAGTTTAACATTCAAAAGTTCTATATTCTATATTCGAACTTTATAAAGTGTTTGTATTATATACTATTGTAAAAATGTAAGCTGTGGTCAATATACTATATATCTGTGTGTGTGTGTGTGTGTGTGTGTGTGTGTGTGTGTGTCTGTGTCTGTGTCTGTGTGTGTGTGTGTGTGTGTGTGTGTGTGTGTGTGTGTATGTAGGCCCTTTTAATTATCTATGCATGTACCGATACATGAATTATAATTGTTGCCATTATTGCACTGTAGCTGAATAAGTATAAGTGTACAAGATGAACCTATGTTCCTCTTGTACCCATGTTTATTAGTGAAAAATCTCTAATACTCTAATAGTACAGTACTCTCGCCATATTGTTGTCATATATATGTTAAGTATGTTTATCTGTAGATTCATTTTATGCCCAATTCTTTTACTTTTGATTTGTGTTGTGTAGTTCGAGTAATACTAGGTGCCTTAAGGAGAGTTACTCTCATAAGGCTCAACCAGATAATATTATTTTCTCTTGTAACATAAATCTATTGTAATCCACAGGCTAAATAAAATAATCTGAATCTGAATCAATATATGATAACGCTTTTCCTCCTCTTGTTTTGACTATAAGCAGACGATGTTTATCAGTTTAGGGAAGAGGTGAGGGAAACAGAGGGTTCATAGAGATAATATTTATATTTTTTTGAATTGTTACGAACCTTCCTACTCTGCATAAAATTGGCCTACGTTAGTTATAATTTAGAAATGCATGGCCTTAGTGAAAGGGTCAATATTGAAGAGTTATTGTGAAATTCGTTGTCAAAGCAATTGTTATCCATCAAACAGTGCCCCTCTATATCCACTCATATACCTCTGAAGTCCATCCTTCCACATAATTTTAGGTTTTTCTTTCCCTTTCTGCCATACCACCTGACTCTCATACACTCTTTTAGTCATTTTCTCACTCTCCATGGACTATACATGGCCGAACGTGCTCAAGGTATTCTTCTTCACACTCTCCAGCATATCCACTTTCAAACCACATCGCTTTGTATTTACTCACTGTTCTGCTTATCTCTGAATTATAGTTGTAGAATTGGAGTTACTACTGCATAATCTCGAAGATATTTACGAGTTATTACCTAATGATTGTACAGGGGAATTGTGATAATATAGGGCTGTGATATATCAAGACAATTGGTGATAAGATATTGATATAATTATGTGATGGATAGGTAGATTACAAAATATGTGCAACACTCACGTATGGGTTGTTGTGAAGGTTATAATGACCACCATTGTTCCACGTCCTCAGAACTTCGTTCAAGCCTCCTGTAAAAGAAATATACGGATAAATATTAAATGCAATGAAAGCACATCACAAGGCAGATGCAACCCTATACGGTGTTATAATTTGCCAAATACATTTTGCAATTAGATAAAATAATTATGAACTAATATAGTTTTTAACACCAATAAATCCCAACGAAATTAATGAAAGTATATGATGCTCTGGGTATTCCAACCCAGGACGCCACATACATGCCATAATAATGAATGGGTGCCAAGGCCTCTACCTCACTCTGGAGTCACCAAATGTGACTTTTAATGATATACTTTTAATGATATACTTTCTGGTACGGAATGCAGTTATTGACCAATTATCGTCGAAATCTATTCATTCGTTTTCAATATATTGGAAGAATAGACAGACGCACAATCGATTACAAGAGGTAATGAGGCATGTTTAATGATCCAAGGAATATAACCACAAACATGTGTGTTATTCCATACAGTAGTATAAGAGGTAATGCAATAATAATGTATTGAGGTTAAGGCCCTATTGGGGTCATCCAATCATCATCTTAACCCATTCAGTGCCGGTGCAGTCCTTTTAACTTTGTTCTGATACTATTAGATGATTATATTCAGTTTAAAAAGGGCCTTCAGTAATAAATTGGCTTCGAACTCTCTCACTTAACTCTTTTCACTATCACAGATCCTTCTTAAGCTGCACAAAATCGTCTAAATATAGCTAAAAGAAAATTATATAGACGTCGCCAGTACAGAAGGGGTTAATATCAGCGACTAACCAAGAACTAGTTATCACGGTTATTGGCCAAAACCTCTCTGTATTGTATTGAGGGGCCTCGAAGAAGGGGTGGGTCGGGAATGGGGCCCCAGTCCAATCTTACACAAAAGTTAATTGTATTTGATGAAACACTAAATGAAAAAATTATAGCTCACTATCACGGTATCCATTCTCCAGATATTTTGCGAACACACACACACACACACACACACACACACACACACACACACACACACACACACACACACACACACACACACACACACACTACACACACACACACACACACACACACACACACACACACACCGATACACAGCACACACACACACACACACACACACACACACACACACACACACACACACACACACACACACACACACACACACACACACACACACACACACACACACACACACACACACACGGTTAATATAAACAAAAACATATACATTAACAAAACAGTGTACACTATATACTAACATACAGTACATGTGTATGGTGTGTGTTTTAATAAAGAACAGGGGACTAATAAAAACAAATAAGTTGGATGTGCTCTTTGCCAGTCCCAAAAACATAATGTCATTCTCACTTCATATCAAGGTCTATATATACAGTATACACACACACACACTCTTTTCTCTCGCTCACACACACACATACACACATAGAATCCAATATAATTCCCCTACAAATTTCTTACTCTATTCCTCACTTACACCTTCTTATATCCTTCACTTCCTCTCTTCCCCAAATGCTATTGTCTTACGTGATGTTGTTGATGTTACTGTTATTCTCTAGCTAATTACGTTGGCTGTGTTCCATGTCAGGCCGAGTAATAAGTCATTCCCTGTTCATCTACAAGCCTATCCCGACGTGTTATAAACTACCCGCCAGTCCTTAATTTAATAACAGCTCTCTCTCTCTCTCTCTCTCTCTCTCTCGTACACACACACACACACACACACACACACAGAATGAACGTAAACTATTAAAAATTGATTTATCTTTCCCTCACATGCACACTTTCCTTCTTATATGTTCTACATTCATCCTCTCTCTCTCTCTCTCTCTCTCTCTCTCTCTCTCTCTCTCTCTCTCTCTCTCTATCTCTCCTCTTCTCTCGTTCTCTCCTCTCTCTCTCTCTTCTCTCTCTCCTCTCTCTCTCTCTCTCTCTCTATCTCTCTCTCTCTCTCTCTCTCTCTCTATCTCTCTCCTCTCTCTCTCTCTCTCTCTCTCTCTCTCTCTCTCTCTCTCTCTCTCTCTCTCTCTCTCTCTCTCTCTCTCTCTCTCTCTCTCTCTCGTACACAAACACACAAAATATACATATTAACTCCTAAACATTTCCTTCTCTTTCCCTCACAGGCACACTTTTTCTCATATTTTCCACATCTATCTACCCCCACCTCTCTCTCTCTCTCTCATACACAAAAACACACATAGAATAAATATATAAACTCCTACACATTATATTTTCTTGCTCTCATATGCACACGTTCTCTCTTACATTTTCCACATCTTACGTACCCCCACCTCTCTCTCTCTCTCTCTCTCTCTCTCTCTCTCGCTCTTTGATTATGGTAATATTAGTGATGGTGATGATAGCAGTAATAGTGATAGTGGTGGTGGTAGTAGTGATGGTGGTGGTGATTTCTAATATGCTCTCTACATTTGTTGTACATACTTTAATATCACCTGTAATTGGTTGTAGTAATCTCTCTCTGTAATTCTTGTATTATGGTACTATATACTGTAATTGTTAATCTTCTATATACTGTCATTTGTTGTATTAATTTCAATACTGAAATTTGTTGTATAATGGGTTAGTATATACGTAATTGTTGTATCATGTTTATATACTGTAATTTTGTGTGTTTGTATAATTTCTATATACTTGTAATTTGTTTTAATCTTCTATATATCCCCCTGTAATTTGTTGTATTAATTCTGGATATAACTGTAATTTGTTGTACTAATTCTATATTGACTGTAATTTGTTTGGTACTAATGTTCTATAATTGTATTTGTTGTACTAATTTCTATATACTGTAATTTGGTTGTATTAATTTCTATATACTGTCAATTGGTGGTACTCTAATTTCTATATACTGTAAGTTTGTTGTATTAATTTCTTTGTGGGTGTACTGTTTAATTTTGTTGTATTAATTTCTATATACTGTAATTTGTTGTATTATTTCTATATACTGTAAATTTGTTGTATTAATGTCTATTATACTGTAATTTGTTGTACTAATTTCTATATATCTGTTAATTTGTTCGTATTAAATTCTTGATATACTGTAATTTGTTGTATTCATTTCTATATACTGTAATTTTGTTGTATTAACTTTTTTATATACTGTAATTTGTTGTATTAATTTTTATATAATGTAAGTTGTTGTCATTAACTTTCTATATACTTGTAATTTGTGGTATTAATTTCTATATACTGTAATTTGTTGTATTAATTTTTATATAGTGTAATTTGTTGTATTAATTTTTATATACTGTAATTTGTTGTATTAATTCTAAATATACTGTAATTTGTTGTATTTAATAGCCATCTATCATTGCCTTGTTGGTATTGTTTTTGCTACCTTCCGCTTTCATTTAGATGGGCGTGTGTCTTGACATGCCGAGCAATAAGTCGCTCCCTCCTCGTCTTTAGTCCTATAGGCTATCACCGTGGTGTTAACCTTACCAGCAGCCCAGTATATTAGCCATTCTCAAACTTCCATTTTTTATTATGAATTTCCCAGTATAAAAATGTTTGTCATATTCCTGGGGGCCTTGTTTCTCCAACTAAATATATCATGCCGACCCAAAACTAGGTCGGAGGAGAGGGAGAGTGGTGGGTTGACGACGTGATGAGAAGCTGAGGAGAGCGTTCTCTTTGCTGTTCTTTACATTCCAATTTGGTGGGAAATTCCCATGTTTAGAAATAAGTCCAGAATGCCTCAGCTAGCGGACCGCAAGGTCTGTACAGTCTGTGTATCCATGTAATTCTATGTAACGTTTGTATATGTGTGGGTATCCGCACTAACAAGAACCTGGACTCTGATAGCAATGGGACATAAATAACAAAGGCCTACCAACAACGCCATATTTTGTTATTCTTTGAACAACAGAATACGAGAAACAAGAGATGCAAAGTACAAGAGTACAAGAGTTACAAGCGAGGTGGGACAGAACAACGGACACACAAGCGGAACATTATTTTTCGCAGTAGACCAAAATCCTGTGTTCTCTCGTTTGTTTCAGGCAAAGTATTATACACATTTCGGTTAGATCCTCTTTAAAAATACAGGCTCGGTTATCGCTCGCCAGGATAAAAAATCGAACCTACCCTAAATGGAACCGCGAAAGGTCTTTAACATTGACAGATATGTCTTAAAATAGACCAAACTAATGGGGCGACACGTTTAAACTTTTTTCTAAATCAATGGGGATAAACAGTTGAGTGGGGAGAAAGGGTGTCCCGGAAATAATTGTTAACTTGCCCTCAAAATGGTTAATCTTCCCTTATTTAATTTCATCTAGTGGTAGTCAAAAATGATAGTATTGGGAAGGCCAGAGTCATTTGTTTACGGAAAGTGGCCGAAAAAGGAAGAGAGACAAGGGAGAGCAGGAAGAGGAGAAGGGGGAAAATGGGCAAGAAATAGGAGGAGGGAAGAGGAGGCGCGGTCAAGGGAGGGAGGGAAAGGAGGCGAAAAGAAGGAAGAAAGGGAAGTAGGGTGTTAGGAGGAAAGAGGAAGTGAGAAAGAAAGAAAGGAGGAGGAGGAGAGAGAAAAGAAAGAAAGGAAGGAAGGGAAGAGGAGAAAGAAAGATGGAAGGAGGAGGAGGAGGAAAGAAAGGGAAGGGAGGAGGTGAAAGAAAGAATGGTAGGGAGGAGAAAGCGAAGTAGGTGGAGGAGGAGGAAAAAAGAACGATTGATCCGGCCAGCCCCGAGAGAAGAACAGAAGACGAGGATGAAAATTTAAAGAAATCGGCGGTCATGAAGGGAGAATAAGGATAGATCGAAGTAGAAAAGAAATAGATACGTGATAAATAGGCCAGACGTACTATGGATAAAGAATTAATAACAAAACTTTCATCTACAAAAAAAAACATATTCAGTAATCAGAAATATTGAACCGAAGACAACGAAACAACAGCAACAGACAAATACAGATGTACTCAGTAGTACTCACGTCACATATCTCACACGGCCCAGTTCTTAAGGGAGCCCACCTCTCTTTTTTATCTTTCTCTCCCTCTCTTCTTTGGCTGTATCCTTTCGGCCCCCATTCAGCCTACTGTTTTTTTTAAGATCGTTTACCACCCAGTCAGGTGTTCAATATTTTCCTGGCGAAGCGGTATTTAGCGAGCCGAATATATATATTTTTGTTTTGACAGCAAGCTAAAATTTGGTAAATGTTTCAGATTTAAAAAATTCTCCGGCGAAAGCCGGATTTCTCCATACAACACTGGCTCGCCTATCACTCAGCCAGGAAGGAATCGACACTTGGATGGGGACAATAAAATGTTTCTTTTATATTAAAACAGTTGGATGCTGAATGAGGCCGAATGGATAAAAGCCAGGGAAGGAGGTGGAGAAAAAAGACAGGAAGAGAGGACGAAATGATAACAAAAGCCCGTGACCCCTCTTAAGGGAGTATGACCACTTGAAAACATCGGAGGAGTAAAAAATATGTTCATTAGCTCATATCTTATTATGTTCTCTCCACCAACCACACTTCCAGCTCCCAAACTACGGGGAAAAAAAAAGCCACAATAACAGACAAATCTGCATAAGCACACAGGATATTTAGGTTGCACCCATACAATCACACACACACACGTACACATGAAATCGCCCCCCCCCACACCCGAAACAAAAACAATGCAGAATATCGCACATGTTTGTTCATCTACACACACACACACCATTGTCATCACTAAAACACAAACGCACAAGTACATAGAAAAATATAAACCACATGATAACCATAAACAAAATATAGATTCACAAATTAGAAGAAACAAAATCGAGAATAGAAATTACTCAAACGGACAAGCACAACATCAATGCACTCACATTGCATATAATGTAATGTTGTAATACACAAAGTCGCCATGCACACATATAAAAAAAAGACACCATACTAATAATTAATAAAACTAATTATAATATAATATAATAGTAATATAGGTACTGTATAAACTATATATCATATATATATATTATATATATATATATATATATATATATATCATAACAACAATTGAAGAAGATACGCAGCTCTAA
Organism: Paralithodes platypus; assembly: GCA_032716605.1. Classification (NCBI taxonomy): domain Eukaryota; kingdom Metazoa; phylum Arthropoda; class Malacostraca; order Decapoda; family Lithodidae; genus Paralithodes; species Paralithodes platypus. The sequence goes on along the minus strand of CM064542.1, from coordinate 27,603,078 downwards.
ATGACACAACCAAGCAACACACATTTTGAAACGCGGGGCGGGTCGGCTGGTCTATAAATATACCACCCAACCCACCAGGGGATTGAACAACAGTCTGCCTCTGGATAAATGTTTGTGTCCCAGGGTTCGATCCCAGGTGGCTTGGGTGGTACTTGTTGTAGTTACTTCAGAGGCATATTTTGGAAGCCGATGGACTTGATTTCACAATGGGGAAGAGAACTGGATGGACACCGTCCTCTTATATATTTTTATGGAATATTTCAAATGTGTATCTACATATGTCTATCTATATATGTCTATATATATATATATATATATATATATATATATATATAAATATATATCTTAATATTATATATATGGGGATTGTCTGTGGAGTCTGAGGCTGGAAGACAAATGGCAGGAACTGCCTGTAGCGAGTGCCTCCCCCAGAGTTGGAAAAGAAGCGGACCAGAAGCCAAAATCAAGGGATGTTCGAGCCAAAAAAAAAAAAAAAAAAAAAAAAAAAAAAAAATATATATAAATATATATACTGTATATAGCCGGATACTTACCATATTTCAGTTATGCACCCATAACGACCAATTGATTCAGAAGATCTTACTAAGATTATAAAGGATCTTTTGAATCAAAATATTTACATGAGAAAAATATCATTCCTATGATTGCTAGAGGGCCTTCTAAAGAATAAAATAATTTAAAGTTAATCAAAGTATTATACAGTAGAAATGCCGGTTTATCGTTTACTCGGAGAGGGTTAATCAGGAAAATAGGAAGAGGTACAAGAACAGGAAGAGGAGAAAAGCCAAACGGTGGAGGTGAAGGAAAAAGAAACGGGAGGAAGGAAGACTCAATGGGAAAAACGGAAGGACAAGGAAGGGGCAGGGCGTATTGTTAAAAGAAGAGGAGGGAAGGAGAGGAAGGAGGGGAACAGAGAGGAGGAACGAGGTGAGGAAGGAAATCGGGGGGGGGAAAAGGGGGAGGAGGGGAAATAAAGAAGGGAGAGGGGACGTTATTGAAAAGAAGGAAGAGGAAGGACAAAAGAGAAAGGAAGATAATAGGCTAGAGATAAAGAATATGAGAGGTAATTCAAGGTTTACGAATTATACTATAGTAAAATAGAAAGGAGAAAAAGAAACAGATAACATAATCAGTGTACAGCAAAGTGACTATGGAGGCAAAACTGGAAATAACCTTCTCGTACACAAAAATCTATACACAATTATAAGAATAGTGACAACAAATCACAGGAAAAATAAGCAGACATTCGCAGCTTATAATGAACACGACCCAGTTTCTCAAGGGAACATGACCAAAGGAAAAAAGTAAGAGTTATTTTCAGACCTACGTAAACAATCGGTTCTTTCTTCAAGTTTCACAAGATATAATACGTAAAGAACTACAGTCCTCTATAGTCTACAAATATCAATGTCATTTAATGTAATGCACATCTATATTAGGTTGCACCAAAAACGCTAAAACTCAACGGCTACGTATCTTTGAACACAAGGGTTTAAGTCAGATAGAACAAACAGGCCCATATTCTAATCCTCTCGTATAGCGCCATACATTCAACATGCCCAGAGGCTCAAATGACCCACTTCCTCAAGGATAATTTCTCAGTTCTCCAGTTCCGTGTCGATACGGACGGAGGATCTCACGATGATCGGAGTCCTAATATCACGTTAAAACTAAAAACTTTATTAGGGTAGCCAATTGAATGAAAATCAACCGACCTCTTGTGTTTTTAACATCTTCATAATGCAAGTTATTTTTCGTGTTTCTGTATGTATAGTGTTTAGAAGTGTTGTGATTAACTTATAATGTTTGTGGTGGAGTTATTATGTCATCTATGAATCTATGTTTCTATATCACCAATTTAAGATACATATTTAGGCTTACCATAGTCTTTCTTCATATTTTCATACTGTAATTTTTTAAGGCTTTATGAAATTATTTTATTCCACTATGATACTAGTGTTTTCTTACAAGTGTGTGTAACTGTTATTTGTTAGATTTGCTGATGATGGGAGTAAGTGTGCTCTCCAAAGACGTTGCCAATAAATATAGGAGACGATGAAAAAGGTTCTTCTTACCACGCTCTGGGTTCTCTTCATTATATATATATATATATAGATTATTATACTCAGGCACATATCCCATAGCTGGGGGGGTGGCAAGACTCGAGACAAGAGGCCAGCACAGAAACAGGAAAAAGTGAAACAGAACACCCAAAATATAACTCCAACACATCTAGGTCAGCACTCAGAGAAGAAGACCCAAAGGACCAATGATCATTAGGGGCCTTTTGAGCAACCCCCAGGTCAAAGACCTCCTGAAGAGATTCCGGTCTCCGCAGGCAGACCTGCCGGAACCACAACCACGATGCTCGCCCACATTTAACTTCCACCACATGGGCCCTTCACTGAAACTCTCCAAACTCTAGTTCTTCCCTAAGCTTATCTGGCATCTAGCCCAAAAAAACCTCTCCTTCAATTTTTTCTTCTTCGTCTTTCCCTCCTCTTTTTTACTCTGACCAGGCACACTACGCGTCAGTCTTCTCTCTGGAAACTAAAGCTGTAAACTCTTCGCTATAACTCTTTCGCTAGATAATAAAAACTCCATTTTGGCATGATTCCTGGGTGCTTATTCTTCCCCTCCATCCCCCCTCTCTCCTACTTATGCCAACATATCATAAATCTCTTCAAAGGATGTACTTTTCACCATCTCTGGGCCTAACTAATACTAAGAAGGCGTACGGAATATTTCCAGGGACAGTGTTCTTCCTGTTGTACTCACAAAACTGTGCTTTCAGTACGGACTCCCTGCCCCTAGGGCAAAATCTCTTTCCATCTATGTTCTCTCCTCTAATGTCTTACCTTCTTGCTGAAACGTTCACTCTCATTTCAACTATCCCAAAGAAGGTTGGGGACTGCTCCTCAACCCTTCCAAACTATTGTTCCCAATTCCTATTAATTTCTTGCATCTCTAAACAAGTTTTTAGAAATCTATTTTTACTTCAACATTTACCTACACCACTCTTACGGTACCAGCGACGTACAATGGCCGGCAGTTATAAAACCAAAGTCACTCTCCAAGGTACCAGCGCCGTACGATGTTAAGGTCCCCCAGTAATAATTGGTCCTTTGGACCGAGCGGGGGGGGTAACCTGGCAGCATTTATTTGTAAACACTGCTTTGAGACCTTGGCACACATTTTTCAGGCTGTTATCTAATCGGTCCCATGGAGCGAGCCGGCTCCCCCCCGTGCTCGTCCAGCTTTCGGGGGGAGTGAGAGCGGCGGCTTTATCTTGATCCTTTGAAGCCAGTTTTTGGGCCACAATGCTTGGTACTGGATTTTTTTTTTTTGTTTTTTTTTTTTTGTCTATTGTGACGTGAGGTGAGGCAAAGGCATAACATGCCTATCTAGCGAGTGCCTCCCCAAAGTTGAAAGAGTGCCGGGGCCAAAATCAAGGGACCGTTCGAGCCAAAATGCCTCGACACACCTGAGTTTGAAATCAATTTAAGTCATAGGAAGAGGGAAAGACTGATTCTGGGAGAGAGTTACAGAGCTCAGCTGTTAAATAGAAGAAGAAAGTTTGAGAGTAAAAGTTTCACTATGGGGTTGGAGAGTTGCAACAGAGTGGGGTTGTAGTAGAGTCAGAGTAGGGGATTGTGTTGCAAGACGGGTATACATGCCCTACGTAAAGGAGGTGGTATACACGGGGAAAAGCTCTGAGGAACACTGAGTATTCATAGTAGCGAGTAGAATAGCGAGAGAGATGCAAAATTGCGGCGGAGAGAGAGAGATTGCAGAGAGTTGGTGAATGGACGGGAGTTAATGAGACAAAAGGCCTTCCTTTCAACTTTGTCTAGGAGAGCGGTGTGAGAGGGGAACCTCCCCACACATTTGAACAATACTCAATACAAGGACGCACTTTCTGCCCCTGTACAGAGCAAGACGCTGTGCAGGGTGGAAGCCTTGAAGAACCCCCTAAGGCGGTTGAGCACACCCAGCTTCTGGGAGGCTGCCTTAGCAAGACTGGTAATATGGTCCTTCAAAGATGAGCAGCAGCAGAAAAAGAGACCCCAAACGAATAATGAGAGAAGATGAAGGATGGATTTTTGTATTGTTAAAGAATAAGGGATAGTCCACTGGGGAGTTCCAGACGGGGTGATAGATGGAGAAATTGGGTTTTGGAAGCATTAACCCAATGAAACCCCGCGACGACAACTTGTCGTCGTCAATGTAGTAAAGCGTAAACCCCAGCGACAGACAAAGTGTCGTCACAGGTACTCCGTTCCCAATTACTCCGGTCCTATAGCACATAGAGGGCTCCGATTTGGTCTGGGAACGGTGTAACAGTATCCCACGCAACCATGCCGATGGTTGACAAACTCTCAACGTCCACCCGTGGAGCGTTTGGCGCGCGCAAAAACCGGTATTTTGGGTGTATTTGGCGTAAATTTTTTACTCTTGTTACAATCGACTTTTGCGGGGCTCAGTAGGACCAATTTTTGACCTTTTGATAATTGTGTTGTGGTTATTTATTCATTCATACAACTTTCGCTATTGTTTCTGGTGAAAAGGAATAAAAATAATCAAATCCTTGCCATGAGTCCCTGGTGGTACATTTTTATTTATCACTAGCTGGGGATCAGTGGGTTAAAGGTACCAAGGTTTTCTCTGCCCCAAGGGAGAGAGTATTTAAAGCAGAATTTAAGTGTTGTATGGCGTCATTATGTTGGTCGGTGCGGGATTGCTGGATGGGCAGTTTCATGAAAAAAACTAAGTGAGTCGTATAAGGTTGAGTCATCTGCGTAGGAAGGGATGGGTAATTGAGGTTACAGTTGAGAAGCTCATTTATAAGAAATAGACAGAGAATAGGAGATAGGACAGAGCCCTGAGGAACACCGGAATTTATAGGGTGAGGAAGTGAGCGATGGGCCCTCCACAACCGCAGCTATGGAACGGGTCCTGAGAAACAGAAAATAGAGACAAAGGCACAGATGAAGGGATAGAAACCGAAGGTGGGTTAGTTTAGAAATTAATGAGTTGTGCCAGACTCTATCGAAGGCTTTCGATATGTCTAGTGCAATAGAAAAAGTCTTCAACTGATGTCTCGAAAGGACGATTGACAAATACGGTAGTAAGATATGACACAAGGAAGATCATCAGTAGAGCGACCCTTAAGGAAGCCATACTGGCGATATGAGAAGCAGATTATGCGAAGAGAAATGCTATAAAGGAACTTTGGAAGCAAAAATAGTTTTTAGAAAGTTTAGAAATACAAGGAGATGAAAGCAATTGGACGTATAGTTGGAGGGTTGAGAGCGGTTCACCCCTTCTGTGGGACCGGTCGAATGGAGAGCAAACTTCCAGCATGAAAGGAAGGACGTTTATAGGATAGACAGAGGACGAAAGACGTTTGCCTAGGCAGGGAGTCAGCACGGAAGCACAGTTTTTGAGAACAACAGGAGGCACACCGTCCGGACCGTACGCCTTCTTAGTATTAAGCCCAGATGAGGGTTAGACAAGTACCTCTTTAGAAGAGATGAGGATATTCGGCATACGTAAGCGCGAGGCGGGTGGAGGACGGGCGGACTGGCACCGGAATTTATCGTAATACCTTCTGGGTACAGCATTTATCTCCCCATAACCTACTCTCAGACAATCCGTACTATGGCTTTCGTAAGGGCCGCTCTACTGGTGATCTTTCTTATCTTACTGAATCTTGGTCATACTCCATTCGGGACTTTGGTGAGACTTTTATGGTTGCGCTA
>CM064542.1:27556781-27597195 GCA_032716605.1 Paralithodes platypus | reverse complement strand
TGATGGTGGTGGTGATTTCTATATATTTGTTGTATTAATTTCAATACTGAAATTTGTTGTATAATGGGTTAGTATATACGTAATTGTTGTATCATTTTATATACTGTAATTTGTTTTAACTAATTTCTATATACTGTAATTTGTTGTATTAATTTCTATATACTGTAATTTGTTGTATTAATTTCTATATACTGTAATTTGTTGTATTAATTTCTATATACTGTAATTTGTTGTACTAATGTCTATATACTGTAATTTGTTGTACTAATTTCTATATACTGTATTTTGTTGCATTAATTTCTATGTACTGTAATTTGTTGTATTAATTTCTATATACTGTAATTTGTTGTATTAATTTCTATATACTGTAATTTGTTGTATTAATTTCTATATACTGTAATTTGTTGTATTAATTTCTATATACTGTAATTTGTTGTATTAATTTCTATATACTGTAATTTGTTGTATTAATTTTTATATACTGTAATTTGTTGTATTAATTTTTATATACTGTAATTTGTTGTATTAATTTCTATATACTGTAATTTGTTGTATTAATTTCTATATTCTGTAATTTGTTGTATTAATTTTTATATACTGTAATTTGTTGTATTAATTTCTATATACTGTAATTTGTTGTATTAATTTCTATATACTGTAATTTGTTGTATTAATTAGCCATCTATCATTGCCTTGTTGGTATTGTTTTTGCTACTTCTGCTTCATTTAGATGGGCGTGTTTCTTGACATGCCGAGCAATAAGTCTCTCCCTCTTCGTCTTTAGTCCTATAGGCTATACCGTGTGTTAACCTTCCCAGCAGCCCAGTATATTAGCCATTCTCAACTTCATTTTTTATTATGAATTTCCCAGTAAAAATGTTGTCATATTCCTGGGGGCCTTGTTTCTCCAACTAAATATCATGCCGACCCAAACTAGGTCGGAGGAGTGGTGGGGTTGCGAGAGAGCGTTCTCTTTGCTGTCTTTACATTCCACTTTGTAGGAAATTCCATGTTAGAAATAAGTCCAGACTGCCTAGTAGGGACCGCAAGGTCTGTACAGTCTGTGTATCCATGTAATTCTATGTAACGTTTGTATATGTGTGAGTATCCGCACTAACAAGAACATGGACTCGATAGCAATGGACAATAAATAACAAAGGCCTACCAACACGCCATATTTTGTTATTCTTGAACACAGAATACGAGAACAAGAGATGCAAAGTACAAGAGTACAAGAGTACAAGCGAGGTGGACAACACGACCAAGCGGAACATTATTTATCTCAGTAGACCAAATCGTGTTCTCTCTTTTTTTCAGGCAAGTATTATACACATTTCGGTAGCTCCTCTTAAAATACAGGCTCGTTATCGCTCGCCAGGATAAAAATCGACACCTAAATGGAACGAAAGGTCTTAACATTGACAGATATGTCTTAAAATCGCCAAACTAATGGGGCGAACGTTTAATTTTTTCTAAAACAATGGGATAAACATGAGGGAGAAAGGGGTCCCGAAAATAATCCCTCAAATGGTAATCTCCCTTTATTAATTTCATCTAGTGGTAGTCAAAATGATAGTATGGAAGGCGTCATTTGTTTACGGAAAGGGCGAAAAAGGAAGAAAGGGAGAGCAGGAAGAGGAGAGGGGAAAATGGGAAGAAATAGGAGGAGGAAGAGGAGGCGCGGTCAAGGGAGGGAGGAAAGGAGGAAGAAGGGAGGTGTTAGGAGGAAGAGGAGGAGAAAGGAAGAGGAAGAGGAGAAAGAAAGAAAGAGGAGGAGGAGAAAGAAAGGAGGAGGAGGAGGAGAAAGAAAGCTGGAAGGAGGAGGTGAAAGAAAGAATGAGGAGGAGAAAGAAAGTAGGAGGAGGAGGAAAAAGAACGATGAGGAGGAGAAGAAAGAAGAAGAGGATGAAAATTTAAAAAATCGGGTCATGAAGGGAGAATAAGGATAGATCGAATAGAAAAGAAATAAAGATAAATAGGCCAGACGTACTATGGATAAAGAATTAATAAAATTTCATTACAAAAAAAACATATTCAGTAATCAGAATATGGACAGAAACAACAGCAACAGACAAATACAGATGTACTCACGTCACATATCTCACACGGCCCAGTTCTTAAGGGAGCCCACCTCCCTTTTTTATCTTTCTCTCCCTCTCTCTTTGGCTTGTATCCTTTCGGCCCCATTCAGCCTACTGTTTTAAGATGTTTACCCCCATCCAGGTGTCAATATTTTCCTGGCGAGCGGTAGCGAGCCAGCATATATATATTTTTGTTTTGACAGCAAGCTAAATTTGTAAATGTTTCGATTTAAAAAATTCTCCGGCGAAGCCGGATTTCTCCATACAACACTGGCTCGCTATCACTCGCCAGGAAGAAATCGACACTTGGATGGGGATAAATGTCTTAAAACAGTTGGCTGAATGAGGCCGAATGGATACAAGCCAGGGAAGGAGAGAAAAGGAGAGAATGATAACAAAAGCCCGTGACCCCTCTTAAGGGAGTATGACCAATTGAAAACATCGGAGAGTAAAATATGTCATAGTCATATATTATTATGTTCTCTCCACCAACCAACTCCACTCCCAAACTAGGAAAAGCACAAACAGACAATCGCATAAGCACACAGATATTTAGGTTGCACCCATACAATCACACACACACACGTACACATGAAATCGCACCGAAACAAAACAATGCAGAATACGCACATTTCATCACACACACACACACATTTCATCACTAAAACACACACGCACAATACATAGAAAATATAACACATGATAACCATAAACAAAATATATATTCACAAATAGAAACAAAATCGAGAATATAAATTACTCAAACGGACAAGCACACATCAATGCACTCACATTGCATATAATTTAATGTTGTAATACACAAAGTCGCATGCACACATATAAAAAAGACATACTAATAATAATAAAATATAATATAATATAATATAATATAATATATACTGTATAAATATATATATATATATATATATATATATATATATATATATATATATATATATATAACAAAATGAAGAAGATACGAGCTCTAAATGACACAACCAAGCACACACATTTGAAACGCGGGCGCTGGTCTATAAATATACCACCCAACCCACCAGGGATTGAACACGTCTGCCTGTATAATGTTTGTGTCCAGGGTTCGATCCCATGTGGCTTGTGTGGTACTTGTTAGTTACTCAGAGGCATATTTTGGAAGCGATGGCTTGATTACAATGGGGGAATGGATGACACCGTCCTCTTATATATTTTTATGGAATATTTCAAATGTGTATCTATATATGTCTATCTATATATGTCTATATATATATATATATATATATATATATATATATATATATATTTATTTCTGTGAGTGAGGAAGACAAATGGCAGAACTGCCTGTAGCGAGTGCCTCCCCCAGAGTTGAAAGAGCGACAGAGCCAAAATCAAGGGATGTTCGAGCCAAAAAAAAAAAAAAAAACAAAAAATATATATATATATATACTGTATATATCCGATAATTACCTATTTCAGTATGACATAACGCAATTATTAGAAGATCTTACTAAGATTATAAAGGATCTTTTGAATCAAAATATTTACATGAGAAAAATATCATTCCTATGATTGCTAGAGGGCCTTCTAAAGAATAAAATAATTTAATGTTAATCAAAGTATTATACAGAAATGCGGTATCGTTTACTGGAAGGGTTAATCAGGAAAATAGGAAGAGGTACAAGAACAGGAAGAGGAGAAGCAAACGGGAAGGAAAAGAAGGAGGAAGACTCAATGGAAAAGGAAGACAAGGAGGGGCGTAAAAGAAGAGGAGGAAGGAGAGAACAGAGAGGAGGAAGAGGTGAGGAAGGAAATGGGAAAAGGGAGGAGGGGAAATAAAGAAGGGAGAGGAGACGTATGAAAGAAGGAAGAGGAAGAAAAGGAAGATAATAGGCTAGAGATAAAGATAGAGAGGTAATTAAGGTAGAATTATACTATATAAAATAGAAAGAAACAGATAAAATCAGGTCAGCAGTACTATGGATGCAACTGGAAATAACCTTCTCGTACACAAAAATCTATACACAATTATAAGAATAGTGACAAAAAATCACAGGAAAAATAAGCAGACATTCGCAGCTTATAATGAACACGACCCAGTTTCTCAAGGGAACATGACCAAAGGAAAAAAGTAAGAGTTATTTTCAGACCTACGTAAACAATCGGTTCTTTCTTCAAGTTCAAAGATATAATACTTAAAGAACTACAGTCCTCTATAGTCTACAAATATCAATGTCATTAATGTAATGCAATGTATATAGGTTGCACAAAACGTCAACTCAAGGTACGTATCTTTGAACACAAGGGTAAGTCAGATAGAACAAACAGGCCATATTCTAATCCCTCGTATAGCGCCATACATCAACATGCCCGAGGCTCAAATTACCCCCTCCTCAAGGATAATTTCTCAGTTCTCCAGTCGTGTCGATACGGAGAGGATCTCACGATGATCGAGTCCCTAATATCAGTTAAACTAAAACCTTTATTAGGTAGCAATGAAAAATCAACCGACCTCTTGTGTTTTTAACATCTTCATAATGCAAGTTATTTTTCGTGTTTCTGTATGTATAGTGTTTAGAAGTGTTGTGATTAACTTATAATGTTTGTGGTATTTATTATGTCATCTATGAATCTTTGTTTCTATATCACCAATTTAAGATACATATTTAGGCTTACCATAGTCTTTCTTCATATTTTCATACTGTAATTTTTTAAGGCTTTATGAAATTATTTTATTCCACTATGATACTAGTGTTTTCTTACAAGTGTGTGTAACTGTTATTTTTAGATTTGCCTGATGATGGAGTAAGTGTGTCTCCAAAACGTTGCAATAAATATAGAGAAGATGAAAGTGTTCTTCTACCACGCTCTGGTGTTTCTCTTCATTATATATATATATATATATATATATACTCAGGCACATATCCCATAGCTGGGGGTGGCAGACTCGAGACAGAGCCAGCACAGAAACAGGAAAGTGAAACAGAACACCCAAAATATGACTCCAACACATCTAGGTCGCTCAGGAGAAGACCCAAAGACCAATGATCATTAGGGGCCTTGAGCAACCCCCAGGTCAAAGACCTCCTGAAGAGATTCCGGTCTCAGCAGGCAGACATACCGGAACCACACCACGATGCTCGCCCACATTACTTCCACCCATGGCCCTTCACTGAACTCTCCAACTCTAGTTCTTCCTAAGCTTTCTGGCATCTAGCCAAAAACCTCTCCTTCAATTTTTCTTCTTCGTCTTTCCCTCCTCTTTTCTACTCTGACGGCACTACCGTCACTTCTTCCTCTGACAAAGCTGAACTCTTCGCTAACTCTTTCGCTAAAAACTCCATTTTGGATGATTCTGGTGCTATTCTTCCCCCTCCACCCCCCTCTCTCCTACTTATGCCAAATATCATAATCTCTTCCAAGGATGTACTTTTCACCATCTCTGGGCCTAACTAATACTAAGAAGGCGTACGGACCGGACAGTGTTCTTCCTGTTGTACTCAAAAACTGTGCTTCAGTACGGACTCCCTGCCTAGGCAAATTCTTCCATCTCTGTCTCTCCTCTAATGTCTTCCCTTCTTGCTGAAAGTTCACTCTCATTCAACCTATCCCAAAGAAGGGTGACTGCTCTCAACCCTCCAACTATTGTCCAATTCCTCTTAATTTCTTGCATCTCTAAACTTTTTAGAACTATTCTTACTTCAACATTTCCTAACCCTTACTGTACCAGCGACGTACAATGGCCGGCAGTAAAACAAAGTCACTCTCCAGTACCAGCGCCGTACGATGTAAGTCAGTAATAATTGGTCTTTGTACCGAGCGGTACCTGGCAGCATTATTTGTAAACACTGCTTTGAGACCTTGGCAACATTTCTCAGGATGTATCTAAGGTCCCATGGGCGAGCCGGCTCAGTGCTCGTCCAGCTTTCGGGGTGAGAGGATGCTTTATCTTGACTTTGAAGCCATTTTGGCCACAATGCTTGGTACTGGATTTTTTTTTTTTTTTTTTTTTTTTTGTCTATGTGAGTGAGGGAGGCAAAGGCATAACTGCCTATAGCGAGTGCCTCCCCAAAGTTGAAAGAGTGACAGGGCCAAAATCAAGGGACGTTCGAGCCAAAATGCCTCGACACACTGAGTTTGAATCAATTTAAGTCATAGGAAGAGGGAAAGACTGATTCTGGGAGAGAGTTCCAGAGCTCAGCTGTTAAATAGAAGAAAGTTTGAGAATAAAGTTTCACTCTTGGGTTGGAGAGTTGCACAGAGTAGGGGTGTAGAGTAGAGTAGGGGATTGTGTTGCAAGACGGGTACCACATGCCCTACGTAAAGGAGGTGGTATACACTGGGAAAGCTCTGAGGAACACTGATTATTATAGTAGCGATAGAATAGCGAGAGAGATGCAACATTGCGGCGGAGAGAGAGAGATTGCACAGAGTTGGTGAATGGACGGGAGTTAATGATACAAAAGGCCTTCCTTTCAACTTTGTCTAGGAGAGCGGTGTGAGAGGAACCTCCCCACACATTTGAACAATACTCAATACAAGGACGCACTATGCCCCTGTACAGAGCAAGAAGCTGTGCAGGGGTGAAGAACCCCCTAAGGCGGTTGAGCACACCCAGCTTCTGGGAGGCTGCCTTAGCAAGACTGGTAATATGGTCCTTCCAACTGAGAGCAGCAGAAAAAGAGACACCAAGAATATTGAGAGAAGATGAAGGATTGATTTTTGTATTGTTAAAGAATAAGGGATAGTCCACTGGGAGTTCCAGACTGGTAGATAGATGGAGAAATTGGGTTTTGGAAGCATTAACCCACTGAACCCCAGCGACGACAACTTGTCGTCGTCAATGTATGTAACGCTAAACCCCAGCGACGACAACGTGTCGTCACAGGTACTCCGTTCCCAATTACTCCGGTCCTATAGCACCTAGAGGGCTCAGATTTGTATGGGAACTGTGTAAGTATCCCACGCAACCATGCCGATGGTTGAAAACTCTCAAAGTCCAACCGTGTGCACGTGAGCGCGCAAAAACCGGTATTTTGGGTGTATTTGGCTTAAATTTTTTACTCTTGTAAAATCGACTTTTGGGGGCTCCGTAGGACCAATTTTTGACCTTTTTGATAATTTTGTTGTGGTTATTTCTTCATTCCTAACCCTTTCGCTATTGTTTCTGGAAAAGAAAAAAATAATCAAATCCTGCCGGTCCCTGGTGGTACATTTATTTATAACTAGCTGGGGCTCAGTGGGTTAAAGGTAACAAGGTTTTCTCTGCCCCAATTGGAGATAGTATTTAGATCAGAATTTAAGTGTTCTATGGCTTCATTATGTTTGTCGTTGAGGGATTGCTGGCTGGGGCGTTCTGAAAAACTAATTGAGTAGTATAAGGTTGAGTCATCTGCGTATGAATGGATGGGAATTGAGGTACAGTTGAGAAGATCATTTATAAGAAATAGAAAGAGAATAGGAGATAGGACAGAGCCCTGAGGAACACCGGAATTTATAGGGTGAGGAAGTGAGCGATGGCCATCCACAACCGCAGCTATGGAACGGCCGGAAAGAAAATTAGAGACAAAGGCACAGATGAAGGGATAGAAACCGAAGGAGGGTAGTTTAGAAATTAATGATTTGTGCCAGACTCTATCGAAGGCTTTCGATATGTCTAGTGCAATAGAAAAAGTCTCACCGAAGTCTCGAAAGGACGATGACCAAGAGTTAGTAAGATATGAAAGAAGATCATCAGTAGAGCGACCCTTAAGGAAGCCATACTGGCGATCTGAGAGCAGATTATGAGAAGAGAAATGCTAAAGAAATTTGGAAGCAAAAATAGTTTTAGAAAGTTTAGAAATACAAGAGATGAAAGCAATTGGACGATAGTTGGAGGGTTGAGAGCGGTCACCCTTCTGTGGGACAGGTAGAATGAGAGCAAACTTCCAGCATGAAAGGAAGACGTTAGAGGATAGACAGAGACGAAAGAGTTTGCCTAGGCAGGGAGTCAGCACGGAAGCACAGTTTTTGAGAACAACAGGAGGAACACCGTCCGGACCTTACGCCTTCTTAGTATTAAGCCCAGAGAGGGTAGAAAGTACATCTTTAGAAGAGATTAGGATATTAGGCATAAGTAAGAGAGAGGAGGGTGGAGAGGGAGGAATAGCACCGGAATTTATAGTAATACCTTCTGGTACAGCATTTATCTCCCCATAACCTACTCTCAGACAACCAGTAATGGCTTTCTTAAGGGCCGCTCTACTGGTGATCTTTCTTATCTTACTGACTCTTGGTCATCCTCCATTCGGGACTTTGGTGAGACTTTTATGGTTGCGCTAGACATATTGAATGCCTTTGATAGAGTTTGGCACAAATCACTAATTTCCAAGCTACCCTCCTTCGGTTTCTATCCCTCTATCTAAACTTCGGTGTTCCTCAGGGTTCTGTCCTATATCTGTCCTATAATTGGGGCAGAGAAAACCTTGTTACTTTCAATGTTTTCAAAACTCAATTTCTCCATCTGTCTACTCGTCGTCCTCTTCCCGAAAACTATGACTTACTCTTCAACAACATACAAATTAACCCTTCATCTTCTCTTAATATTCTCGGTGTCTCTTTTTCTTCTGATCTGTCTTGGAAAGATCATATTACCACTCTTTCTAAAATAGCTTCCCAGAAGCTGGGTGTGCTCAACTGCCTCCGGGGGATCTTTACCCCTGCGCAGCTTCTTTCTCTTTTCTCTGTACAAATGTATACCACCCTCTTTTCGTGAGCACATATCACCAACACAATTCCACTCCTACTCTGTGCAACTCTCCAACCCAAGAGTGAAACATTACTCATAATCTTTCTTCTATTCAACAGCTGAGCTCAGAAACTATCTCCCAGAGTCAGTCTTTCCCTCTTCCTATGACTTAAATTGATTCAAACTCCGTGTGTCCAGGCATTTTGGCTCGAACGTCCCTTGATTTTGGCCCTCTGACTTTTTCAACTCTGATGGAGGCACTTGCCACAGGCAGTTCTGCCTTTTGTCTAACTCACTCACATAGAAAAAAATAAAAATATATGCACGCCTCGCATACGCACAATCACATTACGCCATCACATAAGCATATCTTCCAGCATAAACAGCCGTTTATATTCAACTCTCACACGAAACCGTCACCTTTGTTTACCTATAGATATTTATGTTCTCTCTCTCATATATATATATATATATATATATATATATATATATATATATTATAATATAATATATAATAATATAATATATAATAATATAATATAATAGTATTCTGAAAGGGTTAGTATATTATACTAACCCTTTCAGAATACTATGACGTATTTCATAAGTATAATATGGCTATAATATGTTAAACTTAGGAAGAATAAAACGAAATTGTGGTAGTCAAAGGATTAATAAAGACAGGTAATACCTTACATTACTAAACAAAATGTAAGCTTTACAGTCATAGTCGTCTAATGTTAGTCAAAATATAGTGAAAAAGAGCGTCGCAATGCCTAACGAGAACAGGAAGAGGCAGAACAACAGGAAGGAAGAAATGGAAGGAAAAGGAAGAGGACATTCAGTGGCGAAGGAGGCCAAGGAGTTACGAAGAAAGAAGAAGAGTAGGGCTAAAAGAAAGGAGAGAAGGAGGGATACAATAAAGGAGAGGAGGAGGAGGGATTAAAGAAAGGAGAGGAGGAGGGATACAATAAAGGAGAGGAGGAGGAGGGATTAAAGAAAGGAGAGGAGGAGGAATAACAGAAAGGAGAGGAGGAGGAATAACAGAAAGAAGAAGAGGAAAGGTAAAAGAAATGAGAGAAGGAGGAGGGATTAAAGAAAGGAGAGGAGGAGGAGGAATAAATGAAAGGAGAGGAGGAAGTGGAATAAAGGAAAGGAGAGGAGGAGAAATAACAGAAATGAGAGGAGGAGGAATAAAAGAAATGAGAGGAGGAGGAATAAAAGAAATGAGAGGAGGAGGAATAAAAGAAAGGAGAGGAGGAGGAATAAAAGAAAGGAGAGGAAGAGGGATAAAAGAAAGGAGATGAGGAGGAGGAATAAAAGAAAGGAGAGGAGGAGGAGGAATAAAAGAAAGGAGAGGAGGAGGAATAAAAGAAAGGAGAGGAGGAGGAATAAAAGAAAGGAGAGGAGGAGGAGGAATAAAAGAAAGGAGAGGAGGAGGAGGAATAACACAAAGGAGAGGAGGAGGAATAAAAGAAAGGAGAGGAGGAGGAGGAATAAAAGAAAGGAGAGGAGGAAGAATAAAAGAAAGGAGAAGAGGAGGAATAACACAAAGGAGAGGAGGAATAAAAGAAAGGAGAGGAGGAGGAGGAATAACAGAAAGGAGAGGAGGAGGAGGAATAAAATAAAAGAGGAGGAATAAAAGAAAGGAAAGGAGGAGGAGGAGGAATAAAAGAAAGGAGAGGAGGAGGAATAAAAGAAAGGAGAGGAGAGGAGGGGGAGGAATGAAAGAAAGGAGAGGAGGAGTAAAAGAAAGGAGAGGAGGACGAATAAAATAAAGGAGAGGAGGAGGAATAAAAGAAAGGAGAGAAGGAGGAATAAAAGAAAGGAGAGGAGGAGAGGAATAAAAAGAAAGGAGAGGAGGAGGAATAAAAGAAAGGAGAGGAGGAGGAGGAATAACAGAAAGGAGAGGAGGAGGAGGAATAAAAGAAAGGAGAGGAGGAGGAGGAATACAAGAAAGGAGAGGAGAGGAGGGGGAGGAATGACAGAAAGGAGAGGAGGAGGAGGAATAAAAGAAAGGAGAGGAGGAGGAATAAAAGAAAGGAGAGGAGGAGGAATAAAAGAAAGGAGAGGAGGAGGAATAAAAGAAAGGAGAGGAGGAGGAATAACAGAAAGGAGAGGAGGAGGAGGAATAAAAGAAAGGAGAGGAGGAGGAGGAATAAAAGAAAGGAGAGGAGGAGGAGGAATAAATGAAAGGAGAGGAGGAGGAATAAAAGAAAGGAGAGGAGGAGGAGGAATAAAAGAAAGGAGAGGAGGAGGAGGAATAAAAGAAAAGAGAGGAAAAAGAGGAACAAAAGAAAGGTAAAGCAAAGAGCCAGAACAAGACAAGGTGATGGGCTGGTCTATCAGAGTGAGAACTGAGCGATCTCTGCCATACCCATAGCTTACTCTGACTGTTCCTTTTACTTATATATTTTCTAGATCTCAAGTGACGGCGTCTCTTCCGTGGATTGACCTCCCAATCTACTAAGATTGGAAGCCAAAGAGTCACATTTTTCCTTTGACCCTCAACTTTCTCTTCATAATTGCTGAGGGGCACAGGGCCCTGGGTGGGGCTTTGGTTTCCCGGGCGTTTCCGCACCCTCCTCAAATCTCCGCCATGGAGTGGCTTCGGTCACCCAGGCTTTATTGTGGTCGGCAGGGAGGATTCTGTGGGGGCGCTCAGTTATGGCCTTGGCCTTGCTCGGGGCCTTGGGGCTGTTTGGCCAGGCAGCTTGGGGAACAACAACAAGACAGGAGGGTAGAGGAACAATGAAACAAAAGGTGAAGTAAACGGGAGAAAAACAAAAGGAAAGGAAAGAATACAAGAAAACGAAGAAAATAAACGACAATACAAATAAATATGGCAGACCATTACAGAACAAATTAAAACACAAAATAAATACAGGATCTAGGTCAAAAGTAATTTAGGGGGTCCACCTCGCTTTTTTTTCTCTTTCTCTGCCTCTCTCTTTGGCTTGTATCCATTCGGCCCCATCCAGCCTACTGTTTTAAGACGTTTACCCCCATCCAGGTGTCAATATTTTTCTGGCGAGCGGTAGCGAGCCAGTATATCTTTATTTTAGTTTTACAGCAAGCTAAATTTGTAAATTTTTCGATAGACAAATTTCTCAAGCCGGATTTCTCCATACAATGCTGGCTCGCTATCGTTCGCCAGGAATAAATCGACACCTGGATGGGGATAAACGTCTTAAAACAGTTGGCTGAATGGGGCCAAATGGATACAAGTCAGAGAAAGAGAGAAAAGGAGAGAAAGATTTAAAAAGAAGGTGACCCCCCTTAAGATAACAAGGCAATAAATCGCTTGGAAAAATCCAAATAACAATATACATGATAATAATAGTCACCAATAAACAGAGCAGAATATACACTGTCGAGGCACCCGAGGCATATTTCTCGTCCGATACAGTTGCTAAGGAAACACGACTGAGGGTAAACAGAATGAAGGGCATATATACAAGGAAAGATACTAAAAGCAAACACAGACACACACACAATCACAGACACACAAACAAACACAGACACACAGACAAACAATCACAGACACACAAACAATCACAGACACACAAACATTCACAGACACACAGACAAACACAGACACACACAATCACAGACTCACAGGCAAAAACAGACACACACACACAATCACAGACAATCACAGACACACACACAATCACAGACACACACACAATCACAGACACACAAACAATCACAGACACACAGACAAACATAATCACAGACACACAGGCAAACACAGACACACACACACAATCACAGACACACACACACAATCACAGACACACACAATCACAGACACACAAACAATCACAGACACAAACAATCGCAGACACAAACAATCAGACACACAGGCAATCACAGACACACAGGCAATCACAGACACACAGACAATCACACACACAAACAATCACAGACACACAGGCAAACAGACACACAAACAATCACAGACACACAAACAATCTCACTGACACACTATAGTCTATTCGCTGTAAGTAGGCGAGAAATCATGACCTCTATCCTCTGTAACTCGAAAAGGGTTAGAGCAAATAGGCTGTAGATTTTCACATCTATTCCTTGACTGACTCTTCCCAAATGGTAGAAATATTAGCTCGATTACTCTAGTCGTTTTTGAGTTACAGAGGTTAGAGGTTATGATTTCTCGCCTACTTACAGCGAATAGACTATAGCTCGTAAAAAAATACACTCATATGTTTTATATGCTTGTTGTGTCAGTGAGATTGTTTGTGTGTATGTGTTTGCCTGGCGGGTGCCCAAACCCGAAAGGAGTTGAAATAGGGTAGTGATCCATCCGCAATAGGCGGCTTTCTAGGGCCTTTCATAGCTGATGCTGAGAGGATTGGCTTCTAGTCATGTGGTGATGGGCTGGTCTATCAGAGTGAGAGCTGAGCGATCTCTGCCATACCCATAGCTTACTCTGACTGTTCCTTTTACTTATATATTTTTTAGTTCTCAAGTTACAGCGTCTCTTCTGTGGATTGCTCTCCCTACTGCCATGCTAGAGGTTGGCAGATTGGGAGCCAAAGGGTCACATTATTCCATTTCCCCTCAACTTTCCCTTCATAATTGCTGAGGGACACAGGAACTTGGGTGGGGCTTTGGTTTCCCGGGCGTTTCTGCACCCTCCTCAGCTCACCGCCTTGCAGTGGCTTCGGTCACCTGGGCTTTATTAGTGGTAAGCAGGGATTGTTTTGTGGGGCCGCTCGGTTATGGCCTTGGCCTTGCTTGCGACCTTGGCGCTGCTCGGCCAGACAGCCTGGGGAACAACAACAACATACACTCATATAACCACATACACATACGGAATACTCATATTAAATTACACACACACACACACACACACGCACACGCACACACACACACACACACACACATGCCACAAAGTAAACAAGAATATTAGGATAAATTAGCCGAGTAAGTTTGGTTTTATTCACAAGTAAAATCACGCACATTCAGAGTCGCTATTAAACTACACCAATATACATAGCCACATAATACCCATAAACACTCACATATCTCAAGGTGCATACACTCGCGCACACACACACACACACATCTGGGTACGCGATCACAAAGGCACGCACAGCCATCTGAATAACTCAATCACACACACACTCACCCAACGACGCACGTATATTCAAATACTTGCGCATCTAAACACACTTCCGTGCTGACTCCCTGCCTAGGCAAACTCTTTCGTCTCTGTCTATCCTCTAATGTCTTCCCTTCATGCTGGAAGTTTACTCACATTCAACCTGTCCCAAAGAAGGGTGACCGCTCTCAACCCTCCAACTATCGTCCAATTGCTCTCATTTCTTGTCTTTCTAAAGTTTTTGAAACTATTCTTGCTTCCAAATTTCTTAAGTATTTCTCTTCTCATAATCTGCTCTCAGATCGCCAGTATGGCTTCTTTAAGGGTCGCTCTACTGGTGATCTTCTTTCATATCTTACTAACTCTTGGTCATCCTCCTTTCGGGACTTCGGTGAGACTTTTTCTATTGCACTAGACATATCGAAAGCCTTCGATAGAGTCTGGCATAAATCTTTAATTTCTAAACTACCCTCCTTCGGTTTCTATCCCTCCATCTGTGCCTTTGTCTCTAATTTCCTTTCCAGCCATTCCATAGCCGCAGTTGTGGACGGCCATTGTTCACTTCCTCACCCTATAAACTCCGGTGTTCCTCAGGGCTCTGTCCTATCTCCTATTCTCTTTCTAATTTTTATAAATGATCTCCTTAACTGTACCTTAATTCCCATCCATTCATACGCAGACGACTCAACCTTACACTACTCCATTACTTTTTCAGAACGCCCCAGCCAGCAATCCCTCAACGACAAACGTAATGAAGCCATAGAACTCTTAAATTCTGATCTGAATACTATTTCCAATTGGGGCAGAGAAAACCTTGTTAACTTTAATGCTTCCAAAACCCAATTTCTCCATCTATCTACCCGTCAGGATCTCCCAGCGGACTATCCCTTATTTTTCAACAATGCAAAACTCAACCCTTCATCTTCTCTCAATATTCTTGGTGTCTCTTTTTCTTCTGCTCTCATTTGGAAGGACCATATTACCAGTCTTGCTAAGGCAGCCTCCCAGAAGCTGGGTGTGCTCAACCGCCTCAGGGGGTTCTTTTCCCCTGCACAGCTTCTTGCTCTGTACAGGGGCATAGTGCGCCCTTGTATTGAGTATTGTTCACATGTGTGGGGAGGTTCCTATCACACCGCTCTCCTAGACAAGGTTGAAAGGAAGGCCTTTCGTATCATTAACTCCCGTCCACTCACCAACTCTCTGCAATCTCTCTCTCTCCGCCGCAATGTTGCATCTCTCTCGCTATTCTATCGCTACTATAATAATCAGTGTTCCTCAGAGCTATCCCAGTGCATACCACCTCCTTTACGTAGGGCACATGGTACCCGTCTTGCAACTCAATCCCACCCCTACTTTGTGCAACTCTCCAACCCAAGAGTGAAACGTTACTCTCAAACTTTCTTCTACTCAACAGCTGAGCTCTGGACTGGAACTCTCTCCCAGAATCAGTCTTTCCCGCTTCCTATGGCTTAAATTGCTTCAAACTCCGTGTGTCCAGGCATTTTGGCTCGAACGTCCCTTGATTTTGGCCGTCACTCTTTCAACTATGGGGGAGGCACTCGCTATAGGCAGTTATGCCTTTTGCCTCCCTCAATCACATAGAAAAAAAAAACAAAAACAAAAAAACTTAAGGTGAAGCTGTTGGACTGTTGAGGTTAAGGGAGATGAGTCATTTTTCTGGTCCCCTTTCCCCCTCGTGTTAAACCCCATTCGTGTTGAGATTATAAGACGTTTGGTCCATTAGTTTGGCGATTTTTACACCTTTCGCCCCATTTCGTCGTAAATTTTAAGACCTTTCGTGCCATTTAGGTGTCTATTATTTCCTGGCGAGCTATAGCAAGCCTAAAATTTTAAGAGAAAGTGGCCTTCTGCCGGGAAATTTTTCTACCGAGAATGTACACATTTATCTTGACGGGGGGTCTAGGGTGTGTATTTCTAAGCTTGATGGAGGTCTAGCGAGATAACTTAAGAAATAAAGGTATACATGAATGAATTAATAGACCCAGAAACAAAAAGTCTGTCTCCCCTTAAAGTCGCACAACCACATGATCCCACCACCTCTCACGCATGTTATTCACAACCACATGATCCCACCACCTCTCACGCATGTTATTCACAACCACATGATCCCACCACCTCTCACGCATGTTATTCACAACCACATGATCCCACCACCTCTCACGCATATTATTCACAACCACATGATCCCACCACCTCTCACGCATATTATTCTCAACCACATGATCCCACCACCTCTCACGCATGTTATTCACAACCACATGATCCCACCACCTCTCACGCATATTATTCACAACCACATGATCCCACCACCTCTCACGCATATTATTCACAACCACATGATCCCACCACCTCTCACGCATATTATTCTCAACCACATGATCCCACCACCTCTCACGCATGTTATTCACAACCACATGATCCCACCACCTCTCACGCATATTATTCACAACCACATGATCCCACCACCTCTCACGCATATTATTCACAACCACAGACAGAAATACAGCCATTTACAAAACTTAGCGCGCGCGCACACACACACACAATACCACACACCATAGCAACTCATATACCTCTACTACTTCACCCGCGCGCGCGAGCTCTCTCTCTCTCTCGCTCTCGCTCTCTCGCTCTCTCGCTCTCTCGCTCTCTCTCTTTCAACACATCAAAGGCCTGGGAGCACTCAGGTGTGTTTCTACTCCTCTCAGGTAACGTGATTGACCTCCCCCTCTCTCTGGGTGCGTGCGTGCGAGAGCGTGTGTGATAGACGAGGGCCTGTGTGTGTATGTGATAGTAGATTGACGTGACTGTGTGTGTGTGTCTTTGTGTGTATATTTGGGAGAGGGGGGAATGGGCCGACGACGGGGAGAGAGAGAGAGAGAGAGAGAGAGAGAGAGAGAGAGAGAGAGAGAGAGAGAGAGAGAGAGAGAGAGAGAGAGAGAGAGCGAGAGAGAGCGAGAAGAGAGAGAGAGAGAGCGAGAGAGAGAGAGAGAGAGAGAGAGAGAGCGAGAGAGAGAGAGAGCGAGAGAGAGAGAGAGCGAGAGAGAGAGAGCGAGAGAGAGAGAGCGAGATAGAGAGAGAGCGAGATAGAGAGAGAGCGAGATAGAGAGAGAGCGAGATAGAGAGCGAGATAGAGAGAGAGAGCGAGAGAAAGAGAGCGAGAGAGAAAGCGAGCGAGAGAGAGAGAGAGAGAGAGATTGCGTTTACGTTATGGATGCAGGTATGTTGATTGTGTGTTCGTGTGCTTGTATACATGTTTGTCTCTGTGCGTGAGTGTATGCGTGTTTGTTTATGTGTTTGTGTGTGTTATCATACTATAGTTGTCCGTCTATGAGGAAGAGAGAAACAAGTAAAACATATATCTATCTATCTATCTATTTATCTATCTATATGCTCAGGCCCAATCCCCATTTTTCCTATTTTTATTTTTATTTTCAATTTCATTTTATTTTATTATTTTTGTTTTCCTTTTTTCTTGGGGGTGGCCGACTCAAGACAGAGCAAGAACAGGGAAAACACAAAAAACAACATAAAACAACGAACAAACACAGATAAAACCACAAATTCACACACATCTATATATAAATAATATATACGGTGAGAAAATACAGGTGGGATGGTGGTATTTGTTCATTTATATATAAGTTTTATCGTTTATTTAGTTTCCTCCCTAGACCTCCATCAAGCTTACCCCCCCACCCTCTCCTTGAAGATATATTTGTACATTTTTCGATTGAAAAATGTCCTGGCTGAAGGCCGGTTCCTCTTAAAATACAGGCTTGATATCGCTCGCCAGGAAAATATCGACACCTAAATGGCACGAAAAGTATTTAAATTGACAAAGAAATGGGGCGAAAGGCTTTAAAATCGTCAAAATAATGGGCCAAACGTCATATTATCTGAAAACTAATGGGACTAAACATGAGGAAGAAGGGGGTCCAGTACAACGACCCACCTCCCCTTAAGACACCGAGGAAGCATGGATGGAATCTAAGGGAGAAAGGGAACCATTTAGAATTTTAGAAATAATAAATAGTAACACTTGTACACTGTGATAGGAATTAGCCTCTCAAGCCTCCATATCACCCGAGTTTAAGGGGAGGTTTTTAGTATGTTCTCTAGACCTCCATCAAAATTTAAATAACACCCCCTAGACCCCCTTTCAAGATAAATTTGTACATTTTTCGGTAGAAAAATGTCCCAGCCGAAGGCCGCTTACTCTTAAATTACAGGCTCGCTATCGCTCGCCAGGAAAAAATCGACACCTAAATGGCACGAAAGGTCTTAAAATTGACAGAAATGGGGTGAAAGTTCTTATAATCGCCAAACTAATGGGGCGAACGTCTTAAAATATCAAAAGCAATGGGGTTAAACATGAGGGAGAAATGGGTTCAGAAAAAAAAAAACCCTCAAGTGGAAATCTCCCCTTAACCTGAACACCAGAGAAGACATGCTGAGGGAGAGTATTAAACCTACGTTCAGCTTCAATCTCTTACCCCTCGAGGGTTATGATGCATCTTGACAATATTTGCAGGCTATCATTAGACGATTATCTATAGTTTTGTAAGGATCTGTGGGCATCCAAAGGGTAAATACTATCTCA
This sequence comes from Paralithodes platypus, assembly GCA_032716605.1. Classification (NCBI taxonomy): domain Eukaryota; kingdom Metazoa; phylum Arthropoda; class Malacostraca; order Decapoda; family Lithodidae; genus Paralithodes; species Paralithodes platypus. The sequence goes on along the minus strand of CM064542.1, from coordinate 27,578,641 downwards.
ATTAACCATCTGACTTCCATATATACCCTTCCTAATCTTACTGAAATTGTCTAATATTAGCCAGAATAAACTGTCAAAACGCGTCATAATCCTCAAGGGCCACTCTAACCCTTACATGCCGAGTTCCGTGATAAAGTGACCTGTCAAGCTACCTCTGACACCATTTACATCCGCCCTGTTGACCAGAGATCAATACACCATGACAGGAGGTTGGACTTGAAGACTACAACATTGCCGGAGATCAATACCAGGTCACCCTTTACAAATTTATCCACTTTGTTGTGACTGATGGAAATGCGTTTTTTGTGACCGCCATCACAACTTCTCGGTCTGCATCTGGCAGTAAAAAAGCTACTTTGTTTGCAACTGGTCATTATGCCTTGCTAACAACTGTCACAGACATTGCTTTGTCTGTTACTGGCAACAACCAAGCAACTTTGCTTATAAATAGTTGCAGTACTTTGTCTATGACTGTTACTCCTGCAGCCTTTAACAGGACTACACCTACAACACCAGAGTGCAACTGTACATAGAGGACATAATTCCACTTGTTTCAGACCATTGCCATGACAACGACGTCTGGACAAGTACAACACTTCAGTCGTCCCATACGATCCAAGTTGGGGTCATCTCTTCCACTCTCCTAGAGGAGTGGGGTTCATTTCTGGAATCTCTTTAGTCAAATACATACAGTACATATAATTATCTACAATACACATATAAACTGTTTCTGTGTCAGTTCCTTTAACAAATAAGAGAGCTTATTATTATTATCATATATATATATATATATATATATATATATACAGTATATATATATATATATATATATATATATATATATATATATATATATAAATACTGTTTTGTCCAGAGAGAATGTGGTTACAGTCTCACGTCATAAATGGCAGCTTTCCAGGCGACACTGTAAAGGGCTGTAAAGGGCCTCTGTTGTCAAGTTCTATATTTTGAGATCAGACCGGAGTACCTGATCCCACGTCATTCTAGGTCTAACCCTACGTGCCGCTCCTCCCACGTTCACATTCCGGCATTTCTTCACCCAGAACTGATCATCCATTTTCTCCATGTGTCCAAACCAATCAAGTCGGCTCGTGTGCTGACACGCCTAATGCCCAGACGCCTTCTTAATTCCTCACTGGATACCTGTCCCCGAGGTTAACATAACATATCCATCTCACCATTCTCTTCTCATTCCGTTCCATTCCATTGATATCCTCTGTTTTAACCGGCAAACTCTCTGAGGCATAGGTCATCGCACTCCTAACACACGATATATATATATATATATATATATATATATAATATATATATATATATATTATATATGTGTGTGTGTGTGTGTGTGTGTGTGTGTGTGTGTGTGTGCGTTTATGTGTGTGTAAATGAGAACGAGAGAGAGAGAGAGAGAGAGAGAGAGATTATCAAAGATGGTGAAGGCCAAATATTATGAAAGGAAGGTGCGAGTGAAAGGCGTTCGGCATAAAGATGTGCTTGTCATTATAAAAGACGGATGTGGGAAAAACATTGTTATTTATACTTTGCATATTATATATATATATATATATATATATATATATATATATATATATATATATATATATATATTGGAGAGTCTAATATCAGTGAAACTAGAGCCTTCATTAGGTAGTAATGAAAAATTAATAAACCGACCACTCGTGTTTTTAACATCTTCTCAATATAAGTTATTGTTCGTGTTTTTCTATGTACAGTGCTTAGAAGTGTTGTGGTTAACTTATAAAGTTTGTGGTATTTCATACGTCATTTATTAATCTTTGTGTTTCTATGTCATCAATATATAATACGTATTTAGGTTTAACAATAGTATTTCTTCATATTTTCATACTTTGTAAATTTTCTTGGGCTTCATGAAATTATTGTAATTCACTATGATACTAGTATTTTCTTACAAGTGTGTGTATCTGTTCATTTTAGATTGGCCTGATGAACGAGTAGATTGGCCTGAAACGTTGCAATAAATACAGACAAAATGAACTTGTTTTTCTATCACGCCCTGGTGCTTCTTTTCATTATTCGCCTCCGCTTCCCTCGGACAAGCTCAATAGCTGATATATATATATATATATATATATATATATATATATATATATATATATATATAAATTTATCTAAAGTCACGCATTACATCAAAACATTACTTGAAAAGAAAACTAAATACATTGGCTTGTCTGAACCTTTCAGAAGCTATCACCAACTCAGTATATAAACAAGCTTTTCTTTTTAATATGTTTTGGCTATCATAAGTTGATTTTATTCAGTTTAGGAGAGGATTAAATGTGTCGAAGATTACTAGAGACAGAAGCTTCCTCTTTGATTTTTAGAGTCCAATCTAGAGCTGGATCTTTAAGAAAGGCATGCAGATAGATTGAGTTAATTATATGCAATATGAAGCAAATATGGCTAATAGGATATATATTTGAGCCATCTTAACCCTTTCACTGCAGTTGACGTCTTGGTACGTTATGTAATATAATAGTTTATTGCGGCCGACGTCCTGGTACATTTTGGTATTACCAGCTGACTTTGGTAGAACTGAGCCGCTCCACTTGTTGCCAGACGAAAGCTTCACTTTGAGCATTTATTCACATTGCATTATCAGTATGCTACGAGCCTCAGTTATTATGTTCCTTCCAACAACCAACCATACTCCTAAAATCGATTAATTCAATTTACAAACACATGTGGCAGTCCGTGGACTCGAACCCAGGATGTTCACACCGAAAATCAACACCTTAAACATCGCACCACGAAGACAGTTAAAGGTTGGTGGACACTGCCTACGATTTATTATGCAACTTCGAATCCTGCATATCAATCTAAGCATGTACACACATCCCAACTGCAACTCACGTAGGCTATGCATATGTGAATGGAAAGAGCAATTAATGGGGCCTTAACCACTTAGGGAAGTCCTCTCGATAAATTACTCCTGAACCAATATCAATTATTATGTTCCTTCCAACAACCAACCATACTCCTAAAATCGATTAATGAAATTTACAATCACATGTGGCAGTCCGTGGACTCGAACCTAGGATGCTCACACCGAAAATCAACACCTTATACATCGCACCACGAAGACAGTTAAAGGTTGGTGGACACTGCCTACGATTGATTATGCAACTTCGAATCCTGCATATCAATCTAAGCATGTACACACATCCCAACTGCAACTCACGTAGGCTATGCATATGTGAATGGAAAGAGCAATTAATGGGGCCTTAACCACTTAGGGAAGTCCTCTCGATAAATTACTCCTGAACCAATATCAATTATTATGTTCCTTCCAACAACCAACCATACTCCTAAAATCGATTAATGAAATTTACAAACACATGTGGCAGTCCGTGGACTCGAACCCAGGATGCTCACACAGAAAATCAACACCTTATACATCGCACCACGAAGACAGTTAAAGGTTGGTGGACACTGCCTACGATTTATTATGCAACTTCGAATCCTGCATATCAATCTAAGCATGTACACACATCCCAACTGCAACTCACGTAGGCTATGTGAATGGAAAGAGCAATTAATGGGGCCTTAACCACTTAGGGAAGTCCTCTCGATAAATTACTCCTGAACCAATATCAATTATTATGTTCCTTCCAACAACCAACCATACTCCTAAAATCGATTAATGAAATTTACAAACACACGTGGCAGTCCGTGGACTCGAACCCAGGATGCTCACACCGAAAATCAACACCTTATACATCGCACCACGAAGACAGTTAAAGGTTGGTGGACACTGCCTACGATTTATTATGCAACTTCGAATCCTGCATATCAATCTAAGCATGTACACACATCCCAACTGCAACTCACGTAGGCTATGCATATGTGAATGGAAAGAGCAATTAATGGGGCCTTAACCACTTAGGGAAGTCCTCTCGATAAATAAAATTAAATGTGAGAGGATGCGTGTCCAAAAAAGAGGTGATTTGGAAGCTGAAATTCAACCAAGAACAGATATTTGTGACAACTATATGCCAAATAAGAATGTGAGGTATATTTAATGTTACAAGCCATAACTCATACTGTCTTACAAACATGTTAGTTGGTATTATAACTAGTTATTTCATTGAGTTATTGCAAGTGGAAAAAGTCATAAGCAAAGAGAAAAATAGGCTTGTTTACGGGCTTCCGTACACCCGGAAAAAAAAGAGGCTAACCCCCTCCCCTTCAAGGCAACGGGAGATATAAATAAATTAACTAGACTTACATAAAGAGAATTTCTTGGAGAGCATTGTCTGTTCTGTTCACTATCATATTCTTCACGATAAATTAAGTTATAATGAACGAAAATAAGATACAAACACCCCAATGTGGCATATAATGAACGAAAATAAGCTACAAACATCCCACTGTGGCATATAATGAACGAAAATAAGCTACAAACACCCCACTGTGGCATAATTATAATCAACGAAAATAAGCTACAAACACCCCACTGTGGCATATAATGAACGAAAATAAGCTACAAACACCCCACTGTGGCATATAATCAACGAAAATAAGCTACAAACACCCCACTGTGGCATAATTATAATGAACGAAAATAAGCTACAAACACCCCACTGTTTTTTTTGTTTTTTTTTTCTATATTCCAACTTACTTCCTCTCGGGCATAGGCTGAGAGCCTTAACATTCACCGCTTTACAATGAACAGTGAAGCCCGTGAGGTCTTGTTCCAGTCTAGGGAGTGAGACATGTGAAGCACGTAGAGTACAACGAGCACCTGCCATCTTGCCTTCACATGAGGCACGGTGCTCACTCATGGCCCGAAACGACCCCATCTCTTAAGCCACCTCGTTCCCGTGCTTCACTGTCTCACCCCCTACACTCGGACTCTCACACTTACACACACACAACGCCACCTGTTGAGCAGATAACTCCCCAGGCATTGCACCCCTATAGCATATTTTGAATATGGGAATATTCATACAGTGCTATTTAATCAGGGAACAATGAGGGTATTTTATTGACGTTTCGGTGGGCTTGTGGTAATGCACTGATACCAGGTACAGCACAAATTCCATCCCAATAATATCTTCCCATTGATACATCGGGATTTGAACCCGGGACCTTTGGATTACCAGGCCAGTGGCAAGACCACTCCACCACACCTCCCCTTAAGTGGCATATAATGAACGAAAATAAGCTACAAACACCCCACTGTGGCATATAATGAACGAAAATAAGCTACAAACACCCCACTGTGGCATATAATGAACGAAAATAAGCTACAAACACCCCACTGTGGCATATAATGAACGAAAATAAGCTACAAACACCCCACTGTGGCATAATTTTAATGAACGAAAATAAGCTACAAACACCCCACTGTGGCATATAATGAACGAAAATAAGCTACAAACAACCCACTGGCGTATTCTTCACTATGGAGGTGGCTACAGGAAAAGGGTTAAAGATGAACAGATTTTTTATGTGAAGTGTCGTATATAAAATAGTCTATACTAATCGCTACGTTTCCTATTTTCAAGTGTGAGTGTTAACCTTCATATGTATGGTTTCATGCACTGGCTATATGTTAACCTGTTTTGTATATTTATAATACATATGAATTATTTTTGCTAACAATGGACGATTATATTCAGTTCTGGATTACTCTTTATGCAGTGAAAGGGCAAATATCTCTAGTTTATACAGTGAAAGGGCAAACATCTCTAGTTTATGCAGTGAAAGGGCAAACATCTCTAGTTTATGCAGTGAAAGGGCAAAACATCTCTAGTTTATGCAGTGAGAGGGCAAACATCTCTAGTTTATGCAGTGAAAGGGCAAACATCTCTAGTTTATGCAGTGAAAGGGCAAACATCTCTAGTTTATACAGTGAAAGGGCAAACATCTCTAGTTTATGCAGTGAAAGGGCAAACATCTCTAGTTTATGCAGTGAAAGGGCAAACATCTCTAGTTTATGCAGTGAAAGGGCAAACATCTCTAGTTTATGCAGTGAAAGGGCAAACATCTCTATTTTTTGCAGTGAAAGGGCAAACATCTCCAGTTTATGCAGTGAAAGGGCAAACATCTCTAGTTTATGCAGTGAAAGGGCAACATCTCTAGTTTATGCAGTGAAAGGGCAAACATCTCTAGTTTATGCAGTGAAAGGGCAAACATCTCTAGTTTATGCAGTGAAAGGGCAAACATCTCTAGTTTATGCAGTGAAAGGGCAAACATCTCTAGTTTATGCAGTGAAAGGGCAAACATCTCTAGTTTAGCCCTTTGAATCCAACAAGACATTGTAAAGCTTAACCCTCTCCGACATATGACGCGATTTTGAGCCTATTAGGGATACTTTAAAACCTTTGTTACCATCAGGGGTATTTAGAAACCTTTAGTTTAGTTACTTCAACCGCTGCAGTTGTCTTTGAGTTAGCTGTGGGCAGAAAACTAATTCTGGAGAGGTAATTATAAGAGTGAGAGAACTCTATTTCTTATTGCTAATCTGGCAACCTCTGCGTCATATGTGCGTGAAATGGTTAATAAAATCGTTTACATTAGTGATAGAGCCGCCTAAGAACAAAAATACAGAGTAGGTGAAGCGTACTTTAGGGTTATAATTCATAAAGCACCTTCATATGGTATAATGTGGTTGTCTCTCTAGGTTCATCATGAATTTACCTTTAATCATACATAAACTAAACCTTACTCTAAAGCCTTTGTTCATGAGTCCCATGGAATTATTGCCTGCTTAAATTAGAAATAGAATTATGCCCGTGCAAAATTGTTCAGCTGATGTGAAACTTAGCAAGATATATGTTCGCAATGACGATTCTAGAAATCTCGAATCCTAACTTTATACAGCTCAGCATAACACACTGTTACATTGGTGTTTATCCCCTGTTTTCGTCATTCTCAATGCTTTCAAAATGTAGATTATATAACAAGCCTTTCACACCAGTCACGAAATCATGCACTAACATATTCCTATGTCATATTTACTGCCAGAGAAATAGGTAGGTTATATGCCTCAGAATATGTATGAAACATCAGAAGATGAATATTTTCTGATACAAAATATCGAGTCAAACTATCTCGAATCGCTTCTTAACAACTTACCATAGCTCCTGGAACTGGCCTTTGTATTAGTACTACATTGGGGTGTGTAGCAAAACGCGAAAATTAGCAAGAGGAAAGTTATATGTATTCCCATCAAACCCACCTTTCCCCACCCAATATACCACTACTTAAACATGTCATTTGTACAAACCTATACGCAGCTATATACATTTCTTAACCCCTTCTGTACCGGTGACGTCTTTTTCGGTATATTCTGGCCAATATTCGGTGATTTTATTTAGCTTAAGAAGGACCTCTACCAACGAAAAGGCTAAATACAATCTCATTTACTCCTTTCAGAAAACACATATTCTTCCTAAACTGATTAACGTGGTCTAATAGTTGTCAGAATATAATGGAAAGGACGTCAACGGTACTGAAAGGGTTAATATACCAATATATCTCTCCGTCTCTCTTCCTGTCTGTGCGTCAAAGCCTATGAGGACAATGGCAGCTGATATTCTCCAGTGAAAGGTATTGAAAAGATGATTCAGGGAGGGAAGTTCACAAGGGATATCCTAAAATGGTAGTAACTAAAAATATCTAAAGTGTCATGTGTTATATATTTTATTTACTTACAGGGGGATGGTAGGTTTTGTCTGCCTCCCACCCCCTCTCCCTCATGTTTAGCTCCATTTGTTTTGAGATATGAAGACGTTCAGCCCATTAGTTTGACGATGTTAACCCTTTCACGCATTTATGACGCAGAGGTTATCAGATTAGCAATAAGAAATACAATTATCTCACTCTTATAATTACCTCTCCAAAATTAGTTTTCTGCCCACAGCTAACTCAAAGACAACTGCAGAGGTTGAAGTAACTAAACTAAACGTTTCTAAATAACCCTGATGGTAACAAAGGCTTTAAAGTATCCCCAATAGGCTCAAAATCGCGTCATATATCGGAGAGGGTTAAGACCTTTCACCCAATTTCTTTTTCAATATTAGGACCTTTCGTTCCGATCCTCCCAGCCGGTGGCACTTGTGTTACTTTGGCGCTGCCGACTGGGAGGCTCTCCGGCAGTACTTCTTTGATTTCCCATGAAATGACTTTTGCTTCTGTGGCCGGGGACCCTCGGAGAGTGCTGAACGCATTACCAAGGTAATCCTCTCGGGCATGGAAACATACATTCCATTCTCTTTCTGTCAGTCTAGTGCAAAGAAATCTTGGTTTCCTCACGCTTTTTCTACTGCTATCTGCAATAAGGAGGAAACATTCAAAAGGTACCGTCGCCTTCAAACTCAAGAATCTCATACTTCCTATGTCTCTGCCCGGAATGAAGCCAAATCTGTTCTTCGACTTGCTAAACACTCTTTCTTCAATAATAAATGAACTGAACTATCCAACTCTAGCTCTTCCCAAGCCTTCTGACATCTAGCCAAAAACTTTCCCAACAAATTTTCTTTTGCAGGTTTCCCTCCTCTTTTCCACTCTGACAGCTCTACCGTCACTTCTTCCTCTGACAAAGCTGAACTCTTCGCTAACACTTTTGCTAAAAACTACACTTTGAATGATTCCGGTGCTATTCCTCCCTATCAATCCCCCTCTCCTACTTATGCCTAACATCATAATCTCTTCCAAGGATGTACTTTCCACCTTCTCTTGGCTTAATACTAAGAAGGCGTACGGTATGGACGGTGTTCCTCCTGTTGTACTAAAAATCTGTGCTTCCGTGCTGACTCCTTGCCTAGGCAAGCTCTTCCGTCTAAGTCTCTCCTCTAACATCTTCCCTTCTTGCTGGAAGTTCGCTCTCATTCAACCTGTCCCCAAAAAGGGTGACCACTCTCAACCCTCCAACTATCTTCTAATTGCTCTCATTTCTTGCATATCCAAAGTTGTTAAAGCTATTCTTACCTCAACATTTCTTACGCATTTATCTTCCCATAAACTACTCTCAGACTGTCAGTATGGCTTCCTTAAGGGCAGCTCTACTGGTGATCTTCTTTCTTATCTTACTAACTCTTTGTCATCCTCCATTCGGGACTTCGGTGAGACATTATATGTTGCGCAACGGTACCGTTTGAATGCTTCCTCCTTATGGCAGACATCAGTAGAACAAGCTTGAGTAAACCAAGATTAGTTTGCATTAAACTGAGAGAATGAAAATGGAATATACGCTTCCATGCCCGAGAGGATTACCTCGGTAATACGTTCAACATTCTCCGAGGGTCCCAGGAAAAAATACAAACACGCAAGAAATAGTACAAAACAAATAAATAAATAAATAAATAAATGTGAAAGAGACAAAAGGAATCTATAAATAGAGCAAGACAGAGGAAGAAACAGTGGAAGGTGAGGAGGAAAAGAAATGCTGGTCAGAACTATATGGATACATAAAACAGAGAAAATGAGAAAAAGAACACTACTAGTTAAAATCAGTAATGTATATTACTATATACTGTACAGTAATATACATTACTGATTTTAACTAGTAGTGTACAGTGGTGATGGGCTGGTCTATCAGAGTGAGAACTGAGCAATCTCTGCCATACCCATAGCTTACTCTGACTGTTCCTTTTACTTATATATTTTCTAGATCTCAAGTGACGGCGTCTCTAACGTGGATTGACCTCCCAATCTACCAAGATTGGAAGCCAAAGCGTCACATTTTTCCCTTGCCCCTCAACTTTCTCTTCATAATTGCTGAGGGACACAGGGCCCTGGGTGGGGCTTTGGTTTCCTCCTCAGCTCCCGCCATGGAGTGGCTTCGGTCACCCAGGCTTTATTGTGGTCGGCGGGGAGGGTTCTGTAGGGGTGCTCGGTTATGGCCTTGGCCTTGCTCGGGGCCTTGGGGCTGTTCGGCCAGGCAGCTTGGGGAACAACAACAACAACAACTATATACTGTACAGTATAATGCAGTACTTTATAATATAATATAATATAATTGGGCGGGTGCCCAATCCCGAAAGGGGTTGAAATAGGGGAGCTACCCCCCTGCCAAAGGCGGCTTTCTAGGGCCTTTCCTAGCTGATGCCGGGAGGATTGGGTTCTAGTCATGTGGTGATGGGCTGGTCTATCAGAGTGAGAGCCGAGCGATCTCTGCCATACCCATAGCTTACTCTGACTGTTCCTTTTACTTATATATTTCTAGATCTCAAGTGACGGCGTCTCTTCCGTGGATTGACCTCCCAATCTACCAAGATTGGAAGCTAAAGCATCACATTTTTCCTTTGCCCCTCAACTTTCTCTTCATAATTGCTGAGGGTTGGGCTTTGGTTTCCTGGGCGTTTCCGCACCCTCCTCAGCTCCCCGCCATGGAGTGGCTTCGGTCACCCAGGCTTTATTGTGGTCGGCAGGGAGGGTTCTGTTGGGGTGCTTGGTTATGGCCTTGGCCTTGCTCGGGGCCTTGGGGCTGTTCGGCCAGGCAGCTTGGGGAACAACAACAACTTTATAATATAATATAATTATATTGTATTTACTATTATTTTTCATCCTTTATAATATAGAGGATGAAAAGGAAATAAGATCAGAGAGAAAACATGAAGGAAAGACAGAAAAACAATCCAATCTGACAGACAAGCAAGGAATTAATTAGAGAAACAGATCAAGGTCGCTTTATCCAAACACACTCTAACACTCTCCCAGCCACCCTCTCTTTTTCCACAATCACCCTAACCCCCACACTACCCAGGAACAGGCCCACCCCCCCAACCCCCTTGCTCCCAATTGTTTTAACTCCAATTGTTTCAACTCCAGCATCCACCACCGCCCCAACGTCATCTGCCAACAATCCAACACCTGCAGTAGACACTGCAGCAGATGCTTCTGACGAACCTGAGCCGACATCAAACCAGGACAGCCGCCCTGTTCACCTTAGTCTCTCCCCCACTCCTTGTGCAAGAAGCCTGCTAGCTCGAACAGTACCAACCCCTCACCCCCGTTCTAACCACTCCTCTCCCCGACCTGTACGTAGAGTCCCGCCACCGCAGGTTTCCAGATTTACACCAGTGAGGAACGGTGCGCGGCCAACGCAGAAAAGGTCTCATCTACCAGTCACAATGTCAAACAGATTTGAGATATTGGTAGAGATGGAAGACGAACCAGAAGAGACCAGGCTCGTTGGGGATTCCATCCTATGAGGACAGGTCGAAGAGTTCTGCGACAGAGTCCCAAATCAACGAAAAAGATTTTGCATCCCAGGAGCTGGACTGGACGACATTGTGGAAGCCTTCGAAGATACCACAAAGGATGCAAATGAAAATACCCTTTTGTCATCCATGCTGGTTCAAATGACATCATGCGCACCAGATCCGAAGAGTTGATGGAGAAATATCGCAAGATGATCCAGCACTACAAAAACAAGTCAAGGAATATCATCATCTCAGGCATTCTCCCCAAGATCGACGCACCTGACAAATTCTACGACAAGGCCTTCAGCACAAATAGCCGACTAAAATATTTGTGTCTGAGGGAAGAAGTTGAATTCATCAACTTCTGGGACAACTTCTACAACCAGCCTACTCTGTTCCGCAAGGATGGCACTCATCTAAACCCTGTGGGTTCAGCACGCATGGGTCGTCTCCTACACGAAGCAGTCCGCAGCAATGGATCAAAAAACGCCATCCGAGAAGAAGCAGCAGTGACATAAATCATCCAACGCCAAGAAAAAAACAGAGGCAACCGAGGACCACCAGCGATAAGGACCGAAGACAGCGAGGACCGAGGACAGCCATGAACATAAATGTAGATCCGACAAGAACCCAAAAATATTATTAAAGAGCGTTCCGTGAATTCTAAAATAACAAATTTAAAGGTTTTCTATGCAAACGCTCGTAGCATACGCAATACATTTTCAGATATAGAGGAGCTAGTGTTTACAGAAAATTATGATGTGATTGGCATAACAGAATCTTGGCTCAATACAGAAGATAGAGACTTTTTAGCAGAGTATTCACTTCCCGGTTATGTAATGTTTGAGAAAGCCGAATAAATCGAAATGGAGGTGGCGTTTTACTTTATATCAAAGATAGTCTTAACCCTACCCTCATGTCAAAACCTCAAATTGTGAACGTCGACGCATCTTTTGTGCTAATAAAGAATAATAAAGGTACAAAAATAATACTTGCATTAATATACAGACCTCCAGCTCAATCAGTGCAAACTGACCGAGAAATTTACGAACAAATTGCAGATGTAAGTAACTCACAAGATACCGTAATTTTTGGCGACTTTAATTTACCTGTGACCAAGTGGGGCGATACTCTTACTCACACTCCGGACATGACTTGTATACGAACTTGCAAGAGAGTTCGCTTTATCAATTTGTTCGAACGCCGACCCGTGGTAATAACGTTCTTGACATTGTACTTGCAACAAAAGAAGAATTAATAGAGAATTTGAATGTTGGTGATGAATTCAGTAACAGCGACCATCGTACGATAACTTTCACTTTAAAGTTTACTAGTAACGAACCAAATAGTAGCATCGAAAAAGTCCCTAATTTCAAGAAAGCAAACTTCCATAAACTTAGAGCTATGTTTAAAGAAACTGACTGGAGCTTTTTAATTAACAATAACGACATAAATACATCTTGGAAGTTATTCGAAACCACTTACCTAAAAGCAGTGCAAGACTGCATACCATCGAAAATACGGCGTCCAGGTCATAATAATAAGCCCAAATGGTGGAATAAAGAGATTTCAAACTGCCTGCTTGCTAAAAAAATTGCTAATGATAGATTAAAATCCTCACAAAATGACGAAGAACGGGTGAAATTTGTAGAGCTACGACGCAAAACCAAAAAGTTAATTAAGCAAAGTAAAAAGACCTTAGAGTTACATATTGCGAATCAAAGTAAAACAAACCCGAAAGAATTCTATAGTTATATCAGAAAGAAAAAAGTAGTTACTTCAACTGTTGGACCGTTAGTCGATGAAAATGGAGAATACACCAAAGACGAAGTACAAATGAGTAATGCCCTCAATACCTTCTTTGCATCAGTTTTTACAACAGAAACCCTCAGTGATATCCCTACACCATCGCCGATTCAGATTGATAATTCAGATGTTCTAAGCAATATCACCGTTACAGAGAGAGAAGTATTGAATTGTTTCGAATAAACTCAAGGTAAATAAAACGCCAGGACCTGATACAATCTCGCCTAGAGTTCTAAAGGAAGCTAAGGATGAGCTCTCCAAACCACTGACATTACTATTCAATAAATCCTTACAGTCTGGAACTATGCCTGATCAGTGGAAGCTAGCCAACGTAACACCGATATTCAAAAAAGGCAGCAAATCCCTACCCCGTAACTATCGTCCAATTAGCTTAACCTCAGTTGTATGTAAAATGCTAGAAACGGTCATACGAGACAGACTCTTAAATCACTTAGAGGAAAATAACATACTTAAAGATACTCAACACGGCTTTCGTAAAAAACGTTCCTGTTTAACAAACCTCTTAGACTTCTTCCACGATATCCTCAACCTCTACGATGAGAGTAAAGCTGTAGATATTATATACCTTGATTTTCAAAAGGCCTTTGACAAAGTTCCCCACAAACGTTTACTGCTAAAACTAAAAGCGCATGGAATACAAGACAGTGTGTTGAAATGGATAGAAAATTGGCTCAGCGACAGAAAGCAAAGAGTAGTCATAAACGGTAAGGCATCTAAATGGACCAATTTAAGTAGCGGGGTACCCCAGGGATCGGTACTAGGACCAATTCTCTTTCTAATTTACATCAACGACATAGATGAGGGTCTCACCTGTACAATCTCAAAATTTGCTGACGATACAAAAATTGCAAATAGCGTACTCTCAAAAGAACAAGTTGACGATATGCAACACAATCTAGATAAATTGTCATGTTGGGCCCAAATTTGGCAAATGAGTTTCAATGCGGATAAATGTAAAGTACTACATATCGGATACCTAAATGAGAAAGCAAACTATTCGATGAATGGCACTCAGCTTAAGAATGTAAACAGAGAAACCGATCTGGGAGTAACAATATCGAGTAACCTAAAACCGAGTCAACAATGTTCAGAAGTTGTTAAGAAGGCAAACAAAATAGTTGGCTTTATAGGCAGTGTTTGGACACTTAATCCTCAGTGTTTTGGAGGACATGCATCCTAGAAGGGTCACTAGATCTGTTGTTGCTTGATTTCCTTTGTACTCCTTTGTACTCCCCCCAAAAACACTAACACTTTCCCAGCCCCCCTCTCTCTCTCCACCACCCTCCTAACCCCCACACTGCCCAACAAAATAATATACAAACATGTTCCTACGCTTACCCACCCTATTCAACATCTGACGGACATTAATAAAACACAGAGCGAACCCAAACGTAATGACAGATGATACATAACATATTAGCAATACGGGTACAGAATATATAGTTTAGTGTTTAGGTTAAAATATACATGGTCGATATTAAACTCACTACCCCCCCCCCCCCCACCCCCCACACACACACCTTCCCACCAATTCCCTTCCAGCTTAAAGATGCCTCCCAGGTCGTGACTCACCTCGTGGGAGAGATAGAGAGAGTGTGCGTGCTTGTGTGTGTGTGTGTGTGTGTGTGTGTGTGTGTGTGTGTGTGTGTTAAGAGTGTGTGTGTGCGCGCATGTCTGTGTGTGTGTGTGTGTGTGTGTGTGTGTGTGTGTGCGTGTGTGTGTGTGTGCGTGTGTGTGTGTGTGTGTGTGTGTGTGAGAGAGAGTGTGTGCGTGTTTGTGTGAGTGAGTGAGTGAGAGAGAGGTGAGACATTCAGATAGATTATAATAAAACATTGGCTATCGTTACTAAACCCTATATCTACCTCCCTATTTCCATCTCCCTATTTTCATCACTATTTCTACCTCCCTATTTCTAGCTCGCTATTTCTAGCTCGCTATTTCTAGCTCGCTATTTCTAGCTCGCTATTTCTAGCTCGCTATTTCTAGCTCGCTATTTCTAGCTCGCTATTCTAGCTCGCTATTTCTAGCTCGCTATTTCTAGCTCGCTATTTCTAGCTCGCTATTTCTAGCTCGCTATTTCTAGCTCGCTATTTCTAGCTCGCTATTTCTAGTTCGCTATTTCTAGCTCGCTATTTCTAGCTCGCTATTTCTATCTCACTATTTCTATCTCACTATTTCTATCTCCCTATTTATATCTTCCTATTTCCATCTACCTATTGCTATGTCCGTATTTCTATGTCCGTATTTATATCTCCCAATGTATATCTTCCTACTTATATCTCCGTATTGCCAGACGCCTCAATCACTGGGGGACGGGGGAGGGGTGACCTTATCTCAGGAAAGCGTCTGTAATTATTTTGGAAGCCTTGAGGATCATGACGCGTTTCACAGTATATTTTGGCTATCATTAGAAGACTTGTATACATCTTAGGAAGGATCTTTGGGATTTGATGCTGTGAAGAATCTCTCAGGTAACCCTAAATCCTCAATATAACCTTAGTAATCTGAATAGAATCTTCTAATAATAGCCAGAATAAACTTTCAAAATGCGTCATGTTCCTCAAGAGTTTAATACATTGGGTAGCATCTACTGTATATAGTAATTATATTCTAAGCGTACTATTTTATACTATCTCTATATAATGATAAAGCTATTCTAATAACCAATTTTATACTATCTCTATATAATGATAAAGCTATTCTAATAACCAATTTTATACTATCTCTATATAATGATAAAGCTATTTAATAACCAATTTTATACTATCTCTATATAATGATAAAGCTATTCTAATAACCAATTTTATACTATCTCTATATAATGATAAAGCTATTTTAATAACCAATTTTATACTATCTCTATATAATGATAAAGCTATTCTAATAACCAATTTTATACTATCTCTATATAATGATAAAGCTATTCTAATAACCAATTTAATACTATCTCTATATAATGATAAAGCTATTCTAATAATTTTTTTATACTATCTCTATATAATGATAAAGCTATTCTAATAACCAATTTTATACTATCTCTACATAATGATAAAGCTATTTTAATAACCAATTTTATACTATCTCTATATAATGATAAAGCTATTCTAATAACCAATTTTATACGATCTCTATATAATGATAAAGCTATTCTAATAACCAATTTTATACTGTCTCTATATAATGATAAAGTTATTCTAATAACCAATTTTATACTATCTCTATATAATGATAAAGCTATTCTAATAACCAATTTTATACTATCTCTATATAATGATAAAGCTATTCTAATAACCAATTTTATACTATCTCTATGACATAGGTCGAGTGGCAAATTTCAGCACACGAATGTGTAGAGACAATTGAGTGGCAGGAGAGTTAGCGAGCGTATGACTTCTAATAACCAATTTGTACTATCTCTATATAATGTATCGGGAAAGCTATTCTACTAACCTATTTTTACTATCTCTATATAATGATAAAGCTATTCTAATAACCAATTTTATACTATCTCTATATATAATGATAAAGCTATTCTAATAACCAATTTTATACTATCTCTATATAATGATAAAGCTATTCTAATAACCAATTTTATACTATCTCTATATAATGATAAAGCTATTCTAATAACCAATTTTATACTATCTCTATATAATGATAAAGCTATTCTAATAACCAATTTTATACTATCTCTATATAATGATAAAGCTATTCTAATAACCAAAAATAAACATGTGAATGAGTATATTCTACTGGATATAATTATTACTTATCTTGATCTTTCTATTTAAAAAAAAAAATATCACACAAAAGGAATATCTAGAAGGGAACTATTAACCGCTTCTGTACCGACGAAATGTAATTATTTGTCTTTCCTTGCCACATTAGACAATTTTATTAAATTAAATAAGGGCCTCCAGCAACTAACAGGCTTCGAACTATTTCATTTAACCTTTACACTGCCACAGATCCTTCTTAACCCATTGGCTGTGGGGACCATTCTGGAATGCCCTGGCAATTTAAAGCAATTTACAAGCTCCTAAAGCTTGTGGAGACGAGTCCGATTAAGCGGGAGGGCTGCAGGCCTTCATCTGCTCTCCAGCCCGGCGGCCGGGCACTGAGGGATATCAACCATTTCTCGCTAGACATATGCAGCGCTGCCAAAGACAAATGTATTGCTCAGTATTAGCGAATATTTGCTGATGTCTATGGTAGAACTGCAGATGAACCCTGCGCACAATGCAACAAAGCTCTTTCTAGTGTCACTTAGAAGCCATTTTCTTTTAGTTTTTGGCTAAATACATTTCATTTCATTAAGACACTTGCTTAATCATACAGGAGTGCCTGAACGAGCCCTAATATAGTGGAAATATGCCTGCACAGTAAGTGTTAAGCTGCACAAAATCGTCTAAATATTGCTACAATCAAATTATAAAGATGGCGCTGGTACAGAAGGGTTTGAAGAATCGTGGATAAAAGTATAAATGGACAAAAGGAAGAGCGGAACAAATCAGAAGAAAGAACGCCATGAGAATACAGGAGATACCGAAAAGAACAAACGAACAGAAGATAAATAAATATGTCGATGGCTGGGAAGGAAAAGGAACACATGGCGAAAAAAAAATTAGTGATTGGGGCAAAGGGAAAACCGAACGAACGAATAAAAGAGATTAAACGAGGGAAGGAGAGAAAAGGAATAACGGACAAAATAAAATAAATAAAGATGAGAATTGCGCAAAAATCGAGGAAACTACGGGTGGGCTGCTAAAAATAAAACAAAATATATGAAAATGGAGGTCGGAAGGAAGTTAGGGGGAGTCACCGGCTTTTTTGTTATATTTTTCTCTTTTTCTCTCTTTCCCTGGCTTGTATCCATTCGGCCCCATTCAGCCAACTGTTTTAAGAAATTTATCCCCATTCATGTGTCAATTTCTTCCTGGCGAGCGATAGCGAACCAGCATTGTATGGAGAAATCCGGGTTCGCCAGAGACATTTTTCTATCGAAAAATGTACAAATTTATCTTGCTGTCAAAACAAAAACATATATATGCTGTCTCGCTACCGCTCGCCAGGAAAATATTGACACCTGTATGGGGGTAAACGTCTTAAAACAGTAGGCTGAATAGGGCCGAAAGGATACAAGCCACAGAGAGAGGGGGAGAAAGAGAACAAAAGCGAGGTGGGCTCCCTTAAAGAAGTTAGATAATAAAGAAGGAAGTATAGTAATTGAGAAGGAAGTATAGTAATTGAGAAGGAAGTATAGAATGAGAAGGAAGTATAGTAATTGAGAAGGAAGTTAGTATTGAGAAGGAAGTATAGTAATGAAGGAAGTATAGTAATTGAGAAGGAAGTATAGTAATTGAGAAGGAAGTATAGTAATTGAGAAGGAAGTATAGTAATTGAGAAGGAAGTATAGTAATTGAGAAGGAAGTATAGTAATTGAGAAGGAATTATAGTAATTGAGAAGGAACTATAGTAATTGAGAAGGAAGTATAGTAATTGAGAAGGAAGTATAGTAATTGAGAAGAAGTATAGTAATTGAGAAGGAAGTATAGTAATTGAGAAGGAATAGTAATTGAGAAGGAAGTATAGTAATTGAGAAAGTATAGTAATGAGGGAAGTATAGTAATGAGAAGGAAGTATAGTAATTGAGAAGGAAGTATAGTAATTGAGAAGGAAGTATAGTAATGAGAAGGAAGTATAGTAATTGAGAAGGAAGTATAGTAATTGAGAAGGAGGTAATTGAGAAGGAGTATGTTTGAGAAGGAAGTATAGTAATTGAGAAGGAGTATAGTAATTGAGAAGGAAGTATAGAATGAGAAGGATAGTAATTGAGAAGGGGATGGAGAATAAAAAGAAATTGAAAGATTAAATAGGAAACGAAATGGAAGGAAAGGAAGGCAATTAAGGGAGATTTCCACCTGGAGGATTTTTTTCTGAACCTCTTTCTCCCCATTGCTTGTGAGATTTAAAGACGCTGCCCCATTACTTTGGCGATTTTAAGAACCCTCGCCCCATGTCTGTCAATTTTAAGACCATTCGTGCCATTTAGATGTCGATTTTTTCCTGGCGAGCGATAGCGAGCCTGTAATTTAAGGGGAACCGGCCTTCGGCCGGGACATTTTCTACCGAAAAATGTACACATTTATCTTGAAAGGGGGTCAAGGGGGAGTAATTTTAAGCTTGATGGAAGTCTAGGGAATCAACTAAAAACCTCCCCTTAAATGAAAGATAAAATAAGGTATGGAACTCGTACCCAGATGGCTCGATTGGTTTTTATTGTTGTTAAAGCTGGTATCACACGAGAGCTTTTATAGTCAACATTCGATGCTCACCATTTTTCCGGCAACATTTCTGGAATATTTTGCACTGGTATCGGAAACTAGGCAGATGATGGATGAGTTTAGGTGACCGAAATATTTTAAATGTTGACCTTATAAGCTGCCAGACCAGTGTTGAGGATAAATGTTGAGGGAAAAAACGCTAGTGTGATACCGGCTTAAGGGGAGATTTCCACTTGAGGGATTATTTTCTGGGCCCCTTTCTCCCACGTGTTTAGCCCCATTGCTTATGAGATTTTAAGACATTCGCCCCATTAGATTGGCGATTTTAAGAATTTCCGCCCCATTTCTGTAAATTTTAAGACCTTTTGTGCCAATGAGGTGCCGATTTTTTCCTGGCGAGCAAAACCAAGCCTGTTATTTAGGAGAAACCGGCCTTTGGCCGGGACATTCTTCTACCGAAAAATGTAAAAATTAATCTTGAAAGGGGGTCTAGGGGGTGTAATTTTAAGATTGATGGAGGTCTAGGGAACAAACTAAAAACCTCCCCTTAACTGTAAATCCACTTTCCGGTAATTCGATGGCGGATCCCCAAGTGCTTAACCCTTTCAGCACAGTGACGTAATTGGCCACTTGCGAATTTCAGGCTATAAGGAAGTTGGAGTTTTTTGCATTTGATACTTAGCACAATTACCTGCTAAAATGTACTTGAAGCACGGTCGCGCTAATAAGTCATGTCCCATCTGTCATTACGTTTGGCTTGCTCTGTGCTGTATTAATGTCTGTCAGATGTTGAATAGGGTGGGCAAGTTTTTTTTTTTTTTTTTTTTTCTATGTGAGTGAGGGAGGCAAAAGGCGGAACAGCCTATAGCGAGTGCCTCCCCCATAGTTGAAAGAGTGACAGGGCCAAA
Organism: Paralithodes platypus; assembly: GCA_032716605.1. Taxonomy (NCBI): domain Eukaryota; kingdom Metazoa; phylum Arthropoda; class Malacostraca; order Decapoda; family Lithodidae; genus Paralithodes; species Paralithodes platypus. The sequence continues at coordinate 27,558,412 of CM064542.1, read as the reverse complement.
ATCAAGGGACGTTCGAGCCAAAATGCCTGGACACACGGAGTTTGAAGCAATTTAAGTCATAGGAAGAGGGAAAGACTGATTCTGGGAGAGAGTTCCAGAGCTCAGCTGTTGAATAGAAGAAAGACAGAGTAACGTTTCACTCTTGGGTTGGAGAGTTGCACAGAGTAGGGGTGGGATTGAGTTGCAAGACGGGTACCACGTGCCCTACGTAAAGGAGGTGGTATACACTGGGAAAGCTCTGAGGAACACTGATTATTATAGTAGCGATAGAATAGCGAGAGAGAAGCAACATTGCGGCGAAGAGAGAGAGATTGCAGAGAGTTGGTGAGTGGACGGGATGCACTATGCCTCTGTACAGAGCAAGAAGATGTGCAGGGGTAAAGAACCCCCTAAGGCGGTTGAGCACACCCAGCTCCTGGGAGGCTGCCTTAGCAAGACTGGTAATATGGTCCTTCCAACTGAGAGCAGAAGAAAAAGAGACACCAAGAATATTGAGAGAAGATGAAGGATTGATTTTTGTATTGTTGAAGAATAAGGGATAGTCCGCAGGGAGTTCCTGACGGGTAGATAGATGGAGAAATTGGGTTTTGGAAGCATTAAAGGTAACAAGGTTTTCTCTGCCCCAATTGGAAATAGTAGTTAGATCAGAATTTAAGTGTTCTATGGCTTCATTCAGTGTAGGAACATGTTTGTATATTTCACTCGATATGAAGAAATCAAGCTTAGATATTGCTGATACCAATTACTGATCAAAACATACTTGGTGCCGAGACATCACTTATTAGCGTGACTGTACATATATAACTACATACAACTAAATTCAACATACGTTTTATCCATTAGACATCTACTTTATTATTGTATTTCTGTTTAATATCGATGTTTACGGCACCAACTTCCTTATAGCCTGAAACTCGCAAGTGATGGCATCGTATTCTGGCTACCGATAGATGATTTTATAACCTAGCCCTACTTTTATAAGTGGTAAATACTATCTCAAAACCATCAGCATAACAGTAGTTCTTCTTAGCCGCTTGAGGTCAACATTAGGACCTTTCATGCCATTTAGGTGTCGCTTTTTTGCTCTGGCGAACGATAGTGAGCCTGTATTTTTTTAGGAGGAACCGGCCTTATCCACGCCACTAATATAACCCCTTCAGTACGATGATGTCTGTTATGCCTTTTATTCTGGATGACATTAAAGGATTATGATGCATTTTGACAGTTTATTTCGGTTAGCATTAGACGATATTATTCAGATTAGGAAGGGTGTATGGCAGTCAGAGGGTTGACTGAGATAATCTTGTCCTTGTAATTCCCACAGATCCTTCCAAAGCTGTATACAATCGTCTATTTATAGCCAGATTCAGTTGAGAAGATCATTAATGAATATAGAAAAAGAACTGGAGACAGGATGGAACCTTGAGGAACACCGGAGTTGATAGGTTGAGGAAGTGAGCGATGACCGTTCACAACCACAGCTATGGAACAGCCAGAAAGGAAATTAGAGATAAAGGCAGTAGTTGCAGTAGTTGTAACTGTCCGTATCGAGCAGTAGCCTACCAGGTACCATGACTTGGTGGGAGCAGCACGTTTTGGGCGTCTTCTCAACGTTGCGGTGAAGGATTTTC
>CM064542.1:27473266-27556681 GCA_032716605.1 Paralithodes platypus | reverse complement strand
GAGAGATTGCGTTTACGTTATGGATGCAGGTATGTTGATTGTGTGTTCGTGTGCTTGTATACATGTTTGTCTCTGTGCGTGAGTGTATGCGTGTTTGTTTATGTGTTTGTGTGTGTTATCATAATATGGTTGTCCGTCTATGAGGAAGAGAGAAACAAGTAAAACATATATCTATCTATCTATCTATTTATCTATCTATATGCTCAGGCCCAATCCCCATTTTTCCTATTATTATTTTTATTTTCAATTTAATTTTATTTTATTATTTTTGTTTTCCTTTTTTCTTGGGGGTGGCCGACTCAAGACAGAGCAAGAACAGGGACAAAACACAAAAAACAACATAAAACAACGAACAAACACAGATAAAACCACAAATTCACACACATCTATATATAAATAATATATACGGTGAGAAAATACAGGTGGGATGGTGGTATTTGTTCATTTATATATAAGTTTTATCGTTTATTTAGTTTCCTCCCTAGACCTCCATCAAGCTTCCCCCCCCCCCCACCCTCTCCTTGAAGATATATTTGTACATTTTTCGATTGAAAAATGTCCTGGCTGAAGGCCGGTTCCTCTTAAAATACAGGCTTGATATCGCTCGCCAGGAAAAAAATCGACACCTAAATGACACGAAAAGTATTTAAATTGACAAAGAAATGGGGCGAAAGGCTTTAAAATCGTCAAAATAATGGGCCAAACGTCATATTATCCGACAGCTAATGGGACTAAACATGAGGAAGAAGGGGGTCCAGAACAACGACCCACCTCCCCTTAAGACACCGAGGAAGCATGGATGGAATCTAAGGGAGAAAGGGAACCATTTAGAATTTTAGAAATAATAAATAGTAACACTTGTACACTGTGATAGGAATTAGCCTCTCAAGCCTCCATAACATCCGAGTTTAAGGGGAGGTTTTTAGTATGTTCTCTAGACCTCCATCAAAATTTAAATAACACCCCCTAGACCCCCTTTCAAGATAAATTTGTACATTTTTCGGTAGAAAAATGTCCCAGCCGAAGGCCGCTTACTCTTAAATTACAGGCTCGCTATCGCTCGCCAGGAAAAAATCGACACCTAAATGGCACGAAAGGTCTTAAAATTGACAGAAATGGGGTGAAAGTTCTTATAATCGCCAAACTAATGGGGCGAACGTCTTAAAATATCAAAAGCAATGGGGCTAAACATGAGGGAGAAATGGGTTCAGAAAAAAAAAACCCTCAAGTGGAAATCTCCCCTTAACCTGAACACCAGAGAAGACATGCGGAGGGAGAGTACTAAACCTACGTTCAGCTTCAATCTCTTACCCCTCGAGGGTTATGATGCATCTTGACAATATTTTCAGGCTATCATTAGACGATTATCTATAGTTTTGTAAGGATCTGTGGGCATCCAAAGGGTAAATACTATCTCAATTAACCATCTGACTTCCATATATACCCTTCCTAATCTTACTGAAACTGTCTAATATTAGCCAGAATAAACTGTCAAAACGCGTCATAATCCTCAAGGGCCACTTTAACCCTTACATGCCGAGTTCCGTGATAAAGTGACCTGTCAAGCTACCTCTGACACCATTTACATCCGCCCTGTTGACCAGAGATCAGTACACAATGACAGGAGGTTGGACTTGAAGACTACAACATTGCCGGAGATCAATACCAGGTCACCCTTTACAAATTTATCCACTTTGTTGTGACTGATGGAAATGCGTTTTTTGTGACCGCCATCACAACTTCTCTGTCTGCATCTGGCAGTAAAAAAGCTACTTTGTTTGCAACTGGTCATTATGCCTTGCTAACAACTGTCACAGACATTGCTTTGTCTGTTACTGGCAACAACCAAGCAACTTTGCTTATAAATAGTTGCAGTACTTTGTCTATGACTGTTACTCCTGCAGCCTTTAACAGGACTAAACCTACAACACCAGAGCTGCAACTGTACATAGATGACATAATTCCACTTGTTTCAGACCATTGCCATGACAACGACGTCTGGACAAGTACAACACTTCAGTCGTCCCATACGATCCAAGTTGGGGTCATCTCTTCCACTCTCTTAGAGGAGTGGGGTTCATTTCTGGAATCTCTTTAGTCAAATACATACAGTACATATAATTATCTACAATACACATATAAACTGTTTCTGTGTCAGTTCCTTTAACAAATAAGAGAGCTTATTATTATTATCATATATATATATATATATATAAAAATACTGTTTTGTCCACAGAGAATGTGGTTACAGTCTCACGTCATAAATGGCAGCTTTCCAGGCGACACTGTAAAGGGCTGCCTCTGTTGTCAAGTTCTATATTTTGAGATCAGACTGGAGTACCTGATCCCACGTCATTCTAGGTCTAACCCTACGTGCCGCTCCTCCCACGTTCACATTCCGGCATTTCTTCACCCAGCACTGATCATCCATTTTCTCCATGTGTCCAAACCAATCAAGTCGGCTCGTGTGCTGACACGCCTAATGCCCAGACGCCTTCTTAATTCCTCACTGGATACCTGTCCCCGAGGTTAACATAACATATCCATCTCACCATTCTCTTCTCATTCCGTTCCATTCTATTGATATCCTCTGTTTTAACCGGCAAACTCTCTGAGGCATAGGTCATCGCACTCCTAACACACGATATATATATATATATATGTGTGTGTGTGTGTGTGTGTGCGTGTAAATGAGAAACGAGAGAGAGAGAGAGAGAGAGGGAGGGAGTGAGAGAGAGAGAGAGAGAGAGAGAGAGAGAGAGAGAGAGAGAGAGAGAGAGAAAGAGAGATTATCAAAGAAGGTGAAGGCCAAATATTATGAAAGGAAGGTGCGAGTGAAAGGCGTTCGGCATAAAGATTTGCTTGTCATTATAAAAAACGGATGTGGGAAAAACATTATACTTTGCATATTATATATATATATCTATATATATCTATATATATCTATATATATCTATATATATATATATATATATATAATCATTATATATATATATATATATATATATATATAATATATATATGTATATATATATATATATATATATTTATTGGAGTCTAATATCAGTGAAACTAGAGCCTTCATTAGGTAGTAATGAAAAATTAATAAACCGACCACTCGTGTTTTTAACATCTCAATATAATTTATTGTTCGTGTTTTCCTATGTACAGTGCTTAGAAGTGTTGTGGTTAACTTATAATATTTGTGGTATTTCATACGTCATTTATTAATCTTTGTGTTTCTATGTCATCAATATATAATACGTATTTAGGTTTAACAATAGTATTTCTTCATATTTTCATACTTTGTAAATTTTCTTGGGCTTCATGAAATTATTGTAATTCACTATGATACTAGTATTTTCTTACAAGTGTGTGTATCTGTTCATTTTAGATTGGCCTGATGAACGAGTAGATTGGCCTGAAACGTTGCAATAAATACAGACAAAATGAACTTGTTTTTCTATCACGCCCTGGTGCTTCTTTTCATTATTCGCCTCCGCTTCCCTCGGACAAGCTCAATAGCTGATATATATATATATATATATATATATATATATATATATATATATATATATATATAAATTTATCTAAAGTCACGCATTACATCAAAACATTACTTGAAAAGAAAACTAAATACATTGGCTTGTCTGAACCTTTCAGAAGCTATCACCAACTCAGTATATAAACAAGCTTTTCTTTTTAATATGTTTTGGCGATCATAAGTTGATTTTATTCAGTTTAGGAGAGGATTAAATGTGTCGAAGATTACTAGAGACAGAAGCTTCCTCTTTGATTTTTAGAGTCCAATCTAGAGCTGGATCTTTAAGAAAGGCATGCAGATAGATTGAGTTAATTATATGCAATATGAAGCAAATATGGCTAATAGGATATATATTTGAGCCATCTTAACCCTTTCACTGCAGTTGACGTCTTGGTACGTTATGTAATATAATAGTTTATTGCGGCCGACGTCCTGGTACATATTGGTATTACCAGCTGACTTTGGTAGAACTGAGCCACTCCACTTGTTGCCAGACGAAAGCTTCACTTTGAGCATTTATTCACATTGCATTATCAGTATGCTACGAGCCTCAGTTATTATGTTCCTTCCGACAACCAACCATACTCCTAAAATCGATTAATGAAATTTACAAACACATGTGGCAGTCCGTGGACTCGAACCCAGGATGCTCACACCGAAAATCAACACCTTATACATCGCACCACGAAGACAGTTAAAGGTTGGTGGACACTGCCTACGATTTATTATGCAACTTCGAAGCCTGCATATCAATCTAAGCATGTACACACATCCCAACTGCAACTCACGTCGGCTATGTATATGTGACTGGGAAGGGCAATTAATGGGGGCCTTAACCCCTTAGGGAAGTCCTCTCGATAAATTATTATGTTCCTTCCAACAACCAACCATACTCCTAAAATCGATTAATGAAATTTACAAACACATGTGGCAGTCCGTGGACTCGAACCCAGGATGCTCACACCGAAAATCAACACCTTATACATCGCACCACGAAGACAGTTAAAGGTTGGTGGACACTGCCTACGATTTATTATGCAACTTCGAATCCTGCATATCAATCTAAGCATGTACACACATCCCAACTGCAACTCACGTAGGCTATGCATATGTGAATGGAAAGAGCAATTAATGGGGCCTTAACCACTTAGGGAAGTCCTCTCGATAAATTACTCCTGAACCAATATCAATTATTATGTTCCTTCCAACAACCAACCATACTCCTAAAATCGATTAATGAAATTTACAAACACATGTGGCAGTCCGTGGACTCGAACCCAGGATGCTCACACAGAAAATCAACACCTTATACATCGCACCACGAAGACAGTTAAAGGTTGGTGGACACTGCCTACGATTTATTATGCAACTTCGAATCCTGCATATCAATCTAAGCATGTACACACATCCCAACTGCAACTCACGTAGGCTATGTGAATGGAAGGAGCAATTAATGGGGCCTTAACCACTTAGGGAAGTCCTCTCGATAAATTACTCCTGAACCAATATCAATTATTATGTTCCTTCCAACAACCAACCATACTCCTAAAATCGATTAATGAAATTTACAAACACACGTGGCAGTCCGTGGACTCGAACCCAGGATGCTCACACCGAAAATCAACACCTTATACATCGCACACGAAGACAGTTAAAGGTTGGTGGACACTGCCTACGATTTATTATGCAACTTCGAATCCTGCATATCAATCTAAGCATGTACACACATCCCAACTGCAACTCACGTAGGCTATGCATATGTGAATGGAAAGAGCAATTAATGGGGCCTTAACCACTTAGGGAAGTCCTCTCGATAAATAAAATTAAATGTGAGAGGATGCGTGTCCAAAAAAGAGGTGATTTGGAAGCTGAAATTCAACCAAGAACAGATATTTGTGACAACTATATGCCGAGTAAGAATGTGAGGTATATTTAATGTTACAAGCCATAACTCATACTGTCTTACAAACATGTTAGTTGGTATTATAACTAGTTATTTCATTGAGTTATTGCAAGTGGAAAAAGACATAAGCGAAGAGAAAAATAGGCTTGTTTACGGGCTTCCGTACACCCGGAAAAAAAAGAGGCTAACCCCCTCCCCTTCAAGGCAACGGGAGATATAAATAAATTAACTAGACTTACATAAAGATAATTTCTTGGAGAGCATTGTCTGTTCTGTTCACTATCATATTCTTTACGATAAATTAAGTTATAATGAACGAAAATAAGATACAAACACCCCACTGTGGCATATAATGAACGAAAATAAGCTACAAACACCCCACTGTGGCATATAATGAACGAAAATAAGCTACAAACACCCCACTGTGGCATAATTATAATGAACGAAAATAAGCTACAAACATCTGGCATATAATGAACGAAAATAAGCTACAAACACCCCACTGTGGCATAATTATAATGAACGAAAATAAGCTACAAACACCCAACTGTTTTTTTTTTTTTTTTGTTTTTTTTTTTTTTTTCTATATTCCAACTTACTTCCTCTCGGGCATAGGCTGAGAGCCTTAACATTCACCGCTTTACAATGAACAGTGAAGCCCGTGAGGTCTTGTTCCAGTCTAGGGAGTGAGACATGTGAAGCACGTAGAGTACAACGAGCACCTGCCATCTTGCCTTCACATGAGGCACGGTGCTCACTCATGGCCCGAAACGACCCCATCTCTTAAGCCACCTCATTCCCGTGCTTCACTGTCTCACCCCCTACACTCGGACTCTCACACTTACACACACACAACGCCACCTGTTGAGCAGATAACTCCCCAGGCATTGCACCCCTATAGCATATTTTGAATATGGGAATATTCATACAGTGCTATTTAATCAGGGAACAATGAGGGTATTTATTGACGTTTCGGTGGGCTTGTGGTAATGCACTGATACCAGGTACAGCACAAATTCCATCCCAATAATATCTTCCCATTGATACATCGGGATTTGAACCCGGGACCTTTGGATTACCAGGCCAGTGGCAAGACCACTCCACCACACCTCCCCTTAAGTGGCATATAATGAACGAAAATAAGCTACAAACACCCCACTGTGGCATATAATGAACGAAAATAAGCTACAAACACCCCACTGTGGCATATAATGAACGAAAATAAGCTACAAACACCCCACTGTGGCATATAATGAACGAAAATAAGCTACAAACACCCCACTGTGGCATAATTTTAATGAACGAAAATAAGCTACAAACACCCCACTGTGGCATATAATGAACGAAAATAAGCTACAAACACCCCACTGGCGTATTCTTCACTATGGAGGTGGCTACAGGAAAAGGGTTAAAGATGAACAGATTTTTTATGTGAAGTGTCGTATATAAAATAGTCTATACTAATCGCTACGTTTCCTATTTTCAAGTGCGAGTGTTAACCTTCATATGTATGGTTTCATGCACTGGCTATATGTTAACCTGTTTTGTATATTTATAATACATATGAATTATTTTTGCTAACAATGGACGATTATATTCAGTTCTGGATTACTCTTTATGCAGTGAAAGGGCAAATATCTCTAGTTTATACAGTGAAAGGGCAAACATCTCTAGTTTATGCAGTGAAAGGGCAAACATCTCTAGTTTATGCAGTGAAAGGGAAAACATCTCTAGTTTATGCAGTGAAAGGGCAAACATCTCTAGTTTATGCAGTGAAAGGGCAAACATCTCTAGTTTATGCAGTGAAAGGGCAAACATCTCTAGTTTATTCAGTGAAAGGGCAAACATCTCTAGTTTATGCAGTGAAAGGGCAAACATCTCTAGTTTATACAGTGAAAGGGCAAACATCTCTAGTTTATACAGTGAAAGGGCAAACATCTCTAGTTTATGCAGTGAAAGGGCAAACATCTCTATTTTTTGCAGTGAAAGGGCAAACATCTCCAGTTTATGCAGTGAAAGGGCAAACATCTCTAGTTTATGCAGTGAAAGGGCAAACATCTCTAGTTTATGCAGTGAAAGGGCAAACATCTCTAGTTTATGCAGTGAAAGGGCAAACATCTCTAGTTTATGCAGTGAAAGGGCAAACATCTCTAGTTTATGCAGTGAAAGGGCAAACATCTCTAGTTTATGCAGTGAAAGGGCAAACATCTCTAGTTTAGCCCTTTGAATCCAACAAGACATTGTAAAGCTTAACCCTCTCCGACATATGACGCGATTTTGAGCCTATTAGGGATACTTTAAAACCTTTGTTGCCATCAGGGGTATTTAGAAACCTTTAGTTTAGTTACTTCAACCGCTGCAGTTGTCTTTGAGTTAGCTGTGGGCAGAAAACTAAGTCTGGAGAGGTAATTATAAGAGTGAGAGAACTCTATTTCTTATTGCTAATCTGGCAACCTCTGCGTCATATGTGCGTGAAATGGTTAATAAAATCGTTTAAATTAGTGATAGAGCCGCCTAAGAACAAAAATACAGAGTAGGTGAAGCGTACTTTAGGGTTATAATTCATAAAGCACCTTCATATGGTATAATGTGGTTGTCTCTCTAGGTTCATCATGAATTTACCTTTAATCATACATAAACTAAACCTTACTCTAAAGCCTTTGTTCATGAGTCCCATGGAATTATTGCCTGCTTAAATTAGAAATAGAATTATGCCCGTGCAAAATTGTTCAGCTGATGTGAAACTTAGCAAGATATATGTTCGCAATGACGATTCTAGAAATCTCGAATCCTAACTTTATACAGCTCAGCATAACACACTGTTACATTGGTGTTTATCCCCTGTTTTCGTCATTCTCAATGCTTTCAAAATGTAGATTATATAACAAGCCTTTCACACCAGTCACGAAATCATGCACTAACATATTCCTATGTCATATTTACTGCCAGAGAAATAGGTAGGTTATATGCCTCAGAATATGTATGAAACATCAGAAGATGAATATTTTCTGATACAAAATATCGAGTCAAAACTATCTCGAATCGCTTCTTAACAACTTACCATAGCTCCTGGAACTGGCCTTTGTATTAGTACTACATTGGGGTGTGTAGCAAAACGCGAAAATTAGCAAGAGGAAAGTTATATGTATTCCCATCAAACCCACCTTTCCCCACCCAATATACCACTACTTAAACATGTCATTTGTACAAACCTATACGCAGCTATATACATTTCTTAACCCCTTCTGTACCGGTGACGTCTTTTTCGGTATATTCTGGCCAATATTCGGTGATTTTATTTAGCTTAAGAAGGACCTCTACCAACGAAAAGGCTAAATACAATCTCATTTACTCCTTTCAGAAAACACATATTCTTCCTAAACTGATTAACGTGGTCTAATAGTTGTCAGAATATAATGGAAAGGACGTCAACGGTACTGAAAAGGTTAATATACCAATATATCTCTCCGTCTCTCTTCCTGTCTGTGCGTCAAAGCCTATGAGGACAATGACAGCTGATATTCTCCAGTGAAAGGTATTGAAAAGATGATTCAGGGAGGGAAGTTCACAAGGGATATCCTAAAATGGTAGTAACTAAAAATATCTAAAGTGTCATGTGTTATATATTTTACTTACAGGGGGATGGTAGGTTTTGTCTGCCTCCCACCCCCTCTCCCTCATGTTTAGCTCCATTTGTTTTGAGATATGAAGACGTTCAGCCCATTAGTTTGACGATGTTAACCCTTTCACGCATTTATGACGCAGAGGTTATCAGATTAGCAATAAGAAATACAATTATCTCACTCTTATAATTACCTCTCCAAAATTAGTTTTCTGCCCACAGCTAACTCAAAGACAACTGCAGAGGTTGAAGTAACTAAACTAAACGTTTCTAAATAACCCTGATGGTAACAAAGGCTTTAAAGTATCCCCAATAGGCTCAAAATCGCGTCATATATCGGAGAGGGTTAAGACCTTTCACCCAATTTCTTTTTCAATATTAGGACCTTTCGTTCCGATCCTCCCAGCCGGTGGCACTTGTGTTACTTTGGCGCTGCCGACTGGGAGGCTCTCCGGCAGTACTTCTTTGATTTCCCATGAAATGACTTTTGCTTCTGTGGCCGGGGACCCTCGGAGAGTGCTGAACGCATTGTAATCCTCTCGGGCATGGAAACATACATTCCATTCTCTTTCTGTCAGCCTAGTGCAAAGAAATCTTGGTTTCCTCACGCTTTTTCTACTGCTATCTGCAATAAGGAGGAAACATTCAAACGGTACCGTCGCCTTCAAACTCAAGAATCTCATACTTCCTATGTCTCTGCCCGGAATGAAGCCAAATCTGTTCTTCGACTTGCTAAACACTCTTTCTTCAATAATAAATGAACTGAACTATCCAACTCTAGCTCTTCCCAAGCCTTCTGACATCTAGCCAAAAACTTTCCCAACAAATTTTCTTTTGCAGGTTTCCCTCCTCTTTTCCACTCTGACAGCTCTACCGTCACTTCTTCCTCTGACAAAGCTGAACTCTTCGCTAACACTTTTGCTAAAAACTACACTTTGAATGATTCCGGTGCTATTCCTCCCTATCAATCCCCCTCTCTCCTACTTATGCCTAACATCATAATCTCTTCCAAGGATGTACTTTCCACCTTCTCTTGGCTTAATACTAAGAAGGCGTACGGTATGGACGGTGTTCCTCCTGTTGTACTAAAAATCTGTGCTTCCGTGCTGACTCCTTGCCTAGGCAAGCTCTTCCGTCTAAGTCTCTCCTCTAACATCTTCCCTTCTTGCTGGAAGTTCGCTCTCATTCAACCTGTCCCCAAAAAGGGTGACCACTCTCAACCCTCCAACCATCATCTTATTGCTCTCATTTCTTGCATATCCAAAGTTGTTAAAGCTATTCTTACCTCAACATTTCTTACGCATTTATCTTCCCATAAACTACTCTCAGACTATCAGTATGGCTTCCTTAAGGGCCGCTCTACTGGTGATCTTCTTTCTTATCTTACTAACTCTTTGTCATAATCTATTCGGGACTTCGGTGAGACATTATATGTTGCGCAACGGTACCGTTTGAATGCTTCCTCCTTATGGCAGACATCAGTAGAACAAGCTTGAGCAAACCAAGATTCGTTTGCATTAAACTGGGAGAATGAAAATGGAATATACGCTTCCATGCCCGAGAGGATTACCTCGGTAATACGTTCAACATTCTCCGAGGGTCCCAGGAAAAAATACAAACACGCAAGAAATAGTACAAAAACAAATAAATAAATAAATAAATAAATGTGAAAGAGACAAAAGGAATCTATAAATAGAGCAAGACAGAGGAAGAAACAGTGGAAGGTGAGGAGGAAAAGAAATGCTGGTCAGAACTATATGGATACATAAAACAGAGAAAATGAGAAAAAGAACACTACTAGTTAAAATCAGTAATGTATATTACTATATACTGTACAGTAATATACATTACTGATTTTAACTAGGAGTGTACAGTGGTGATGGGTGGTCTATCAGAGTGAGAACTGAGCAATCTCTGCCATACCCATAGCTTACTCTGACTGTTCCTTTTACTTATATATTTTCTAGATCTCAAGTGACGGCGTCTCTAACGTGGATTGACCTCCCAATCTACCAAGATTGGAAGCCAAAGCGTCACATTTTTCCCTTGCCCCTCAACTTTCTCTTCATAATTGCTGAGGGACACAGGGCCCTGGGTGGGGCTTTGGTTTCCTCCTCAGCTCCCCGCCATGGAGTGGCTTCGGTCACCCAGGCTTTATTGTGGTCGGCGGGGAGGGTTCTGTAGGGGTGCTCGGTTATGGCCTTGGCCTTGCTCGGGGCCTTGGGGCTGTTCGGCCAGGCAGCTTGGGGAACAACAACAACAACAACTATATACTGTACAGTATAATGCAGTACTTTATAATATAATATAATATAATTGGGCGGGTGCCCAATCCCGAAAGGGGTTGAAATAGGGGAGCTACCCCCCTGCCAAAGGCGGCTTTCTAGGGCCTTTCCTAGCTGATGCCGGGAGGATTGGGTTCTAGTCATGTGGTGATGGGCTGGTCTATCAGAGTGAGAGCCGAGCGATCTCTGCCATACCCATAGCTTACTCTGACTGTTCCTTTTACTTATATATTTTCTAGATCTCAAGTGACGGCCGTCTCTTCCGTGGATTGACCTCCCAATCTACCAAGATTGGAAGCTAAAGCATCACATTTTTCCTTTGCCCCTCAACTTTCTCTTCATAATTGCTGAGGGTTGGGCTTTGGTTTCCTGGGCGTTTCCGCACCCTCCTCAGCTCCCCGCCATGGAGTGGCTTCGGTCACCCAGGCTTTATTGTGGTCGGCAGGGAGGGTTCTGTTGGGGTGCTTGGTTATGGCCTTGGCCTTGCTCGGGGCCTTGGGGCTGTTCGGCCAGGCAGCTTGGGGAACAACAACAACTTTATAATATAATATAATTATATTGTATTTACTATTATTTTTCATCCTTTATAATATAGAGGATGAAAAGGAAATAAGATCAGAGAGAAAACATGAAGGAAAGACAGAAAAACAATCCAATCTGACAGACAAGCAAGGAATTAATTAGAGAAACAGATCAAGGTCGCTTTATCCAAACACACTCTAACACTCTCCCAGCCACCCTCTCTTTTTCCACAATCACCCTAACCCCCACACTACCCAGGAACAGGCCCACCCCCCAAACCCCTTGCTCCCAATTGTTTTAACTCCAATTGTTTCAACTCCAGCATCCACCACCGCCCCAACGTCATCTGCCAACAATCCAACACCTGCAGTAGACACTGCAGCAGATGCTTCTGACGAACCTGAGCCGACATCAAACCAGGACAGCCGCCCTGTTCACCTTAGTCTCTCCCCCACTCCTTGTGCAAGAAGCCTGCTAGCTCGAACAGTACCAACCCTCCCCCCGTTCTAACCACTCCTCTCCCCGACCTGTACGTAGAGTCCCGCCACCGCAGGTTTCCAGATTTACACCAGTGAGGAAACGGTGCGCGGCCAACGCAGAAAAGGTCTCATCTACCAGTCACAATGTCAAACAGATTTGAGATATTGGTTAGAGATGGAAGACGAACCAGAAGAGACCAGGCTCGTTGGGGATTCCATCCTATGAGGACAGGTCGAAGAGTTCTGCGACAGAGTCCCAAATCAACGAAAAAGATTTTGCATCCCAGGAGCTGGACTGGACGACATTGTGGAAGCCTTCGAAGATACCACAAAGGATGCAAATGAAAATACCCTTTTTGTCATCCATGCTGGTTCAAATGACATCATGCGCACCAGATCCGAAGAGTTGATGGAGAAATATCGCAAGATGATCCAGCACTACAAAAACAAGTCAAGGAATATCATCATCTCAGGCATTCTCCCCAAGATCGACGCACCTGACAAATTCTACGACAAGGCCTTCAGCACAAATAGCCGACTAAAATATTTGTGTCTGAGGGAAGAAGTTGAATTCATCAACTTCTGGGACAACTTCTACAACCAGCCTACTCTGTTCCGCAAGGATGGCACTCATCTAAAACCCTGTGGGTTCAGCACGCATGGGTCGTCTCCTACACGAAGCAGTCCGCAGCCATGGATCAAAAAAACGCCATCCGAGAAGAAGCAGCAGTGACATAAATCATCCAACGCCAAGAAAAAAACAGAGGCAACCGAGGACCACCAGCGATAAGGACCGAAGACAGCGAGGGACCGAGGACAGCCATGAACATAAATGTAGATCCGACAAGAACCAAAAATATTATTAAAGAGCGTTCCGTGAATTCTAAAATAACAAATTTAAAGGTTTTCTATGCAAACGCTCGTAGCATACGCAATACATTTTCAGATATAGAGGAGCTAGTGTTTACAGAAAATTATGATGTGATTGGCATAACAGAATCTTGGCTCAATACAGAAGATAGAGACTTTTTAGCAGAGTATTCACTTCCCGGTTATGTAATGTTTGAGAAAGCCGAATAAATCGAAATGGAGGTGGCGTTTTACTTTATATCAAAGATAGTCTTAACCCTACCCTCATGTCAAAACCTCAAATTGTGAACGTCGACGCATCTTTTGTGCTAATAAAGAATAATAAAGGTACAAAAATAATACTTGCATTAATATACAGACCTCCAGCTCAATCAGTGCAAACTGACCGAGAAATTTACGAACAAATTGCAGATGTAAGTAACTCACAAGATACCGTAATTTTTGGCGACTTTAATTTACCTGTGACCAAGTGGGGCGATACTCTTACTTCACACTCCGGACATGACTTGTATACGAACTTGCAAGAGAGTTCGCTTTATCAATTTGTTCGAACGCCGACCCGTGGTAATAACGTTCTTGACATTGTACTTGCAACAAAAGAAGAATTGATAGAGAATTTGAATGTTGGTGATGAATTCAGTAACAGCGACCCATCGTACGATAACTTTCACTTTAAAGTTTACTAGTAACGAACCAAATAGTAGCATCGAAAAAGTCCCTAATTTCAAGAAAGCAAACTTCCATAAACTTAGAGCTATGTTTAAAGAAACTGACTGGAGCTTTTTAATTAACAATAACGACATAAATACATCTTGGAAGTTATTCGAAACCACTTACCTAAAAGCAGTGCAAGACTGCATACCATCGAAAAATACGGCGTCCAGGTTCATAATAATAAGCCCAAAGGGTGGAATAAAGAGATTTCAAACTGCCTGCTTGCTAAAAAAAATTGCTAATGATAGATTAAAATCCTCACAAAATGACGAAGAACGGGTGAAATTTGTAGAGCTACGACGCAAAACCAAAAAGTTAATTAAGCAAAGTAAAAAGACCTTAGAGTTACATATTGCGAATCAAAGTAAAACAAACCCGAAAGAATTCTATAGTTATATCAGAAAGAAAAAAGTAGTTACTTCAAACTGTTGGACCGTTAGTCGATGAAAATGGAGAATACACCAAAGACGAAGTACAAATGAGTAATGCCCTCAATACCTTCTTTGCATCAGTTTTTACAACAGAAAACCTCAGTGATATCCCTACACCATCGCCGATTCAGATTGATAATTCAGATGTTCTAAGCAATATCACCGTTACAGAGAGAGAAGTATGAATTGTTTCGAATAAACTCAAGGTAAATAAAACGCCAGGACCTGATACAATCTCGCCTAGAGTTCTAAAGGAAGCTAAGGATGAGCTCTCCAAACCACTGACATTACTATTCAATAAATCCTTACAGTCTGGAACTATGCCTGATCAGTGGAAGCTAGCCAACGTAACACCGATATTCAAAAAAGGCAGCAAATCCCTACCCCGTAACTATCGTCCAATTAGCTTAACCTCAGTTGTATGTAAAATGCTAGAAACGGTCATACGAGACAGACTCTTAAATCACTTAGAGGAAAATAACATACTTAAAGATACTCAACACGGCTTTCGTAAAAAACGTTCCTGTTTAACAAACCTCTTAGACTTCTTCCACGATATCCTCAACCTCTACGATGAGAGTAAAGCTGTAGATATTATATACCTTGATTTTCAAAAGGCCTTTGACAAAGTTCCCCACAAACGTTTACTGCTAAAACTAAAAGCGCATGGAATACAAGACGGTGTGTTGAAATGGATAGAAAATTGGCTCAGCGACAGAAAGCAAAGAGTAGTCATAAACGGTAAGGCATCTAAATGGACCAATTTAAGTAGCGGGGTACCCCAGGGATCGGTACTAGGACCAATTCTCTTTCTAATTTACATCAACGACATAGATGAGGGTCTCACCTGTACAATCTCAAAATTTGCTGACGATACAAAAATTGCAAATAGCGTACTCTCAAAAGAACAAGTTGACGATATGCAACACAATCTAGATAAATTGTCATGTTGGGCCCAAATTTGGCAAATGAGTTTCAATGCGGATAAATGTAAAGTACTACATATCGGATACCTAAATGAGAAAGCAAACTATTCGATGAATGGCACTCAGCTTAAGAATGTAAACAGAGAAACCGATCTGGGAGTAACAATATCGAGTAACCTAAAACCGAGTCAACAATGTTCAGAAGTTGTTAAGAAGGCAAACAAAATAGTTGGCTTTATAGGCAGTGTTTGGACACTTAATCCTCAGTGTTTTGGAGGACATGCATCCTAGAAGGGTCACTAGATCTGTTGTTGCTTGATTTCCTTTGTAACTCCTTTGTACTCCCCCCAAAAACACTAACACTTTCCCAGCCCCCTCTCTCTCTCCACCACCTCCTAACCCCCACACTGCCAACAAAATAATATACAAACATGTTCTACGCTTACCCACCCTATTAAACATCTGACGGACATTAATAAAACACAGAGCGAACCCAAACGTAATGACAGATGATACATAACATATTAGCAATACGGGTATATAGTTTAGTGTTTAGGTTAAAATATACATGGTCGATATTAAACTCACTACCCCCCCCCCCCCCCACCCCCACACACACACCTTCCCACCAATTCCCTTCCAGCTTAAAGATGCCTCCCAGGTCGTGACTCACCGTGGGAGAGATAGAGAGAGTGTGTGTGTTGTGTGTGTGTGTGTGTGTGTGTGTGTGTGTGTGTGTGTGTGTAAGAGTGTGTGTGTGCGCGCATGTCTGTGTGTGTGTGTGTGTGTGGTGTGTGTGTGCGTGTGTGTGTGTGCGTGTGTGTGTGTGTGTGTGTGTGTGTGAGAGAGAGTGTGTGCGTGTTTGTGTGAGTGAGTGAGTGAGAGAGAGGTGAGACATTCAGATAGATTATAATAAAACATTGGCTATCGTTACTAAACCC
Source organism: Paralithodes platypus (assembly GCA_032716605.1). Lineage (NCBI taxonomy): Eukaryota > Metazoa > Arthropoda > Malacostraca > Decapoda > Lithodidae > Paralithodes > Paralithodes platypus. The sequence continues at coordinate 27,540,444 of CM064542.1, read as the reverse complement.
TATATCTACCTCCCTATTTCCATCTCCCTATTTTCATCACTATTTCTACCTCCCTATTTCTAGCTCGCTATTTCTAGCTCGCTATTTCTAGCTCGCTATTTCTAGCTCGCTATTTCTAGCTCGCTATTTCTAGCTCGCTATTTCTAGCTCGCTATTCTAGCTCGCTATTCTAGCTCGCTATTTCTAGCTCGCTATTTCTAGCTCGCTATTTCTAGCTCGCTATTTCTAGCTCGCTATTTCTAGCTCGCTATTTCTAGCTCGCTATTTCTAGCTCGCTATTTCTAGCTCGCTATTTCTATCTCACTATTTCTATCTCACTATTTCTATCTCCTATTTATCTTCCGATTTCCATCTACCTATTGCTATGTCCGTATTTCTATGTCCGTATTTATATCTCCCAATGTATATCTTCCTACTTATCTCCGTATTGCCAGACGCCTCAATCACTGGGGGCGGGGGGAGGGGTGACCTTATCTCAGGAAAGCGTCTGTAATTATTTTGGAAGCCTTGAGGATCATGACGCGTTTCACAGTATATTTTGGCTATCATTAGAAGACTTGTATACATCTTAGGAAGGATCTTTGGGATTTGATGCTGTGAAGAATCTCTCAGGTAACCCTAAATCCTCAATATAACCTTAGTAATCTGAATAGAATCTTCTAATAATAGCCAGAATAAACTTTCAAAATGCGTCATGTTCCTCAAGAGTTTAATACATTGGGTAGCATCTACGTATATAGTAATATATTCTAAGCGTACTATTTTATACTATCTCTATAATGATAAAGCTATTCTAATAACCAATTTATACTATCTCTATATAATGATAAAGCTATTCTAATAACCAATTTTATACTATCTCTATATAATGATAAGCTATTTTAATAACCAATTTTATACTATCTCTATATAATGATAAAGCTATTCTAATAACCAATTTTATACTATCTCTATAATGATAAAGCTATTCTAATAACCAATTTTACTATCTCTATATAATGATAAAGCTATTCTAATAAACCAATTTTATACTATCTCTATATAATGATAAAGCTATTCTAGTAACGAATTATATACTATCTCTATATAATGATAAACTTATTTTAATAATTAATTTTATACTATCTCTATATAATGATAAAGCTATTCTAATAACCAATTTTATACTATCTCTATATAATGATAAAGCTATTCTAATAACCAATTTTATACTATCTCTATATAATGATAAAGCTATTCTAATAACCAATTTTATACGATCTCTATATAATGATAAAGCTATTCTAATAACCAATTTTATACTATCTCTGTATAATGATAAAGCTATTCTAATAACCAATTTTATACTATCTCTATATAATGATAAAGCTATTCTACTAACCTATTTTTACTATCTCTATATAATGATAAAGCTATTCTAATAACCAATTTTATACTATCTCTATATAATGATAAAGCTATTCTAAACAATTTTTTACTATCTCTATATAATGATAAAGCTATTTCTAACCTATTTTTACTATCTCTATATAATGATAAAGCTATTCTAATAACCAATTTTATACTATCTCTATATATAATGATAAGCTATTCTAATAACACCATTTTATACTATCTCTGTATAATGATAAAGCTATTCTAATAACCAATTTTATACTATCTCTATATAATGATAAAGCTATTCTAATAACCAATTTTATACTATCTCTATATAATGATAAAGCTATTCTAATAACCAATTTTATACTATCTCTATATAATGATAAAGCTATTCTAATAACCAAAAATAAACATGTGAATGAGTATATTCTACTGGATATATTACTTATCTTGATCTTTCTATTTAAAAAAAAAAATATCACACAAAAGGAATATCTAGAAGGGAACTATTAACCGCTTGTACCGACGAAATGTAATTATTTGTCTTTCCTTGCCACATTTGACAATTTTATTAAATTAAATAAGGGCCTCCAGCAACTAACAGGCTTCGAACTATTTCATTTAACCTTTACACTGCCACAGATCCTTCTTAACCCATTGGCTGTGGGGACCATTCTTGAACGCCCTGGCAATTTAAAGCAATTTACAAGCTCCTAAAGCTTGTGGAGACTAGTCCAATTAAGCGGGAGGGCTGCAAGCCTTCATGTACTCTCCAGCCCGGCGGCCGGGTCACTGAGGGATGTCAACCATTTCTCGCTAGACATATGCAGCGCTGCCAAAGACAAATGTATTGCTCAGTATTAGCAAATATTTGCTGATGTCTATGGTAGCACTGCAGATGAACCCTGCGCACAATGCAACAAAGCTCGTTCTAGTGTCACTTAGAAGCCATTTTCTTTTAGTTTTTGGCTAAATACATTTCATTAAGACACTTGCTTAATCATACAGGAGTGCCTGAACGAGCCCTAATATAGTGGAAATATGCCTGCACAGTAAGTGTTAAGCTGCACAAAATCGTCTAAATATTGCTACAATCAAATTATAAAGATGGCGCTGGTACAGAAGGGTTTGAAGAATCGTGGATAAAAGTATAAATGGACAAAAGGAAGAGCGGAACAAATCAGAAGAAAGAAGCCATGAGAATACAGGAGATACCGAAAAGAACAAACGAACAGAAGATAAATAAATATGTCGATGGCTGGGAAGGAAATGGAACAGATGGCGAAAAAGTTAGTGATTGGGGCAAAGGGAAAACCGAACGAACGAATAAAAGAGATTAAACGAGGGAAGGAGAGAAAAGGAATAACGGACAAAAGAAAATAAATAAAGATGAGAATTGCGCAAAAATCGAGGAAACTACGGGTGGGCTGCTAAAAATAAAACAAAATATATGAAAATGGAGGTCGGAAGGAAGTTAGGGGGAGTCACCGGCTTTTTTGTGATTTTTTTCTTTTTTTCTCGCTTTCCCTGGCTTGTATCCATTCGGCCCCATTCAGCCAACTGTTTTAAGAAATTTATCCCCATTTATGTGTCAATTTCTTCCTGGCGAGCGATAGCGAACCAGCATTGTATGGAGAAATCCGGGTTCGCCAGAGACATTTTTCTATCGAAAAATGTACAAATTTATCTTGCTGTCAAAACAAAAACATATATATGCTGGCTCGCTACCGCTCGCCAGGAAAATATTGACACCTGTATGGGGGTAAACGTCTTAAAACAGTAGGCTGAAAGGGGCCGAATGGATACAAGCCACAGAGAGAGAACAAAAGCGAGGTGGGCTCCCTTAAAGAAGTTAGATAATAAAGAAGGAAGTATAGTAATTGAGAAGGAAGTATAGTAATTGAGAAGGAAGTATAGTAATTGAGAAGGAAGTATAGTAATTGAGAAGGAAGTATAGTAATTGAGAAGGAAGTATAGTAATTGAGAAGGAAGTATAGTAATTGAGAAGGAAGTATAGTAATTGAGAAGGAAGTATAGTAATTGAGAGGAAGTATAGTAATTGAGAAGGAAGTATGTAATGAGAAGGAAGTATAGTAATTGAGAAGGAAGTATAGTAATTGAGAAGGAAGTATAGTAATTGAGAAGGAAGTATAGTAATTGAGAAGGAAGTATAGTAATTGAGAAGGAAGTATATTGAGAAGGAAGTATAGTAATTGAGAGGAAGTATAATTGAGAAGGAAGTATAGTAATTGAGAAGGAAGTATAGTAATTGAGAAGAAGTATAGTAATTGAGAAGGAAGTATAGTAATTGAGAAGGAAGTATAGTAATTGAGAAGGAAGTATAGTAATTGAGAAGGAAGTATAGTAATTGAGAAGGAAGTATAGTAATTGAGAAGGAAGTATAGTAATTGAGAAGGAAGTATAGTAATTGAGAAGGAAGTATAGTAATTGAGAAGGAAGTATAGTAATTGAGAAGGAAGTATAGTAATTGAGAAGGAAGTATAGTAATTGAGAAGGGGGATGGGAGAATAAAAAAAGAAAATTGAAAAGATTAAATAGGAAACGAAATGAAGGAAGAGAGGAAAGGAAGGCAATTAAGGGGAGATTTCCACCTGGAGGATTTTTTTCTGAACCTCTTTCTCCCCCATTGCTTGTGAGATTTAAAGACGCTTGCCCCATTACTTTGGCGATTTTAAGAACCCTCGCCCCATTTCTGTCAATTTTAAGACCATTCGTGCCATTTAGATGTCGATTTTTTCCTGGCGAGCGATAGCGAGCCTGTAATTTAAGGGGAACCGGCCTTCGGCCGGGAAATTTTTCTACCGAAAAATGTACACATTTATCTTGAAAGGGGGTCAAGGGGGAGTAATTTTAAGCTTGATGGAAGTCTAGGGAATCAACTAAAAACCTCCCCTTAAATGAAAGATAAAATAAGGTATGAAACTCGTACCCAGATGGCTCGATTGGTTTTTATTGTTGTTAAAGCTGGTATCACACGAGAGCTTTTATAGTCAACATTCGATGATCACCATTTTCCGGCAACATTTCTGGAATATTTTGCACTGGTATCGGAAACTAGACATGATGGATGAGTTTAGGTGACCGAAATATTTTAAATGTTGACCTTATAAGCTGCCAGACCAGTGTTGAGGATAAATGTTGAGGGAAAAAACGCTAGTGTGATACCGGCTTAAGGGGAGATTTCCACTTGAGGGATTATTTTCTGGGCCCCTTTCTCCCACGTGTTTAGCCCCATTGCTTATGAGATTTTAAGACATTCGCCCCATTAGATTGGCGATTTTAAGAATTTCCGCCCCATTTCTGTAAATGTTAAGACCTTTCGTGCCATTTAGGTGTCGATTTTTTCCTGGCGAGCAAAAGCAAGCCTGTAATTTAAGAGGAACCGGCCTTTGGCCGGGAAATTTTTCTACCGAAAAATGTAAAAATTAATCTTGAAAGGGGGTCTAGGGGGTGTAATTTTAAGATTGATGGAGGTCTAGGGAACAAACTAAAAACCTCCCCTTAACTGTAAATCCACTTTCCGGTAATTCGATGGCGGATCCCCAAGTGCTTAACCCTTTCAGCACAGTGACGTAATTGGCCACTTGCGAATTTCAGGCTATAAGGAAGTTGGAGTTTTTTGCATTGATACTTAGCAGAATTACCAGCTAAAATGTGCTTGAAGCACGGTCGCGCTAATAAGTCATGTCCCATCTGTCATTACGTTTGGCTTGCTCTGTGCTGTATTAATGTCTGTCAGATGTTGAATAGGGTGGGCAAGTTTTTTTTGTTTTTGTTTTTTTTCTATGTGAGTGAGGGAGGCAAAAGGCAGAACTGCCTATAGCGAGTGCCTCCCCCATAGTTGAAAGAGTGACAGGGCCAAAATCAAGGGACGTTCGAGCCAAAATGCCTGGACACACGGAGTTTGAAGCAATTTAAGTCATAGGAAGAGGGAAAGACTGATTCTGGGAGAGAGTTCCAGAGCTCAGCTGTTGAATAGAAGAAAGACTGAGAGTAACGTTTCACTCTTGGGTTGGAGAGTTGCACAGAGTAGGGGTGGGATTGAGTTGCAAGACGGGTACCACGTGCCCTACGTAAAGGAGGTGGTATACACTGGGAAAGCTCTGAGGAACACTGATTATTATAGTAGCGATAGAATAGCGAGAGAGAAGCAACATTGCGGCGAAGAGAGAGAGATTGCAGAGAGTTGGTGAGTGGACGGGATGCACTATGCCTCTGTACAGAGCAAGAAGATGTGCAGGGGTAAAGAACCCCCTAAGGCGGTTGAGCACACCCAGCTCCTGGGAGGCTGCCTTAGCAAGACTGGTAATATGGTCCTTCCAACTGAGAGCAGAAGAAAAAGAGACACCAAGAATATTGAGAGAAGATGAAGGATTGATTTTTGTATTGTTGAAGAATAAGGGATAGCCCGCAGGGAGTTCCTGACGGGTAGATAGATGGAGAAATTGGGTTTTGGAAGCATTAAAGGTAACAAGGTTTTCTCTGCCCCAATTGGAGATAGTAGTTAGATCAGAATTTAAGTGTTCTATGGCTTCATTCAGTGTAGGAACATGTTTGTATATTTCACTCGATATGAAGAAATGAAGCTTAGATATTGCTGATACCAATTACTGATCAAAACATACTTGGTGCCGAGACATCACTTATTAGCGTGACTGTACATATATAAGTACATACAACTAAATTCAACATACGTTTTATCCATTAGACATCTACTTTATTATTGTATTTCTGTTTAATATCGATGTTTACGGCACCAACTTCCTCATAGCCTGAAACTCGCAAGTGATGGCATCGTATTCTGGCTACCGATAGATGATTTTATAACCTAGCCCTACTTTTATAAGTGGTAAATACTATCTCAAAACCATCAGCATAACAGTAGTTCTTCTTAGCCGCTTGAGGTCAACATTAGGACCTTTCATGCCATTTAGGTGTCGCTTTTTTGCCCTGGCGAACGATAGTGAGCCTGTATTTTTTTTGGAGGAACCGGCCTTATCCACGCCACTAATATAACCCCTTCAGTACGATGATGTCTGTTATGCCTTTTATTCTGGATGACATTAGAGGATTATGATGCATTTTGACAGTTTATTTCGGTTAGCATTAGACGATATTATTCAGATTAGGAAGGGTGTATGGCAGTAAGAGGGTGAACTGAGATAGTCTTTGCCCTTTTAATTCCCACAGATCCTTCCCAAGTTGTATAACATCGTCTATTTATAGCCAGATTCAGTTGAGAAGATCATTAATGAATATAGAAAAAGAACTGGAGACAGGATGGAACCTTGAGGAACACCGGAGTTGATAGGTTGAGGAAGTGAGCGATGACCGTTCACAACCACAGCTATGGAACAGCCAGAAAGGAAATTAGAGATAAAGGCAGTAGTTGCAGTAGTTGTAACTGTCCGTATCGAGCAGTAGCCTACCAGGTACCATGACTTGGTGGGAGCAGCACGTTTTGGGCGTCTTCTCAACGTTGCGGTGAAGGATTTTCGGAGAAGAAATCGACTCAGCACAGGACAACCAGGAAGGAGGACCGAAGACAGCGAGGACGGCAACCTACAAAGGAATTAAATACTAATCCGTCAAGAACCGCGAATTTGGATAAAGCTCCACCAACACGACCCAAATTCAAAACCGCCAGGGATAACGACCGAGGACCGAGGACAGCCATGAATGTAAATGTAGATCCGACCAGAACCAAAAATTCGATGAAAGAACGTGCTGTGAGTTCTAAAACCGCAACTTTAAAGGTTTTCTATACAAATGCTCGTAGCATACGCAATAAATTTTCAGATTTAGAGGAACTAGTGTATACAGAAAATTATGATGTGATTGGCATAACAGAATCTTGGCTCAATACAGAAGATAGAGACTTTTTAGCAGAGTATTCACTTCCCCGTTATGTAATGTTTGAGAACAGCCGAATAAATAAAAATGGAGGTGGCGTTTTATTTTATATCAAAGAAAGTCTTAATCCGACCCTCATGTCTAAACCTCAAATTGTGAACGTCGACACATCTTTTGTGCTAATAAAGAATAATAAAGGTACAAAAATAATACTTGCGTTAATATACAGACCTCCAGCTCAATCAGTGCAAACTGACCGAGAAATTTACGAACAAATTGCAGATGTAAGTAACTCACAAGATGCTGTAATTTTTGGCGACTTTAATTTACCTGTGACCAAGTGGGGCGATACTCTTACTTCACACTCTGGACATGACTTGTATACGAACTTGCAAGAGAGTTCGCTTTATCAATTTGTTCGAACGCCGACCCGTGGTAATAACGATCTTGACATTGTACTTGCAACAAAAGAAGAATTGATAGAGAATTTGAATGTTGGTGATGAATTCAGTAACAGCGACCATCGTACGATAACTTTCACTTTAAAGTTTACTAGTAACGAACCAAATAGTAGCATCGAAAAAGTCCCTAATTTCAAGAAAGCAAACTTCCATAAACTTAGAGCTATGTTTAAAGAAACTGACTGGAGCTTTTTAATTAACAATAACGACATAAATACATCTTGGAAGTTATTCGAAACCACTTACCTAAAAGCAGTGCAAGACTGCATACCATCGAAAATATGGCGTCCAGGCCATAATAATAAGCCCAAATGGTGGAATAAAGAGATTTCGAACAGCCTGCTTGCTAAAAAATGTGCTAATGATAGATTAAAATCCTCACAAAATGACGAAGAACGGGTGAAATTTGTAGAGCTACGACGCAAAGCCAAAAAGTTAATTAAGCAAAGTAAAAAGACCTTAGAGTTACATATTGCGAATCAAAGTAAAACAAACCCGAAAAAATTCTATAGTTATATCAGAAAGAAAAAAAGTAGTTACTTCAACTGTTGGACCGTTAGTCGATGAAAATGGAGAATACACCAAAGACGAAGTACAAATGAGTAATGCCCTCAATACCTTCTTTGCATCAGTTTTTACAACAGAAGACCTCAGTGATATCCCTACACCATCGCCGATTCAGATTGATAATTCAGATGTTCTAAGCAATATCACCGTTACAGAGAGAGAAGTATTGAATTGTTTAGATAAACTGAAGGTAAATAAAACGCCAGGACCTGATACAATCTCGCCTAGAGTTCTAAAGGAAGCTAAGGATGAGCTCTCCAAACCACTGACATTACTATTCAATAAATCCTTGCAGTCTGGAACTATGCCTGATCAGTGGAAGCTAGCCAACATAACACCGATATTAAAAAAAGGCAGCAAATCCCTACCCAGTAACTATCGTCCAATTAGCTTAACCTCAGTTGTATGTAAAATGCTAGAAACGGTCATACGAGACAGACTCGTAAATCACTTAGAGGAAAATAACATACTTAAAGATACTCAACACGGCTTTCGTAAAAAACGTTCCTGTTTAACAAACCTCTTAGACTTCTTCCACGATATCCTCAACCTCTACGATGAGAGTAAAGCTGTAGATATTATATACCTTGATTTTCAAAAGGCCTTTGACAAAGTTCCCCACAAACGTTTACTGCTAAAACTAAAAGCGCATGGAATACAAGATGGTGTGTTGAAATGGATAGAAAATTGGCTCAACAACAGAAAGCAAAGGGTAGTCATAAACGGTAAGGCATCTAAATGGACCAATGTAAGTAGCGGGGTACCCCAGGGATCGGTACTAGGACCAATTCTTTTTCTAATTTACATCAACGACATAGATGAGGGTCTCACCTGTACAATCTCAAAATTTGCTGACGATACAAAAATTGCAAATAGCGTACTCTCAAAAGAACAAGTTGACGATATGCAACACAATCTAGATAAATTGTCATGTTGGGCCCAAATTTGGCAAATGAGTTTCAATGCGGATAAATGTAAAGTACTACATGTCGGATACCTAAACGAGAAAGCAAACTATTCGATGAATGGCACTCAGCTTAAGAATGTAAACAGAGAAACCGATCTGGGAGTAACAATATCGAGTAACCTAAAACCGAGTCAACAATGTTCAGAAGTTGTTAAGAAGGCAAACAAAATAATTGGCTTTATAGGCAGGTGATTTGAGCATAAATCCAAAGAAGTTATCCTAACCCTTTACAATTCCTTAGTCCGCCCTCTTCTGGAATACTGCGTTCAATCCTGGTGCCCTTATTACCAAAAAGATATAAACAAGCTAGAACGAGTTCAACGTAGTTACCAAAATGATACCTAGCCTAAAGAACAAACCATACGAAGAGCGTCTTAGAGAATTCAATCTATTTCCTTTAACCCAGCGCAGATTAAGAGGTGACTTAATTCAAGTGTTCAAAATCATCAAAGGCATCGACAATATGAACTGTAGTAAGTACTTCACTATCGACCAATCTAATTACACGCGGGGAAACGGTTGCAAAATTATTGGTAAATCTTTTAACTCGCACGAATCTAAGAATTTCTTCTTCAATCGAGTTGTCAACTTGTAGAATGGGCTTCCCCGAGACGTTATAGACTGCATCACCGTTGATTCATTTAAACTCCGCCTAGACAAATATCTCTCATCAAACCCGCGACTGACTGCGTTTGTAAATGAATAACTTTATTTTATCCCCCCCTAAGTTACTAACCCATCTGTCCTCTACTAACTTCCTAATCCTGCCACGGACATTAGTTCCAGGGCAGTAATTCCCTTTCCAATGTTCCCTTACCCACTCTAAACCACTGTTTGGACACTTGATCCTCAGTGTTTTGGAGGACAAGCAACCTAGAAGGGTCACTAGATCTGTTGTTGCTTGATTTCCTTTGTACTCCTTTGTACTTGTACGCACTGTTTTGAGACCTTGGCAACACTTCTCAGCTTATATTTCAGGTCTCGCAGCCTAGCTGGCTCAGTATTCCTCCAACTTTTGAGGTGGAAGGGTGTTCTCTCTCGACTCTGAAGCCATTTTGGCCTCATTGCCTGGTACTGGAGGGCACATTTATGGTAATACCCTCTGGTACAGTACGGGTTAAACTGCAAAAATGGTCTAAATTAAACTAGAACAGAATTACAAAGACGCCGTCGGTACAGAAAGGGTTAAGGAGAGTCGGGAGTGAATGAGACTTAGGTGTCGAGTCACTGGAGCTGTAAGTTAAGGGGGTAGTTCTCGTTTTTTCTGGACCCCCTTCTCCCTCATGTTTAGCATATTAGTTTTGAGATTTTAAGACGTTCACTCAATTAGTTTGGCGAGTATAACCCCTTTCGCCCCTTTTCATTGCCAATTTTGAGACCTTTCGTGCAATTTAGGTGTCGATTTTTCCCTGGCGAGCGTAAGCGAGCCTTTAGTTTTAAGAGGAACCGGCCTTTGGCCAGGACATTTGTCTACCGAAAATAGTACACATTTATCATGAAGGGAAAGTAAAGTTTTTTTCATCTTCTAAGCTTGATGGAGGTCTAGTGAGGAAATTAAGAAATAAATAAATACATGAATGAAAAGACCCAAAATACAGCCACTAGCCCTTTAAGGAAGCCAGAGGAGCACGGAGTTAAACTATCAGACAATCTGGCACCGCATGTTTGGAAGGACATACGTTAATTCGGCTACAAAATACAAAATCGTAATCTAGTGTAAGACCCCTAGACTTTATCGTGTCCTACAATCGAATATACTGGCTATACACAAAACTATATCTGAAGGGAAAGTTAAATATGAAAAAAATACATGAATACATACAGAATATATACACACATACACACACGTAAACACACACACACGTAAACACACATAAAATACACATGTAGTAGGCTTTACCTGACCCTACCTGCACGGACTTGAACGCCGCTCCCTCTTTACCCTTTACCTCTTTACCCTGACCCCACCAAAACAGTTTTTGTATGTATGTATGTTTGTATGCATACGAGAGCGTTTGTGTATATGGACATGTGCACACTTACTGCATGTTCTTATGTTCTTATATATGTGTGTATATGTATGCGTATGTATGTGCGTACGTACGTGTATATATGCATGTTCTGTATATGAGTAAGTAAAATAAACGTGTATATGTACTGTATATCACTCTTACTCTCATGGTTATTTTATGATAATTTGTATTCTGCACCTGCATCATTATTGTATTTTTTTTTTTTTTTGTAAACTGAGCTTACCATCTTCATATCTGTACATCTCATGTTCATCCACTAAATTGTAAAATGTGTATTTTCAGCTCATGAGGCTGCCATTCTTTAATAAACCGTTTATTATTATTATTATTATTATTATTACATCTACACACACACACACACACACACACACACACACACACACACACGCACATCAAGTCACGCTAACACGTTCCCTTTCCCCTCCCAAATCATGAGACTCCCACAAGTCCCCCTCCTTATCTCTTCCCCACAAACACACACCCCATAGTAAGACTTTTCGTGCTATTTATGTGTCAAAAAAATTCCTGGAGAACGAGAGCGAGCTTGTAATATTGGAGAAATCGACCTTCGACCGGGACAGTTTTGTATCCAAAACTGTACAAATTAATCTCAAAGGGGGATCTTGAGGATATTTTTTTGTTTAAAGCTTGGATGGAGGCCTAGGGAGTAAACTAAAATAATAATAGATACTCCAAATCACATCCACACAAAACAACGAGAAGAAACAAGAGGAAATAAAACGACGAAGGAATAAAACGAGGAAATAAAACAAGCACACGCATACATCTCAAACATACCCTACATCAATTCCCCCCTCCCCCTCCCACAAACCACCTCCCACACACAGTACAAGAAGACAAGAATCCTGACGCATTAACAAAAATCTACGTACCGGACGAGGTTGGTGGGCAGCGGAGCGAGAAGAAAAAAAAAGAGAGAGAGAGAGAGAGAGAGACGGTGGAAGTTGGTGGTGAAATAAGAGGGTAAACAATATCACGTCTCGGAAAACAGGGACACATAAACAACACACGCAAACACATACGACGGCACACACCTACACATACAGACGTGAACGCAGTACTCATACGCACTTAACATACACATACACATAAACCTACACATTAACTTATAATACCTATGCACACACACAATGAGTTTATACTTCTGTACATCCTGTTCCAAATAAGTAGGTCAAATATCTTGAACATTAACCTTTATATAACTCACAAACCACTAGAATACTCAAGATTATACTTCTACCATTTGGGTAGGGTCAGCCAGGGAATAAGTGTGGATATTTACATTCCGCTTGCCTTAGCCCTTTTCGAGTTACAGAGGTTAGGGCTCTAGATTTCTGGAGTACCTACTAGAAACAGGGTATAGTTAAGGGGAGGTTTCTAGTTTGTTTTCTACTCCTCCAGCAATCTTAAAATGTGACCCCCTTGATCCCCTTTCAAGATAAATTTGTACATTTTTCGGTAGAAAAATGTCCCGGCCGAAGGCCAGTTACTCTTAAATTACAGGCTCGCTATCGCTCGCCAGGATAAAATCGACACCTAATTTGCACGAAAGGTCTTAAAATTGGCAGAATGGGGCGGAAATTCTTAAAATCACCAAACTAATGGGGCAAGCTTCTTAAAATCTCAAAAACAATGGGGCTAACCATGAGGGAGAAAGGGGTCAAGAAAAAAATCCCTCAAGCGGAGGCCTCCCCTTAATGCCTGGATGCCTTGTTTTTATCATAAGGAGATGTTCAAGTCCTCTCGTCTCCGACTGTACATCTATACTGTACATGCACACAATAAAACACATGTAAATACAACTAAACACATGTAAATACAACTAAACACATGTAAATACAACTAAACACATGTAAATACAACTAAACACATGCAAATACAATAAAACACATGTAAATACAACTAAACACATGTAAATACAACTAAACACACATTATGATTGAGCATAATATTATGAAAAACGATAAAATGAAAACAGCATGCTCACACGCTAAATATCCAACACATACTTTTATATAGAATACTTTTATGCTTTATATACTTTTATACTTTTATATACTTTTATACGTTTATATACTTTTATACTTTTATACTCTTAAATAATTGTATATACTTTTATACTCTTAAATAATTGTATATACTTTTATACTTTTACATACTTTTATACTTTTATATAATTTTTTATACTTTTATACTTTTACATACTTTTATACTTTTATATAATTTTTTATACTTTTATACTTTTATATACTTTTTATACTTTATAATTTTTATACTTTTATACTCTTAAATAATTGTATATACTTTTATACTTTTATATACTTTTATACTTTTATATAATTTTATATACTTTTATACTTTTATATACTTTTTATACTTTATAATTTTTATACTTTTATTTAGAATACTACATAAACACGAAGGTACCTTTAAGTACTCAATGTAAATTAAGGGAGCCCACCTCGTATTTTTCTAGCTTTCTCTCCCGCTCTCTTTGGCTTGTATCCCTTCGGCCCCGTTCAGCCTACTGTTTTAAGACGTTTATACCCATCCAGGTGTCAATTTCTTCCTGGCAAGCGATAGCGAGCCAACATTGTATGGAGAAATCCGGAGAAGAACAAGAAGAATAAGGAAGGAGAGAAGTAGAAAAGAAGAAGACCAAGGAATGAGAGAAGAAGTAGAATAGAAGAAGAAAAGAAGGAGAAGGGAATAAAACAGTGAATAAAGCAGAGGAGAGCGATAAAAGGACGAAAGTCGGAGAGAGAGAGAGAGAGGGGGAGTGAACTTGGCGCCTTAAGGAGGGTGACCTGCTTTTGTTCTGTTTTTTTCTATCTTTCTCTGGCTTGTATCCATTTGGCCCCATTCAGCCTATGTTTTAAGACGTTTATCCCCATCCAGGTGTCAATTTTTTGCTGGTGAGCGGTAGCGAGCCAGCATATTTTTTATTTTTGTTTGACAGCAGGCTAAATTTGTACATTTTTCGATAGAAAAATGTCTCCGGCAAAGCCGGATTTCTTCATACAATGCTGGCTCGCTATCGCTCGCCAGGAAGAAATCGACACCTGGATGGGGATAAACGTCTTAAAACAGTTGGCTGAATGGGGCCGAATGGATACAAGCCACAGAAAGAGAGAAAAGGAGAGAAAGAGAAAAAAAAGGTGACCCCCCGTAAACAAAATTGGAGAAAACTGGAACAAAGTAAAGGACACATCTAAGATCAAAAGTAAAGATACGAACACGCAAGACCACATTGACAAACACATGCAAATATACGTCCCAACTCACCCCGCCAGGCACACAAACATATTCCCACACCCATCCGTTCTGCCTCAGCGCTATATCATGGACAACACACCCAACCACACACTCAGATACTGCACAGCTCTTGTGACACAAAGATTACACATATATTCGTCGAAAACTCACACTCATATACATATTCACACATACATATAAAACTCACACTCATATACATATACACACATACATATAAAATCATAAACACTCAGTCATACAGGCTATATAGTGAATTATATATATATATATATATATATATATCGCTGCAAAGGAGGGGATATGCACTGTAAGACTTATGAAGATCACTAATTGTTGTAATAGCGATAGAAGTTAAAGAAATGCAATATTTTGGTGTGTAGGAAGATATTTCAGGGAGCTAGTATGAGGAAGTGAGTCGATAAAGCGAAATATTTTGGATTGTACTCTTTCAAGAAGTGCAGTATGGGTGGAGCCTCCTCACACATGGGAACAATATTCAATACAGGGGCGCACTGTGCCTCAATACAGAGCAAGAGGCTGTGCTGAGGTGAAGAACCCACGGAGACATAACTTTTGGGAAGCTGCTTTAGCAAGAGTGGTATCATGGTTTTTCCAAAAAAGGTTGGATGAAAAAGATGCACCTAGATAGACCTAGAATATTGAGAGAAGATAAAGGGTTAGTTTTTGTATTGTTGAAGAATAATTTATAGTCTTGTGGAAGATTGCGATGGAGAGATAGAGGGAGGAATTGGGTCTCGGAGGTGTTGAAAGTAAAAATATTTTCTCTGCCCCAATAAAAATTGGTTTGATAGGTAGGAAGATAGGCACTTTATGGCCTTCTTACATGTGTTGTGGAGTGATTGCATGCTGGGTTGATGTGAAAAACTAGTTGAACAGTGTAAGGTAGAGTCATCAGTATATGAGTGGATAGGACTAGAGGTACAGTTGAGGAGATCATAAATAATATTATAAAGATAATTGGAGACAGGACAGAACCCTGAGGAACACCGGAGTTGATAGGTTGAGGAAGTGAACGATGGCCGTCCACAACTGCAGCTATGGAGCGGTCAGAAAGGACATTTGAGACAAAGGCACAGATAGAGGGATAGAAACCGAAGGAGGGTAGTTTGGAAATTAGAGACTTGTCTATCGAAGGTTTTTTATATGTCTAGCGCAATAAAAAGTCTCACCAAAGTCCCAAAAGGAGGATGGCTAAGAGATAGTGAGATAAGTAAGAAGATCTCCAGTAAAGCGACCCTTAACACTTAAAGAGCGTGGCCCGACTTAAGTCTGTATCTAAAAAGCAGCAAGTTTGGAGCATTATTAAGGCATTAAAGGGTTAAAATAGAGTGCAAATGGCCGGGAGCGCAGCAGGCCACACGGCCGACACCCAGGGCTTACCGCCACCCACTGACTCACGTTCCCTCTGTTCTCGAGAGGCCGGCAGTGTAGCCAGTAGTGAGCGTAGCTGGAAAAAATATGCCGCTATACGCTAAACTCCCATGTTAGTGGTAGCACTGCATGAAAACGACGAGTGCTACATAGCTCGTTCTGGTCTCATTTTGAAGCTTGTAGTGCCTAGTTGTTTGCTGAATACATTTCTTTTCATGCAGATACTTTATTGATCATTCAGGAGGGCCTGAATATTCCCAAAATAGCCCAAAACCCCCCGCTAGACGAGGGTTAAGGAAACCATACTGGTGATCTGAAAGTAGATTATGGGAAGATGAATGCTTAAGAAATGTCTAGTTAAAAATATACTGTGTATATTGTGTGTGTATATATATATATGCAAGCAAAGTCACACCTACCAAGATAAATACTGTTTATATAAACAAACGTCCACCCTCAGAATGAAAACACAGACACTCTATGTACGCGCGCGCACACGATCGTCAATTCAGCAAGATAAACAGTAATTTCGCGTAAAAACGACAAAAAAATACATCCATAAACATAAACACAATAAGAGTAACAGTGATGATGAATACAACGGAAACCACAAAGAAGAACTCATAAAAGCACACACATACATTCACGCACATTCCTATTATCTCACTTTGAATGCAGCGATAGACACAAACACCTACTCACTTTGAATGCAGCGATAGACACAAACACCTACTCACTTTGAATGCAGCGATAGACACAAACACCTACTCACTTTGAATGCAGCGATAGACACAAACACCTACTCACTTGGAGTTTGTGGGTGTTTTTTATGTGTGTACTTAACGTTTAAACACTGAGGGTACAACATAAACCCACACGTATTTGTGTACTTAACGTTTAAACACTGAGGGTACAACATAAACCCACACGTATTTGTGTACTTAACGTTTAAACACTGAGGGTACAACATAAACCCACACGTATTTGTGTACTTAACGTTTAAACACTGAGGGTACAACATAAACCCACACGTGTTTGTGTACTTAACGTTTAAACACTGAGGGTACAACATAAACCCACACGTATTTGTGTACTTAACGTTTAAACACTGAGGGTACAACATCAACCCACACGTAATTACAAGCAGTACAGACCATGCCAAAATTATCACTCGCAAACTTTCTTTCTCTCAAGCACACACACCGAATATTGTTCAAGCATTCCTGACCATAATTTTACATCCGACAATACAATTCTCTTTCCTTATGATGTTACGTTTACCCAGTATTCTTAGTATCACACAATAAAGTCACTCGTGTATGGGTGAGCTGTCTGTTAAAAACTATACACAGAGCCAGTAGTAAAACTATTTTGGCTTCAGTAGCATTTATTATTGCGAAAACACACTTAACCTATGGTAAAGAAATCTGTTTGGTTGATAATTGTTGAAAAGTGCAGTTGCCGGTAAAAGTCCTGCCGCCTCTTATGCCTCACCGTGACCCGCGATATTTATAGATTCAAAAATGCACAAAACGTACATATTTCTATCAACAGATGGCTCTCTGTTAGGTGTGTGGTTGTGAAGGCATAGGGTGATGGGGAAGAGAAGGGGTTAGAACTGTTAGGCAAAGGAGGTCACATGATTTTTGCCACCGACAGTACATCAATAGATAAATTAAATTCAATATAATTAAAACAATATATCAATGAGCAAATATGAAAATTCTGCAATTTTGATATGAGTTATGTCATTGACAGTATATAAGAAAATTATATGCATAATTTGTATTTTTAGGAAAACAAAAACACAGCAAAAATTTTGCAAATCAATAATAAGGGAATTTACTTGAGATGAAAATAATGTTGACCGCAAGGAATGAAAAGCGTCACCAATAACATAGTGGCTGTGAAAATCAAGTATTGCATTTGACAAATGCATAACAAAAATATCTAGAGGAAGATAAGCCTCGTATGCATAACATTCATAGATTTTTGTTTTCTATGTGAGTAAAAGAGCCAAAAATCAAAGCTGCCTGTAACAAGTGTCTCCCCCTATGTTGAAAGAGCAACAGAGAGTAAAATTCAAGGTACGTTCAAATACAAATATTTGGACACGGAGGTTGAAACAGTTTAAGTCATAGGATGAGACAGACAGATTGAGGGAGAGAGTTCCAAATCTTACATGTTGAGTAGAAGAAGAATGAGAAAATCGGTTCTCTCTTGGGTTAGAGAGTTGTACAGAATAGGGTGGGAGTGTGTTGAGAGGCTTGTCCTCGTAAGGGGGGAGGTATACACTGATTATTGTAATACCGGTAGAAGAGTGAGAAAGGTGGCACATTGTGGCGTGTAGAGAGAGATTGTAGGGAATTAGTACGAGTAAGTGAGTCAATGAGACAAAATGCTTTTGACTCAACTCTTTCGAGAAGTGAGGTATGGGTGGAACCTTCCCAAACATGCGAACAATATTTGATATATGTGCCACTACGCCCCAATACAAAGCAAGAAGCTGTGCGATAATGAAGAACCCACAGAGACGGTTGAGCACACCTATTCTTTGGGAAGCTGTTTTAGCAAGAGTGGTAAAATGATATTTCCAAAAAAGGTTAGGAGAAAGAGAAATTCTAAGAATGCTAAGAGAAGATGAAGGGTTGATTTGTGTATTGTTGAAAAATATAGGAAAGATCATGGCAGCTAGAAAGAAGGAGAAATTGTGTTGGAAGCATTGAAGTAAGAATATTTTCTCTGCCCCAATCGGAGATAGTTGATAGATCAGAAGATAGGTGTGCTATGGCTTCATCACGTGAGGGTTTGGAGTGACTGCATGGTGGGTCGTTGTGGGAAACGAGTTGAATAGTGTAAGGTAGAGTCATCAGCATATGAGTGGATAAGACTAGAGGTACAGTTGAGAAGTTCATTAATGAATTTTAGAAAGAGAACTGGAGACATGAAAGAACCATGAGAAACACCTGAGTAGATAGGTTGAGGAAGTGAGCGATGGCCATCCACCAAAGCAGGTATAGAGCGGCCAGAAAGGTTATTAAAGATAAAGGCACAGATCGAGGGATAGTACCTGAAGGAGGGTAGTTAAAAAATTAGAGATATGTGCCAGAAGGAGGGTAGTTGAAAAATTAGAGATATGTACCAGACTCTGTCGAAGGCTTTCGATACGCTCACCGAAGTATCAAAAGGACGATGACCAAGACTTAGTAAGATAAGAAAGAAGATCACCAGTAGAGCAGCCCTTAAGGAAACCATACTAGCGATCTGAAAGTATATTGTGGGAAGACAAATGCTTAAGAAATTTTAGATTAAGAATAACATCAAAAATTTAGAGATGCAAGAAATTAGACCAATTGGACAATAGTTGGAGGGCTTAGAGTGGTCACCATTCATTGGAACAAGTTGAATGAAAGCAAACTTCCAGCAAGAAGGAAAGCCGTTAGAGGAAAGATAGAGATGAAAGTTTGCCTAGGCAAGGAGTCAGCATGGAGGAACAGTTTTTGAGTACAACAGGAGGAACACCATCCAGTATGTATGCCTACGTAGTATTAACCCGAGGAATACGCCATCTATGTTTTTTTGCTGCGCATGCAAATCAATTGCCTTCGATTCTGATGGAATTAATTAAATTTACCATATAATGGAATTTTCTTGCTCCATGTGCATATATTTTACTTGTATAATGAACATGTGAACATTGAAGACCGGAAAATAGGTGTAAACAGTAAATATCCATTAAAAAAACGTATATTTGTGAGGGGGGAGGGACGATTCATGAGACAAAGAGGTCTCGTGAGACACTAGACACCTATGTCTGTCTCCCGCGCAGGTTAGAAGGTGGAAGGAAGTGTAATAGGGAGGGCTCGGCATAGTACTGGCGGGAGAAAGAAATAGGGGAAATAAATTATGATAACTGAGGAAGGGTGAAGTGGACGGAGAAAGGGAGGGGAAGAGAGGGTGGGGAGGTGGGGGGAAGACACATGTTAGGGGAAGGAAGGAGATGGTGGTGAGCAGACATACCACCTAATCACATAATGCTTCCATTTCACCGGTACTAGGGTATTTTTTTTCTTTTTTATGTGCTGTCTTCCAGAAGACCTACTGCATTTGCCTAGCAGACACATCAGGAAGGCCTATCGCGCTTCTTGGGTTAAGCCCAGAGAGAGCAGAAAGCACATCCCCAGAAGAGATTATGGTATTAGGCATAGGTATGAGCGAGGGGGTTGGAGAGGGAGAAACAGTTACAGAATAATTCAAGGTGGAGTTTATTGCAAAAGATAAAGCAAAGAGTTCAGCTTTGTCAAAGGAAGAAGTGACAACTGGGTTTCAGTGAGGAAAACTATGACAGGTTTGGTAGAGAGAAAGTTAGAGAAAAAGCCGCGAATATTGTAGAAGTCAATAGTGAGAGTGTCAGGCTGCAGTACAACACTCAATAGTGAGAGTGTCAGGCTGCAGTACAACACTCAATAGTGAGAGTGTCAGGCTGCAGTACAACACTCAATAGTGAGAGTGTCAGGCCGCAGTACAACACTCAATAGTGAGAGTGTCAGGCCGCAGTACAACACTCAATAGTGAGAGTGTCAGGCTGCAGTACAACACATTTTGAGGGGCCATTAGGTCAGTGTCCAGTGTGCAAAGTGGGTTTCTGTGGTCATGGCAAAGTTATGTGACTGTTTTCATATATGAGTTGGCGAGAGAAGTGGATGTTAGTAAATAAATCACAGGAGGAAGATTGGACAGTGTAAATGGTGAGGGTTGGGAATGAGGAAGCTACTGTTTACTAATAGCCCAGAAAAACCCACCATCTCCCCTTAAGCACCTAGGATTAGAAACATTAACAGATGGATTTCCAAGATAGGTTTGGAATGGAGTGAGAGGGGAGGATAATATATACATAAGTTTTTGTGTGACACTTGAAAAATAATATCAGTGTCTATTTAAATATAAGTAGGTGATCTTGAAGGAGCATATGTAAATTATACTAGGAAAGGTAGCAAGGAGTCTGAATACCAAATAAAGTAAGAAAGATACGGTATTGGAATTGCAATATATAAGGATTATAAGCAGACAAATAAGTGCGAGATATGGGAGCAGAAGGAGTGTGCTAGAGACAGTTGACCAATGGATCTTGATCTCTTAGAGAGAAGGCATGGAGAGCGAGGAGTTACGTGGATATACAAATATGAAGAAAGAATTATAAATGGGGAGGGTAGGACAATAAGAAATAGGATTAAGGGAGTCCACCACGCTTTTTTTATCTTTCTCTCCCCCTCTCTTTGGCTTGTATCCACTTGGCCACATTCAGCCTATTGTTTTAAGACGTTTACCCCCATCCAGGTGTCAATATTTTCCTGGCGCACCCTCTCATGCACTTCTTCATCCATACTTCAATCTTTACTCAACATACTGCCAAAGTACTTAAATGAGCTGATATTCTACATAACCTGACCATTGAACCTCACTTCCACTCTGTGCCTGCACCCTTTTAAAAAACCATAGCCTTACTCTTCCCCACATTTACCTTCAGATTCAGTTTTTCACACACTGTTCCAAACATATTTACCAGACCTTGCAACTACCATGCACTATCACTCATCAGAACTGTATTGCAGTACAGACAACTTCCAATTATTTCCTTCGCTTATTAGAGGTACACCAACATCCACTGCTCTTCCTTGTATTTTGTTCATGACTCCATCCATATATATACAGTATATTGAACAACCATGGGAACATCACACAGCCTTGCTTTAACCAAGCATTCAGATCAAAGAACTTGCTCTGTTCATTCTCCACATTTCCCGCCGCCTTTGCATCCTCATACATGCTTTTCACAGCTTTCAGCAACTTGCCAGCTACTCCGTATATTTTCAATACTGTCCATAGATCTTCTCTATCAACTCTGGTGTAGGCCTTCTTCAAGTCCATAAACGCAGCATACAACTCTTGTCACTTCTCCAGACATTTCACCTCAACACTTTTCAAGGCAAAAATCTGGTCTACACACCCTTTTCCCTTCCTAAACCTACCCTGCTCGTCACCTACCCATTTCTCCATTCTCGCTCTCACTCTCACTCTCTCGATCGCTACCTTACTGTACACCTTCCCTACCACACTTATAAGACATATTCCTCGGTTATTACAACACACTCTTCTCTCCCCTTTAGCCTTATAGCCTTATACAGGGGGACTATTATGCCTATCTTCCAGTCATCAGGTACACTTCCCCTCTCTCTTGCTAGTTTACACATTTTCCATACCCATTCAATCACTATCTGACCACCATACCTCAACATTTCCCCACACACTCCATCTAGTCCTCATGCTTTCCCCATCTTCACTCTTTTCAAGGCTTCACACACTTCTGTCCTGATCCCCACCTCCTCCTCCACTACTTCTCTTCTTCTCCTTCCCATACCCCATCAAACCATGTTTGCTGGCGTGAATGTGAAGATAAATCCACATAATGTACTTAAAGCCTGTCATAACCTAGCTTCTTGACAGGCACTTCATCACCACTTATATTCTTAAACAATTATACCCAGAATGCTCGTTCTACACATGTCCCTACTGTTACAAGTAAAGATCACAGGCTGACCAGTCCTATATTGTTAACTTGAAGTAATTTCCTTAGGATAAATACATTTCATACAAAACAAAGGCAAATTAGGGGGATCATCTAAGCACACCTACATATTGCAGGGAACGAAGAGCAGAAACAAGTTACGTGCCTACTCACCTCTGCTGGCAGTGGTTCAGCGGTTCGACCCTTAGGATTAAAAGCTCAGCTTATTGATAAAGTGGTGTACATTGTATATCATTACAAATGAAGTGGCCGTCAATGTATGGACAACATGCTTCATTATGACAATGAGGTTTACGAATCCATACCATCCTGCAGACCAATCCAGGGTAATATACCTACTATTTAAGTTCATTGCGATGGATGAGATTGAAAAACATATTTCGTGACACATTCAATAGTAATTGCTTCCCAGTTCCTTTTATCTGGTATTCTAAAATAATGCACCACTTCATGTCATGAATATGTGATGAAGTTTAGATTGATTGTACATTCCTCAAGTAATAGTAGAATGAGATACAGTATATATATATATATTTATATATATTTATATATATATATTTTACATAGATACCGTACGCTGAGCCACACCTTATTTTATGATCCCAGCAAGGTGGCCAGGACATAATTCCAAGTAGAGATAGCAACCCCGAGAGTAAGGGAAAGTGGAAGGAAAGGATAGCTAAGATGAAGGCGAAGCAAGCGGAGGAGAAGAAGAAGGAGACCAAAACAAAGACGAAGAAGAAGGAAGGAGAGAAGGAGCACTATCGCAGAGAGAAATAAATGAGGATGAAAGTAGAAGAGAAGTAAAGTTATAAATCCATCGCCGAGAACCAAAAAAAAAAAAAAAAAAAAATACATAAGAGAACAGCAGAGAAGAGGAAAGAAGAAAAGGAGAAGACAAAAGACAAGCACAGAGGAAAGAAGAAACAGAGGAGAAGAGAGAACACAAAAAACAGGAGGGAAAGAAGAAAAAGAGAAGAACACAGAAACAAACAGAGGAACAAAGAAACAGAGGAGAGGAAAGAAGAAAAAGAGAAGAAAAAACAAAATAGAGGAACGAAGAAAAAAAGATAACACAAAATACAGAGGAACGAAGAAACGAAGGAGGAAAGAAGAAACAGAGAAGAGGAAAGACGAAAACAGAGGAAAGGAGAGAACACAAAAAAAGGAGAGGAAAGAAGAAAGAGAAGAACACAGAAACAAACAGAGGAACAAAGAAACAGAGGAGAGGAAAGAAGAAACAGAGGAGAGGAAAGAAGAAACAGAGGAGAGGAAAGAAGAAACAGAAAAGAGGAAAGAAGAAGAAAAGAAAACAGAAACCAACAGAGAAATGAAAACAAAAACAAGAGGAAATAAGAAACAGAAGAGGAAAGAAGAAACAGAAGAGGAAAGAAGAAACAGAAGAGGAAAGAAGAAACAGAGGAGAGGAAAGAAGAAACAGAAGAGGAAAGAAGAAACAGAAGAGGAAAGAAGAAACAGAAGAGGAAAGAAGAAACAGAAGAGGAAAGAGAAGAGGAAAGAAGAAACAGAGTAGAGGAAAGAAGAAACAGAGGAGAGCAAAGAACACAGAAGAGGAAAGAAGAAGAAAAGAAGAAAAGAAAAAGAAACAGAAGAAAAGAAGAAACATAGAGGAAAGAAAAACAGAAGGAAAGAAGAAACAGAAGAGGAAAGAAGAAAGAAAGAAGAGAAAGAAGAAGAAAGAAAAAACAGAAGAAAAGAAGAAACAGAAGAGGAAAGAAGAAACAGAAGAGAGGAAAGAAGAAACAGAAGAGAAAGGAAAAAGAAAGGAAAGAAAAAGAAAAACAGAAGAGAAAGAAAAACAGAAGGGGAAAGAAAAAACAGAGGAGTAAAGAAAAAAGAAGAGGAAAGAAAAACAGAAGAGGAAAGAAGAACAGAAGAGAAAGAAGAAAGAGGAGAAAGAAAGAAGAAACAGAAGAGGAAAGAAGAAACAGAAGGGAAGAAGAACAGAGGAGAGAAAGAGAAACAGAAGAGGAAAGAAGAAACAAAAGAGGAAGAAGAAACAGAAGAGGAAGAAGAAGAAACAGAAGAGGAAAGAAGAAACAGAAGAAAGAAGAAACAAAAGAGAAAGAAGAAACAGAAGAGGAAAGAAGAAACAGAAGAGGAAAGAAGAAACAGAAGAGGAAAGAAGAAAGAGGAAGAAAGAAAAAACAGAAGAGGAAAGAAGAAACAGAGGAGGAAAGAAGAAACAAGAGGAAAGAAGAAACAGAAGAGGAAAGAAGAAACAGAGGAGGAAAGAAGATACAGAGGAGGAAAGAAGAAACAGGAGGAAAGAATAAACAGAAGAGGAAAGAAAAGACAGAAGAGGAAAGAAGAAACAGAAGAGAGGAAAGAGGAAATAGAGGAGTGGGAGGACAAAAACAGAAGAGGAAAGAAAAAAACAGAAGAAAATACAGAAGAGGAATAGATAACAGAAACAGAGGAGAGGAAAGAAGAAACGGGGAAAAGAAAGAGAGAGAGAGAGAGAGAGAGAGAGAGAGATAGAGAGAGAGAGAGCAGAGAAGAAGGAATACAGCCAACAAGAAAGGAGAGAGGGACGAACGTGGAAGAGCGGACAGAATGTTAAAGCTGCTGCTGTAAATAATATAAGAGAGAAACAAGAATAAGAAAGGAGGGAGAGAATGATAACAAAAAGTGACAGTCGAAGAACAAGGTAGGAGAGAAGAAGCATAATAGAAGAATAAGGAGTGAATAAAGCAAAGTGAAGCGAAAGAGGGAAGGAGAGAGGGGGTGAACTTGCCACCTTTAATAATACAACATAACTAGAGAGTGACATGAGGGAAAGAGTTAAGATAATAAAAGAAGAACAAGAAAGGAGAGAAGGAGAGAAGAATATGAAGAAGGAAACAGGAATAAACAATAAATGTAGTGAATAATAGTGCGAGAGGGAAGGAAGCGAGGGGGTGAACTTGCCGCCTTAAATAATAAAAGAGAAGTAGAGAGATAAATGAGGGAAGGAAATAAGGATAATAGAAGACGAACAAGGAAGGAAAGAAGGAGAATAGAAGAGAGAAGGATAATAGAAGAACAAGGAAGGAGAGAAGGAGAATGGAAGAGAGAAGGATAATAGAAGAACAAGGAAGGAGAGAAGGAGAATGGAAGAGAGAAGGATAATAGAAGAACAAGGAAGGAGAGAAGGAGAATGGAAGAGAGAAGGATAATAGAAGAACAAGGAAGGAGAGAAGGAGAATAGAAGAGAGAAGGATAATAGAAGAACAAGGAAGGAGAGAAGGAGAATAGAAGAGAGAAGGATAATAGAAGAACAAGGAAGGAGAGAAGGAGAATAGAAGAGAGAAGGATAATAGAAGAACAAGGAAGGAGAGAAGGAGAATAGAAGAGAGAATGATAATAGAAGAAGAACATGGAAGTTAAGAATGAGAATAGGAGCAGAATGAGGAAGCAGGAATAAAGCGGAGGGTAGCGCGAGAGGACCAAAGTAGGAAGGGACAGATTCGAGGGGGGTGAAGTCTTGGATCTGCTGCTTTAAGGGGAGGTATTTAGTTGATTCCCTAGACTTCCATCAAGCTTAAAATTACTCCCCCTTGACCCCCTTTCAAGATAAATTTGTAAATTTTTCGGTAGAAAAATGTCCCGGCCGAAGGCCGGTTCCCCTTTAATTACAGGCTCGCTATCGCTCGCCAGGAAAAAATCGACACCTAAATAGCACGAATGGTCTTAAAATTGACAGAAATGGGGCGAGGGTTCTTAAAATCGCCAAACTAATGGGGCAAGCGTCTTTAAATCTCACAAGCAATGGGGTTAAACATGAGGGAGAAAGGGCTCCAGAAAAAAATCCCTCAAGTGGAAACCTCCCCTTAAACAATAAAATAGTAACAGAGAAACATGGGGGAAGGAGGTGAGAATAACGGAAGAAAAACAAGGCAGGGGAAAGGGAGAATAGAAGAAGAACAAGGAAGGAGAGAAGAACAAGGAAGGAGAGAAGAAGAACAAGGAAGGAGATAAGAAGAACAAGGAAGGAGAGAAGAAGAACAAGGAAGGAGAGAAGAAGAACAAGGAAGGAGAGAAGAAGAACAAGGAAGGAGAGAAGAAGAACAAGGAAGGAGAGAAGAAGAATAGAAGCAGAATAAGGAAGCAGGAATAAACAGTGGATAAAGCAGAGGACAGCGCAGGAAAAGGACCAAAAACAGGAAGGACACTAGCGAGGGGGTGAAATCTTAAAACAGCTGCTTTAACCCCTTCAGAACCATGACGCATTTTGTACCGTTTACTTTGGCTAACATGAAAAGATTTTATTCAGTTAATTAGAAAAGGCCTATGTTACTCAGATGGTATATTTAGACAGTATTTACCCCTTGGCGTCTAGGAGTATAGATTTAAGGGGTGAAGGGCCGGTTTTTCTGGCACCCCTTCTCCCTCGTGTTTAGCCCCATTGGTTTTTAGATTTTAAAACGTTCGGCCCATTAGTTTGGCGATTTTAAGACCTTTCGTGCCACTAGGTGTCGATTTTTCCTGGCGAGCATTTGCAAGCCTGTACATTTATTTTGAGGGGGGGGGGTAGGAGGTGTGTTTTACAGCTTGAAGAATTAAGGAAGGAGAGCAGAAGTAGAATAGAAGAAGAATGAGGAAGGAGAAACAAAGTACAATAATAGATAAACAAGGAAGGAGATAAGAAGTGGAATAGAAGAAGAATTAGGAGGGAGAGAATAAGTAGAAGAGAAGAAATATAAAGAATAAGGGAAGAAGTGGAATAGAAGAAGAATTAGGAAGGAAGAAGTGGAATAGAAGAAGTATAAGGAATAAGGGAAGAAGTGGAATAGAAGAAGAATTAGGAAGGAGATAAGAAGTAGAATGGAAGAAGAGCAAGGAAAGAGAGAAGAAGTGGAATAGAAGAAGAATTAGGAAGAAGAGAAGTAGAATAGAAGAAGAGCAAGGAAAGAGAGAAGAAGTGGAATAGAAGAAGAATTAGGAAGAAGAGAAGTAGAATAGAAGAAGAATAAAGAAGAATAGAAGAAGTAGAATAGAAGAAGAATAAAGAAGAAGAGAAGAAGTAGAATAGAAAAAGAATAAAGAAGAAGAGAAGAAGTAGAATAGAAGAAGAATAAGGAAGGAGAGAAGAAGTAGAATAGAAGAAGAATACGGAAGAAGGGAAGAAGTAGAATAGAAGAAGAATAAGGAAGGAGAGAAGAAGTAGAATAGAAGAAGAATACGGAAGAAGGGAAGAAGTAGAATAGAAGAAGAATAAGGAAGGAGAGAAGTAGTAGAATAGAAGAAGAATAAGGAAGGAGAGAAGTAGAATAGAAGAAGAATAAGGAAGGAGAAGAAGTAGAATAGAAGAAGAATAAGGAAGGAGAGAAGAAGTAGAATAGAAGAAGAATAAGGAAGGAGAGAAGTAGAATAGAAGAAGAATAGGGAAGAAGGGAAGAAGAAGAATAGAAGAAGAATGCGGAAGAAGACAAGAAGTACAATAGAGGAAGAATAAGGAAGGAGAGAAGAAGTAGAATAAGGAAGGAGAGAAGAAGTAGAATAGAAGAATAAGGAAGGAGAGAAGAAGTAAAATAGAAGAATAAGGAAGGAGAAAAGAAGTAAAATAGAAGAAGAATGCGGAAGAATAGAAGAATAAGGAAGGAGAGAAAAAGTATAATAGAAGATTATAAAGGAATGAGAGAAGAAATAGAATAAGAATAATAGGGAAGGATAAGGAAGAAGGAATACAGACGGTGAATAAAGTAGAGGAGAGTGAGAAAAGAACGAAAGCGGGAGGGAGAGAGAGAGGGAGTAAGATTCCCGCCCTAAATAATAAAAGAGAAGCAGAGAGAGAAATGAGGTGACAAGATAAGAATATTAGAAGATGAAGGAGAGAAGGATAGTAGAAGAATAAGGAAGAAGAAATAAACATGAATCAAGTAGGAAGGAAAGAGAGGGCCGGGTGAAGTCGTGAAACTGCTTCTTTAAGGGAGCCCACCTCGCTTTGTTTATCTTTCTCTCCCTCTCTTTGGCTTTTATCCATTCGGCCCCATTCAGCCTACTGTTTTAAGACGTTTACCCCCATCCCGGTGTCAATATTTTCCTGGCGAGCGGTAGTGAGCCAGCATATGTATATTTTATTTTGACAGCAAGCTAGATTTGTACATTTTTCGATAGAAAAATGTCTCCGGCGAAGCCGGATTTCTCCATACAATGCTGGCTCGCTATCGCTCGCCAGGAAGAAATCGACACCTGGATGGGGATAAACGTCATAAAACAGTTGGCTAAATGGGGCCCAATGAATACA
This sequence comes from Paralithodes platypus, assembly GCA_032716605.1. Lineage (NCBI taxonomy): Eukaryota > Metazoa > Arthropoda > Malacostraca > Decapoda > Lithodidae > Paralithodes > Paralithodes platypus. Next base: position 27,511,637 of record CM064542.1, on the reverse strand, counting down.
AGCCAGGAACAGAGAGAAAAGCAGAGAAAGATAAAAAAAAAAAACAAAAAAAAAACGGTGACCTTCCTTAAATAACAATACAGAAAAGCAGAGAAATAAGAGGAGGGCAGGATAGGAAATGAGGAATGGAAGAAGAACAACAACGAATGAGAAGTAAAATAGAAGAAGAAGAAGGAAATATAACGGTGAAAAAAAAAGCAAAGAAGAACGAGAGCGAGAAGGAGAGAGGGGGTGAACTTGGCGCCTTGAATAATAAAAGAGAAGCAGAGAGAGAAATGAAGTGAGGAGACATGAATACTAGAAGAACAAGGAAGGAGAGAAGAAGCAGCAGAAGAGAAGAAGAACAAGGAAGGAGAGAAGAGGCAGAATAGAAGAAGAACAAGGAAGGACAGAAGAAGCAGAATAGAAGAACAAGGAGTACAAAGTAGTACAAAGGAAATCAAGCAACAACAGGTCTAGTGACCCTTCTAGGTTGCTTGTCCTCCAAAACACTGAGGATCAAGTGTCCAAACAGTGGTTTAGAGTGGGTAAGGGAACATTGGAAAGGGAATTACTGCCCTGGAACTAATGTCCGTGGCAGGATTAGGGAGTTAGTAGAGGACAGATGGGTTAGTAACTGAGGGGGGGATAAAATAAAGTTATTCATTTACAAACGCAGTCAGTCGCGGGTTTAATGAGAGATATTTGTCTAGGCGGAGTTTAAATGAATCAACGGTGATGCAGTCTATAACGTTTCGGGGAAGCCCATTCCACAAGTTGACAACTCGATTGAAGAAGAAATTCTTAGATTCGTGCGAGTTAAAAGATTTACCAATAATTTTGCAACCGTTTCCCCGCGTGTAATTAGATTGGTCGATAGTGAAGTACTTACTACAGTTCATATTGTCGATGCCTTTGATGATTTTGAACACTTGAATTAAGTCACCTCTTAATCTGCGCTGGGTTAAAGGAAATAGATTTAATTCTCTAAGACGCTCTTCGTATGGTTTGTTCTTTAGGCTAGGTATCATTTTGGTAACTCTACGTTGAACTCGTTCTAGCTTGTTTATATCTTTTTGGTAATAAGGGCACCAGGATTGAGGAAGGAGAGAAGAAGCAGAATAGAAGAAGAACAAGGAAGGACAGAAGAAGCAGAATAGAAGAAGAACAAGGAAGGACAGAAGCAGAATAGAAGAAGAACAAGGAAGGACAGAAGCAGAATAGAAGAAGAACAAGGAAGGACAGAAGAAGCAGAATAGAAGAAGAACAAGGAAGGACAGAAGAAGCAGAATAGAAGAAGAACAAGGAAGGAGAGAAGAAGCAGAATAGAAGAAGAACAAGGAAGGGGAGAAGAATAGAAGAAGGAAGAGGTAATAAAACGGTGAATAAAGCAGAGGAGAGAAGGAGAATAGTAGAAGAAGAAGGAAAGACAGAAGAGGTAGAATAGAAGAATAAGAAGGAAGAGATAATAAAACGGTGAATAAAGCAGAGGAGAGCGAGAGAAGAACGAACGAACGCAGGAAGAAGAGAGGGGGAGGTAAATTTGCCGCCTTAAATATTAAAAAGAGAAGCAGAGAGAGAGAAATGAGGCGAGGAGAATAATGTAAGAACATTAAGGAAGGAGAGAAGCCATAGAAGAGAAAATGAAGAAGGACGAGATAATAAAACGATGAATAAGAGAAGAACGAGAGAGAGAGAGAGAGAGGGGGGGGGGGGATAAAGTCGTGAAGCTGCCGCCTAGATAACTACGTCGTAAGGTACCGAGAGAGGGAGGGGGGGGGGGGGGGGGGTGAAAGGGGGCAAGGGGCGGGCTATTCAAACATCTTACAAGGTGGCGTCTCCAGAACTGCCGGCCTTACGAAGGAGGGGGGGGGGGGGGGGGGGGGGGGGGGGGGGGGGGGGGGGGGGGGGGGGGGGGGGGGAGGGGGGTTTAAGGGGAGGATGGAGGGGTAGGGATTAAGGGTGGTGGATTGGTGAAGAAGGGTAGATATTGTGGGGGAGGGGTACGGGTGAGGAGGGTGAAGGGGGGGGGGAGGAGGGGGTTCGCAATCGAGGAGGTAGGGGTAATAGGTGGTGGGTTAGTGAAGAAGGGTTGACATAATGGGGAGGGGTTAGGGGTGAGGGTGGTGTGGTGGGGGAGGTGGGAGGGGATTAAGATCGAGGGGGTGAGGGTGATTGGTTGATGAAGACGGGTAGAGATAGTGGGGGAGGGGTACGGGTGAGGGAAGTGGGGGGGGGGAGGGAAGGAAGGAGGGGTTTAAGATCGAGGGGTAGGGGGGAGGAAGGAGGGGTTTAAGAAGGGTGAGTGAGAGGGAAATATACCTCACCCCTTTTTGCTATTATTGAGGGGTGTGTGGGGCCATGGGGTGAGGGGGGGGGGGGGGAATAGAATGCCGAGTGATGGGAAAGTGAGCCATACCCTTTTTTCAACTATGGGAGGGGGGCTGGGGAGAGTTTGGCGGAAGGTGAATAAGACGAAATTGAAACCCTCCTCCTCCTGCTAGTCTTGGGGAGGGGACAAAGTGTGAATGGGTAGGAGAGTGCTGAACGAGGCGTAATTAACCCCTTTAGCACGATGACGTAGTTGCCTTTTTAATCTGGTTACCATTAGACGATTTTTTTTAGCTCATAATCTACCTCTAGAACCCAAAGTGGTAAAGACTAACTCATTCAACCCTCTGAATGATATAGCCTAACTATACCCAGAATATAAGGTAAAAAGACGTCTTATTTTCACCTCCTCTTTCCTTGATGACAAACCTTTTCATTGCTCTACAATCAACCTGAGACAATGTTAATTATCTTAAATTATACATCAATAGAAAAGTTGATGGTGAGCATGAAGGAAGAGAGATACAGTAGATAGTTAACCCCTTCTGTACCGGCGACGTCTTTTTAATTCTATTCTAGCGATATATAGAATATTTAATTCAGCTTATAAAGGGACTCAAGGAAGTAACAGGCGACGAACTATCTCAATTTTTTTACTACCATAGATCCTTCTTAAACTTCACAAAATCGTCAAGCTATAGCTAGAATAGAATTAAAAAGACGTAGCCGGCATATAAGGGGTTAAACCAGGATAACAAAAGTGTACTGAGCATGAGATACCTGCACCGTTGTATATTCCAAAATGTCCGTCTGGTTTGACTTGCGTCCCGCTCTCTGCTCACGTACTGAATGATCTGTAGTTCTCCGTGGCCCAGTTTGGAAGCCTCATTGAAAACATTTCAATGGAGTTTGAAGGGTTTAATCCTGTATCATTGATTTACTGTACAGTTCTCAGCATATATGAATTTACACCAGTTCGAATCTTTGAACCGAAGTACTGAAGCATCTGGGCTATAATAATGTATTGTATTGTCTTGTTTGTGCTCGATACTGATTCAAATGGGTGATTCACCATTTATTATCTTGGCAGTAAATTGTTTTTCGAGACCTGCTACACAGTAGGTCATATTTGCCAAATTTCAGAGAAATATGTTGATACGGTGAGCACCCGTGGCTCAATGTCAGCCAAGTTACCAAAATATCACTTATACGTGGTTGGTGCATTATGGTGAAAGAGAGAACACTCACCTATAACCATCCAAAAGACTATACACACTCATTTTAATCATACGAATTGCGAAAAGTGAGCGAAAGGGAATTTAGATGCGCCACGGAGAAGCTTCATGGGGTAGCCACCAGATGGAGAATGGTCGCTTTGGGGACGAACCAGAATATTTTTTAGGTCAAAAAGAAATATACCAAGACTATGCGTTATATACTATTAGCAGCTATTAGTATGATTTTTGAAGCAGTTTTCATGTGTTTAATTTGTAGCATATTCGCTCTTTGTAAATATAAAACTAGATTTGTCTGAATGTCTAACCCTTTGTACACAATATATTATCGCTTCAGTTCCTCTATTCAGAGGTTTAGGAAGTAAATAATTCATCCAATGTAAGTTTCTTAGAAGTGTTTGACATTATATAGCGCTTAAACCACACAGAGTAGAATATTATAATAGTCCATAAAATAAGACGGGCTTTACCAAATATTTGTCTCGAGCGTCGACTTGCTCGGGCAAGTCGTGCTTATCAATTTTGCTGCCTGTACAGTACCAAAATATCCATCCGTAAACAGGTCTCCTCGCCGTTCTAGGATTTCGCCATTCCTTTACTCTTTATTACTATATCACGAAAAGCATGATTATATTTTCATATAAGTATGCTCTATTAGTTGATGCAATGTATTATCATAATATGATAAGTTTTTACAAGAAATCAACAGAAGTTCTGGAAAATTAAGTAAGCTGTCGATATAGTTTTTGGAAACGAAAAGGACAGTGGGTTGCTGACGCATGTGAGTGTGAGGGGTGGGGTAGAGTGTGTATCCTACGTCGGCAAGTGATGACTTATGGGGACTCCTGCCATATCCTCATTTAAATACGCGTCCATACGTTTATTGAGTTTTAACTATAGTTAAACTTACTGACAGTAGCTTATTCCACTGTAAACAATTCTACTATAATATGTGTTTATTATATATACTATTTCTATACTATATATATACTATATATATACTATATATATACTATAATATACTATGAAACTTTCTAAAGTATAGTGTACAAACATCAAGGGTGTATACAATGTCTATATAATCATTGGATACATTGATAGTGATTTGACCTTACTATTTATTTATATAAAATGGATATATTGTTACTAATATTGATATAAGCTTTATTCCCATAATTAAATATTTGACAGTGTTAAGCTAAGTGCAGTTATGCGCATGATTATTTGACTGATTGTAATTTATAACACAAACCAATATGAATGTCTTATTTCAAGATTAAACACAATTGAAGCGTAATATTTGTGGTACTATTATTTTGTTCTCTCTCTCTCTCTCTCTCTCTCTCTCTCTCTCTCTCCTGGCATTTCTAAAGACGTCCTGGGCCCTCTGAGATGTGTGAATAGGAAAACCTGTAACTTATGACACAGTTAACTTGGATCTTTGACAATTTGACTGTGTGTGTGTGTGTGTGTGTGTGTGTGTGCATTTAAGGGGGGTCACTGGCTTTTTTTATCTTTATCTTTATCTCTTTTTCTCTTTCCCGGGCTTGTATCCATTTGGCCCCATTCAGCCAACTGTTTTAAGACGTTTATCCCCATCCAAGTGTCAATCGCGAGCCAGCATTGTATGGAAATAGCCGGCTTCGCCGGAGAAATTGTTGTATCGAAAACTGTACAAATTTAGCTTGCTGTCAAAATAAAAATATATATAAATATTGACACCTGGATGGGGGTAAACGTCTTAAAACAGTAGGCTGAATGGGGCCGAATGGATACAAGCCAAAGAGAGAGGTAGAGAAAGAGAAAAAAAGCGAGGTGGGCTCCCTTAAGTGTGCGTAGTGTGTGTGTGTGCGTGTGTGTTTGCATTTAAGTGTGCGTAGTGTGTGTGTGTATATGTATATGTGTGTATATGTATGTACGAGTGCTTTCATATACAGTATAATGTGGGGGAGCACTTGCTTACATATGTGCGTGTGTGTGCGTGCATAGACGATTGAACGAAGGTATATTTCCAATCCAGATAACTTAGAATCTCTCTCCATTTCTTATTTTATCTTCAAGGCTTTTTTTACTTCCATCGTTCCTCACCTGAAAATATTGTTACGTACTCCCTATTGCGTATATCAGCCAGAATATCCTTCCTATCTATCTATCTATATACTCAGGTCCAATCACCCCCTTTTCCAAATTTGTTTTTTTCTTAGGTCTCTGTTTTCTTGTGCTACCTCCCAGTTTCTAATGCATAAATTTATATGCTTTCATTTTTCTTACTTAGTTTTCTTTGTTAAGTTATACGGCTTTGTTGTTGTTATTTATATCAGTCAATATCTCTTTCTTGCGATTCTCTCACTAGTTTTCGTTAAATTGTTCCATTTTTCTCAACATATTTCAGTCTCGGTTACGTTAAATTGTTCCATTTTTCTCAACATATTTCAGTCTCGGTTACGTTAAATTGTTCCATTTTTCTCAACATATTTCTGTCTCGGTTACGTTAAATTGTTCCATTTTCTCAACATATTTCTGTCTCGGTTACGTTAAATTGTTCCATTTTCTCAACATATTTCTGTCTCGGTTACGTTAAATTGTTCCATTTTTCTCAACATATTTCGGTTTCGGTTACGTTAAATTGTTCCATTTTCTCAACATATTTCTGTCTCGGTTACGTTAAATTGTTCCATTTTTCTCAACATATTTCTGTCTCGGTTACGTTAAATTGTTCCATTTTTCTCCTCATATTTCTGTCTCGGTTACGTTAAATTGTTCAATTTTTCTCAACATATTTCTGTCTCGGTTACGTTAAATTGTTCCATTTTTCTCAACATATTTCTGTCTCGGTTACGTTAAATTGTTCCATTTTCTCAACATATTTCTGTCTCGGTTACGTTAAATTGTTCCATTTTTCTCAACATATTTCTGGCTCGGTTACGTTAAATTGTTCCATTTTCTCAACATATTTCTGTCTCGGTTACGTTAAATTGTTCCATTTTTCTCAACATATTTCTGGCTCGGTTACGTTAAATTGTTCCATTTTTCTCAACATATTTCTGTCTCGGTTACACTTTTTTCTCGATTATTTAGATGTATATTTCGTAATCAATTTGCGTTTCCCTCTCATCATCCTCCCTACTCCCATCCAATCGTGTCCACCCTTCGTCCTCTTTCATTCTTTCTCCGTCCCTCCCTCCTTCAAGTATTTTGCAAGAAGTTTTACCTTGAGGCCAACTCGATATAGCGCTCAAGAATTATGGGAGGAGGAGGAGGAGGAGAAGAAAGAGGAGGAGGAGAAGGAAGAGGAGTAGGAAAAAAAGGAGGAAGAAGAGAAGGGGGCGGTAGAAGAGGAGGAGACGAAGAGGAAGATAACAAATAAAGATGAAGAAGAGAAGAAAACAAACAAGGAAACAAAATGTTCGTGATAAAAGGAGGACGAAAGAGTTTAAAAAATCACGACAGAGGTATTAACACTTAAGTATACAGTAGCTTAATTATAATTACTATATTACACTCTTTTGGGTCATGGAAAAAACAAATTAGCAACGTTCTCTAGTATGATAAGTATCCCGTTATGTAATATTAGCAACGTTCTCTAGTATGATAAGTATCCCGTTATGTAATATTAGCAACGTTCTCTAGCATGATAAGTATCCCGGTATGTAATATTAGCAACGTTCTCTAGTATGAGGAGTATCCCGTTATGTAATATTAGCAACGTTCTCTAGTATGATAAGTATCCCGTTATGTAATATTAGCAACGTTCTCTAGTATGATAAGTATCCCGTTATGTAATATTAGCAACGTTCTCTAGTATGATAAGTATCCCGTTATGTAATATTAGCAACGTTCTCTAGTATGATAAGTATCCCGTTATGTAATATTAGCAACGTTCTCTAGTATGATAAGTATCCAGTTATGTAATATTAGCAACGTTCTCTAGTATGATAAGTATCCAGTTATGTAATATTAGCAACGTTCTCTAGTATGATAAGTGTCCCGTTATGTAATATTAGCAACGTTCTCTAGTATGATAAGTATCCAGTTATGTAATATTAGCAACGTTCTCTAGCATGATAAGTATCCCGTTATGTAATATTAGCAACGTTCTCTAGTATGATAAGTATCCAGTTATGTAATATTAGCAACGTTCTCTAGCATGATAAGTATCCCGTTATGTAATATTAGCAACGTTCTCTAGTATGATAAGTATCCAGTTATGTAATATTAGCAACGTTCTCTAGTATGATAAGTATCCCGTTATGTAATATTAGCAACGTTCTCTAGTATGATAAGTATCCCGTTATGTAATATTAGCAACGTTCTCTAGCATGATAAGTATCCCGTTATGTAATATTAGCAACGTTCTCTAGCATGATAAGTATCCCGTTATGTAATATTAGCAACGTTCTCTAGTATGATAAGTATCCCGTTATGTAATATTAGCAACGTTCTCTATGAGTATCCCGTTATGTAATATTAGCAACGTTCTCTAGTATGATGAGTATCCCGTTATGTAATATTAGCAACGTTCTCTAGTATGATAAGTATCCCGTTATGTAATATTAGCAACGTTCTCTAGTATGATGAGTATCCCGTTATGTAATATTAGCAACGTTCTCTAGCATGATAAGTATCCCGATATGTAATATTAGCAACGTTCTCTAGTATGATAAGTATCCCGTTATGTAATATTAGCAACGTTCTCTAGTATGATAAGTATCCCGTTATGTAATATTAGCAACGTTCTCTAGTATGATAAGTATCCCGTTATGTAATATTAGCAACGTTCTCTAGTATGATAAGTATCCCGTTATGTAATATTAGCAACGTTCTCTAGTATGATAAGTGTCCCGTTATGTAATATTAGCAACGTTCTCTAGTATGATAAGTATCCCGTTATGTAATATTAGCAACGTTCTCTAGTATGATAAGTATCCCGTTATGTAATATTAGCAACGTTCTCTAGTATGATAAGTGTCCCGTTATGTAATATCTCCAATCAATTTGTCTCTTTTTACGTACAACATATATGCAGAACACCCGTATTACTTTATTACACTTAGCTTGGTGATATATTGTATTACGGTATATTTTATAGAGAATAAATGCAGTAGTCAATGATTTCACAAAAGAACTGATCTTATGGACATTGTAAATCTCGTACACTATAAACACCTTATGCTACCAAGTAATTGCATTTAGGGAATTACGTATCCTCTTTCATATTTGAAGAACATTTAGATGAATATTGGTTTCAACAACTTACCAATCAACAACTCCATATTGATATATATATATATATATATATATATATATATATATATATATATATATTTGTGTGTGTGTGTGTGTGTGTGTGTGTGTGTGTGTGTGTATAAAACGCAAAATAATAACCGATTTTTTTTAGAAGTTTTTAAGATAACCACATGGTCAAATAAGGAAAACCATTACAATGCATGTGCTCATTTAGTTAATGGACGGAGAATACAAATTGTGATGTATTTACCATATCTGCAAATAATGTCTATAGCTTTGAAAAAAAAGCAACAGTTATATAATTTTTTTACGCGGGTAGTGGTTATTTATTGGTCTATTTATTTATGCATTCATTTATTTATTTTTAGTTTCCTCGCTAGACCTCCCTCAAGCTTAAAATAATACTCCCTAGACCCCCCCTTCAAGACGAAATTGTAATTTTTGTTTTTTAAATGTTCCGGCCGGTTCGTTCCTCTTAAAATTACAGGCTCGCTATCGCTCGCCAGGAAGAAATCGACACCTAAATGGCACGACAGGTCTTAAAATTGACAACGAAGTAGGGATAAAGACACCTCGCCAAACAATGGAGAGAACGTCATAACATTTCAAAACTAATGGGGTTAAAAATGAGGGAAAATGGGATATAGAAAAAAAAAACTAAAAAAACAAAAACCATCCCCATTTAATGCCCAAAAGCAGAAGTGTAAGCAAACTGATACTATCTACTGTTCCTTGAATTTGTAAAAGTGTGAATACATTTATTAAATAATACCTATTGGTTAAGTCTTATGAATTTACACATAATTAAATCAATGTAGACCAAAAAGAAAATTATTATGGAATATATACCTGTTTGGAAACGATATTTTTATTAGAGTGGACATTAAGTAACAGAAGAATTTAATATTAATATTATTTTATAAAAGATTGCACATTTCAGCTTCAAAGGATTCACTTACATTGTATATAAAGTTAGTTGCAAGTGAAACATAACCAATGGAGATTGCATCTAAGACTGCATCAGCAACTAGTTTTTAGAACATGTTCATAGATTTGTGCTAAATAGCTATTTCTGAATTTGTCTTCATTTGTTTTAGAACATTACTAGCTACCATATTCATCTACATCCTTTTGTAGATGAAGATAATTCATATCATAGACTACAGTAGATCTGGACTGGACACGAAAATGGAACTTTGCAGTAAGGGACCCAAAATCGGAGAACGAGCCCCCAAGTTCGAACCTCGAAACTGCAAAAATGTGATATTTTCGCAGTTTCGAGGTTCGAACTAGAGGGTTCGTTCTCAGATTGTGGGTCCCTTACTGCAAAGTTTAATTTTTGTGTCCAGTCCAGTCTATGTTCATATTTTTTCACCAACCAACTTTACTTCTACTCAATTAATTAAATCAACAAATACATGTGGCACTCCAAGGACTCGAACCTAGGATACTCACACCAACATTCTGCGCAATTATGCATTACGCTATCAAGATTGAATTATGTTATCAATAATTGAATTATGAAATGTCCTAGATTATAGTCTTAACGCCTGTGATTCCGAAGAAATCCTCTGATATAAATGTTCATGTGACCCTGTAGTCCCTCTTTGATTCCTATAAATATTGATTAATCCGAATGTCATTTTGGCTCGAACGTCCCTTGATTTTGGCCCTGTCACTCTTTCAACTATGGGGGAGGCACTCGCTATAGGCAGTTATGCCTTTTGCCTCCCTCAATCACATAGAAAAAAACAAAAAACAAAAAAAGTCTGAACTTATCAAATATATAATACAGTTATAGCTATATGAATGTTAATCTGACTATCACAATACATAATCCAGAATAAAACTGTTTAAAGGTAACAACAAACAAACTTAATTGATCGAAAACCGAAGATTGATGGGAATAGTTTTTAACTTTTTGGATTTTTAAGTAAGCCTTCCGATTCGCAGCCTTTTCACTCCCTTTTTGTTTCTTTCTTGTTTGTCAAAAGAAATGTGTCCGCATCCAGAGCATATTTAACCACAATTAAGGGGAGATGGTTAACTTTTTGGGCGATTTTTGCATGTATTCATTGTTTTTCTAGTTTCCTCCCTAGACCTCCATCAAATTTAAAAAAAAATCATCCATTAGATCCCCCTTCTATATTAATTTGTACATTATTCGGTAGAAAATTTCCCGGCCGAAGGCCGGTTCTTCCAACATTACAGGCTCACTATCGTTCGCCAGGGAAAAAATAGACACCTAAATAGCACGAAAGGTAAAAATATTGACGAAGAAATGGGGCGAAAGGTCTTTAAATCGACTAACTAATGGGGCAAACATTTTAACATCTGAAAACTAATGGGACTAAGCATGAGGGAGAAAGTGGTCCACAAAACTGGCCCATCCCCCCTTAAGCCATTGAATTACTAGAGGCACTTTCTAAGTTTGCTATAATCGCTGTGTTATCTAATATACGAGATGACATGATATGTTTCTCGATTGAAGAGGTAACTCTAGATAGTATCAAACTCTGGTCTATCCTACTCTAAGAGATTCTAACTCAAGGTAATCTATCATACTCTAGCCTAATCGAAGATTTATGGTACAACTTTAGTGATAGTAATCATATATATATATATATATATATATATATATATATATATATATACATTATACAGTATATATGTATATATATATATATATATATATATATATATATACTGTACTGTATGTGTGTGGGTGTGGGTGTGGGTGTCATTGGTATACTCATATGGTTTTCAATCTTAGGGTAAACGTATTGGAACATGATACCCTGTGTCGTGCAGTAATGTTTAATCGAAAGTCCATATTTTTGTCTATGTATATGAAGGAGGCAAAAGGCAGGTTGCCTGTACGAGTGTCTCCCCCAAAAGAGTAACAGAGCCAAATTCAAGGAATGTTTGCCTCAAAATGCCTGGACACACGAAGTTTAAAGCAGCTTAAGTCATAGGATGGAGGAAAGAATGATTGAGGGAGAGAGTTCCACGGTTGACTTGTTGAGGAAAAGAAAGACTGAGGAAATAATATAAGATGGTCCCGACATTCTCAAACTCAAATGCATAGCTAAGACGGATGATATGCCTATGCAGCAAAAACATACATCCTAGGCTGAATATAATCGTTTGCAAAAAGTTGTAATCATAATTATAGAGAATATAAATCAAACTATATTTCGTTGTAAAACGAAGGTCATCAAAATGTTTGAGTAAGGTATTATAATTAGATATTTCATGAACGTACAGCTGCCAACAGAGCCAACTGTTACATACCTACACACATATATATATATATATATATATATATATATATATATATATATATATATAATATATATATACTGTATATATACGGTATATAATAATAATAATAATAATAATAATAATAATAAATACATAACCAGAATTTAACTATCACAAGGATAGATATTGGCTGTATACGTTTTCTCCCATTACATTTTCCTAAATAGCCATAAAATGCAAAGTAACTCAGTATGCGAGTGTACACACAGACACACACAGACACACACACACACACAGCAACACACTTCACCAACGCACTCACATGGACCAACAGGCAAAACAAATATAATAATCCATGCCTCCAAGTTCCCACTAAAGCGAAGTCACGAATGGTTTAGATATCAGCTATTCCAAACTGAAACTCTCGAATTTCAGAGAATGGTGCACATCCCTCCCAAGCTTTAGTCTCTATGCTTGATTTCCTGTATACCCTTAAACCCTCATCAGTAAACTATGACGTATATAACATTTTATTCTGGAAATTATTTAACGATTTTATAGAGGTTAGAAAATATCTGTGGGAGTCAAAGTCAAGTTACTAAAGGTCCTTCCTAAGCTGTATATAATCATATAGTGTAAACAAGAATGATATTAAAAAAGGCAGCACCTTACCGAGAAGGTTATTATTCAACTTTGTTTTGCTATAGCAAACAGCTAGGTAGGAACCAAAGGGCCGGCAGCTGTTTGATTCCCTTTTGTAACACACCCTTTGTAATCCTTAGAGGTAGAGGAAGAGAGAGAGGCGAAGGGGGAAGAGGAGGAAGAGGGAGAGGCGGAGGAGGAAGAGGAGGAAGAAGCAGAGGTTTAAAAGGAGGAAGAGGAGTAGCAGATCAAGGAGAAGGAAAGAGGAATAGAGTTGGGGAAAATGAAGAGGAGGAGGAAAATGATGAGGAAGACGAATAGGGTTAGGAGAAAGAGGGGAGGAGAAGAAGTAGACACAGGAGGGAGAAGTGAAAAGAAGGTGAAGGAGGAGAAAGAAAATAGAAAAGGAAGGGGAATAAGAAGAGCACAGAAAGAAAATATGGAAGAGGAGGAAGTGTGTGTGTGTGTGTGTGGGGGGGGGGGGGTATATAACACAGATGGAAACCGAGGAAGATAACAAGATTCCGGGAGCAGTATTTCAAGAAGGGACGTGCAGGCTGGGAGGAAAACACGTAAGAAGGCCGAGGAAGAAGGTGAGAAGGAAGACATTAAAGAACGGAGCAGATAAAGAAGGCGTAGCAAAAGAGGACAAAGCGAGGAGGAGAGAGGCATTGTAGGAAGAGAAAACAATGTGAAGAGGGAAAGCGAACAAAACAAGTGAAAGAAAAAGGCTAAGACAGAGAGAGAGAGAGAGAGAGAGAGAGAGAGAGAGAGAGAGAGAGAGAGAGAGAGAGAGAGAGAGAGAGAGAGGAGAGAAATGAACAAAATGCTGAAGGAGAGAAAACAGGCAAACACAAAGGGACATAAAGGTGGCGAAGAAAGAAAATGAAGGAGGAAGGTGAAGACAGAAAGTGAAGCAAAAATATGAAACAAGAAAACGAACAGAAGAGATAACATAATGTACACATTGCATAAGATTTGCGTACACAATTTGTATATATATATATATGTGTTGTGGTATCTGTTATACGAGACAAGTTCATGGCTTATAAATATTATGCAGCACAAATATGTTCCATATACTGGGAAAGCTTTCAGTTGTATTCCAAACGATCAATGAACACCGTTACATTTGTTTTATATTAATGTTGTTGTAAGACCCTATATATTCCATTATTGATAAACGAAACAAGCAATGTACGTTAGGTTGAGAAAAATATATATTAAACTCTGAGAACGCAGACAATGAAAGACCGTAAATAGGAAAAGTCATGATAGGTATTATTCAATTTTGCTTATAATATTATGTGAAATAATGGTATAAGAAATATTAAATAATTTCTTCTGTTACAAACTCCTGCACACCAACCCTCCTCTTTCTCTGCTATCCTTTCCTGTTCTCTCATGTGTTAACCCCTTCTGTACCGTCGACGTTCTTGTTATTATATTCTGGCTACTATTAACCCTCTGAGGATCGATGACGCACTTATAAATTTGTTTTCTGCCTAATATTAGATGATTTTATTCAGATTAGAAAGGGTATATGGAATTCAGAGGGTTGATTGAGATAGTCTTTACCCTTCTAATATCCACAGATCCTTCCTAAGCTGCATAAAATCGTCTGATGATAGCCAAAAATATACTGCTAACACGCGTCAGAGCTTCAAGGGGTTAATCGATTTCATTCAGTTCGGGAAGGGTCTTTAGTAATGATAAGACTTCGAACTATCCCACTCAACCCTTTTAACTACCATAGATCCTTTCTAAGCTTCATAAAATCGTCCAATTGCAACTGTAATAAATACAACAAGACGTCGTCGGTGTAGAAGGGTTAAAGGGATTACCTACAGCACATAATAGCCTTTAACCCTTTCAGAACCGTCGACATCCTTTATATTATATTTTGGCTACTATTAGTCTATTTTATTCAGCTTAGGAAAGATCTATGGTAATAATAAGGCTTCAAACTATCTCAACCAACTATTTTAACTACCACATATTCTCCCTAAGCTGCATAATGTCGTCTACATATAGCTAGAATGAAATATAAAGCGTCGCTGGTACTCAAAGGGTTAAATTTGGAAGGAAGGATGAATGAATATAGAAAGGGAAAGAATGTGAACTGAAAATGACGAAACACAGAGTATGATAATTTATGAGCTAACATTATAGGAACAGAAATGGGAAAAAAAGATGACAGGACAGTGAACTAAAATCTAAACCGAAGATGGGATATGGAAGAAACCCGGCATGACTAATGTATGAATGGAGGAAAATGTCAATATATAAGGTGACAAGAGAAGAAATAATAAATCTGAAGAAAGGGCATATCACAGATAAAACAATAATAAAGTAAAGTACAACATCCGAAACAAGTTGATTATGAAAGGCAAGATAGAATGCAGGTGAAATTATGACGGGAACTACAGAACAGAGTGTGAAAGAAAACAGAAGACAAAATTAATAATACATGAGAGATAAAGAAGAGATCCCGATAAAGCGAATTATATATGATAACATTTGAAGGAAGAAAAGAGGGCAGTATGGAAAAAATGAGAAGTAATAGAACACGAAAAATATAAGGAGAGACGAAGGAAGGATATGGATAAGAGAGAAAAGAAGGAAGAGGAAGGGAGACAGAAGATAATAGGAAAGAAGGAAGACATGTAAGGAGAGAAGGAGAAGGAAAGGAAGGGAGAAATGAGGAAGGACAATGTAAGGAAAGAAGGATAAGCAAGGAATAAAGAAGATGTAAGGAACGAAGGAGGAAGAAGGAAAGGAAGGGAGAAATGAGAAAGGAAAATTTAAAGAAAAGTATGATAAGTAAAGAATAAGAAGATGTAAGGAAATAAGGAGAAATAAAGAAGGAAGGGAGAAAGGAGGAAGGAAGAAGGAGGAGGAAAGAAAGGAAGAGAGAAGGGAGGCCAAAAGACAACATATTGGTCTGCAACATCCACAAGATATAATAACGAGATTCCGGTCTCTCTTTCTCTCTCTCTCTCATATACATGTATTTCTCATATATATATATGTATATATATATATTTCCTAATAAACGTAAGTGTAGTGAAAAGTCAACCATCCCATCTGTGCCCTAATTGAAGTTAAATCCAAGGGTATTGCAGGCTTGATCATCTGAACAACAACACCGCCCTTGACCTGCTTCCAGCACACACTACACAATAACCTGGCTGTGTTGAAATGTAACATCAATTATACATATATTAAGTGATTAAGGGGAGGTGTGGTGGAGTGGTCTTGCCACTGGACTGGTAATCCAATGGATCCGGGTTTGAATCCCGATATGTTAATGGGAAGATATTATTGGGATGGAATTTGTGCTGTACCTATTAGTGCATTTCCACAAAGCCCACCGAAACGCCAAAAAAATACCCTCATTGTTTTCTGATTAAATAGCACTGTATAAATATTTCCATATTCAAAATAGACAATAGGGGGGCAATGCCTAGTGAGTTAGTTGCTCAATAGGTGGCGTTCTGAGAGTGAGGGTCCGAATCTAGGAGATGAGACAGTGAAGCACTGGAGTGAGGAAGCTTCAGAGATGGGGCTGCTTTGAGCCGTGAGTGGGCAACTAAGCCCCATGCATCCTGCGAAGGCAAGATGGAAGGGGCTGAATGCAGCTAAAAGTGCTTCACATGTCTCACTCCCTAGACTGAAATGAGAGCTCACGGGCTTCACCGTTGAATGTACAGCGGTTGAATGTACAGGTTCTCAGCCTATGCTCGAGAGGGAGTAGTTGGAATATAGGAACAAAAAAGTATATACAGTATATATAGATGGATGGATGCATACAGTATATATACCGATATATATATATATATATATATATACTGTACTGTACAGGTGATTCAGTAACCCTTTTCATAAATTTAATGGCAAATTCGGGAGACAAAAATAAGACTAATTTACTCTATGACCCTTAGGGTGAGTCTTTGATATGATGGAGATATTACACCTTTAAAGTTATCGATAGATAGAAAAGAAAAAATCTAAGGAGTGAGAATGAAAATGTCGTTGCTAACTGGCAGGGTAGCGTAACCAAGACTTGGTATCAAAATGTATACTGTAATACTGTATTGTAAAGTATTTGTAAATAAAGTATGTACAAACATGAGATCTTCATTAACCATAAATTTATTTATGATAAAATAAAAACAAAAACCAACATAATGAGAAGCTTTAAAGCACCACATGTACTGTACAAACCATCAACAGCACCAATCAATAATAATAACAATAAATTTCACAATACTGTATAAATAATTAATGATAACATGCTAATGACATAACTTGACCTAATAATAATAATAATAATAATAATAATAATAATAATAATACAACTACGACTATTACTACTACTACTACATCTACGATGAATAGAGTATTAATTATGATGATGGTGATAAAATGCTAATGTTCTTTTGAGCATTGAGACAACTGCTACCATATGCAACCATTTATACATACCACGTGTAAGCAAAGAAACAATCTTTAGATTCATGTACAGATTGATTCAAGATTCATTAAGACGAGCGGAGTATCAAAGCTCAAAGTCGGCAGGAAGATCCCTCCTCCTCCACTTACCCCTCTTCCACCACTTACTCCTCCTCCTCTTCCTCTTACTTATCCTCCGCCGCCTGCTTCTCCCCTTGCTACTACTACTACTAATACAATGATTATTAATAATAATGATGATGATAATACAAATACAGTAGTAATGTACCTTTGTAAATTGCGAAACGAACTGCATCCAGCTACCGTATGCAGCCATTTTGATACCAAGTCTTGGTTACGCTACCCTGCCAGTTAGCAACGACATTTTCATTCTCACTCCTTAGAGTTTTTTCATTTCTATCTATCGATAACTTTAAAGGTGTAATATCTCCATCATATCAAAGACTCACCCTAAGGGTCATAGAGTAAATTAGTCTTATTTTTGTCTCCCGAATTTGCCATTAAATTTATGAAAAGGGTTACTGAATCACCCTGTATATATATAAAAAAGGTAAAGGCACGTTCACAGTCGCTTAAAGAAAACGGAACAATTGAAATCACCGAAGTATTGACAACGAAAATGAAATATAAAATGGAAATACAATGAACTAAATAAAAGAAGGCAAAACAAGGCCCAATCAATATTACAATAATAAAGTATATGTACCGGTAAGTAGTAATGATATAAAATTGAAAACAATAAACAGGAAAAGAGAGACTATTTATATATATCTATATGTTCAGGCCCAATCCCCACCTTTCCTTTTTTTTATTATTTTCCTAGATTTTATTATTTTTTAGTTTTGTTTGTATTTTCTTGGGGGTGGCCAACATTATACATAACTAGAGGGGCACTTGGGAGCTAGCTCATACTTCCGCCTATATTCTCTGGTTATTTCCTATCTGCCCACCAAATGTCGTGAAAATCTCCGGATAGCCTTCTAAATATAATCACTTTTTTCTTGGCGCATATCCTATCTGTCGACCAAATTTCGTGAAAATCGGTTCATATCTTGTTTACAGACAAACTAACAGACTGAGTATAACAATATCATTTATTGACATACATACATACACACATGCATACATAGGCCTACATACACACATGCAACAGCTTAATTTTGTTTCCAATACACTGCATATTGGCTCATATGAGGTTGCATGATACAATGGAAAGAAACACAGCAATAACAAACAATGTAAGTGAGTGGTTACATAATGTCCGGGGGAAAACAAAATACACGAATAACAAATAGAACAAAATATAATAATAATGAATTCGAAAACGAATGAGGAATATAAATGATACTTGAGAGGCCAACAAATATACACAAAATAAAACAGGCCATTTAATATTCAAAGTCAAACGAGAAAAAGGGAGGTGAAGAAAGACATAAAAGTGTTGAGAGCACTACAAAAGCCAACGCAACTATCTGAAGAGTGCTAGGGGGAAGGAGGAGGAGGAGGAGGAGGAAAGGGAGGAGGATATAGGGGAGGCAAAGAGGAGGAGGTGGAGGAGGAAAGGGGAGGAGGATATAGGGGAGGCAAAGTGGAGGAGGAAAGGGGAGGAGGATATAGGAGAGGCAAAGAGGAGGAAAGGGGAGGAGGATATAGGGGAGGCAAAGAGGAGGAGGTGGAGGAGGAAAATAGAAGGGGAGAAGGAGAAAGAGTAGGAAAGGGGAGGAGGGAAGGGGAGGAAAAGAGGAGGAGGATATAAATAGAAGGGGATAAGAAGGAGGAAGAGGAAAGGGGAGGAAAAGAGTAAGATGGGGGAGGAGTTTGAAGAGGAAAAGGAAAGGGGAGGGAGAGGAAGAGGAAAGTGAACGGATAAATAGGAAAAAAGGTGGAGGAAGGAGAGAGGAAGAGTAGGGAAAACTGGGAAGGAGGAAAATGGAGGAAGGACACAAACAGAATGAAGAGGGGTAAACAGGATCAAAGATATTGGTAGAGGCAGGGGGGGGGAGGGGGGTAAAGCAGAAGAGGGAGAAGGAAGAGGTGGAGGAAATTGAAGAGGAGATAAAGATAGGAGAGGGGGAAGGAAAGAGGTGAGAAGGAAGAGGTATAGGAAATAGGAGAAGAGATAAGGAAGGAGAACAGAAGAGGAGGGAGGAGGGAAGAGGATTAAAGGAAGAGGTGGGAAAATAGGAGAAGAGATAAGGAAAGAGGGGGGAAAAGAAAGAGGCGAGAAGGAAGAGGTGGGGAAATAGGAGAAAATATAAAGTAGGAGAGGGGTAAGGAAAGAGGATAGAGGAAAGAGGTGGAGGCAATAGGAGAACAGAAGGAAGAGAACACTAAACAGCCCACACAAGTATCTGAAAAGTTGTAGAAAGAAAAAAGGAGGAGCAAGAAAATTGAAGAAAACAGAATTATGAGGAGGAAAATATATAAAGCATGTATATATATATATATATATATATATATATATATATATAATTATATTGAATTTGTGTATACAGAAAATACACATACATACACACACAATTATATACTTATATATACATATGTTATATACATACATACATATGCACCTATATATACTCGTGTGTGTATACATATAGACATACATACCAAATACGTGCTAAAAATATAATCGCACACAAACCTAGATTATTGTTGATTGCTGTACAATACATAGTTAACTTTAATTCAACCAGAAGCATTTAGCATTGTGCAGGTAACAATACAATAGATAGGATATTCCATTGAGCGATGGGAAATTAGACCGGGTTACGAGTGAAAGCATAAGCTGAACAGTTTTAAGCTGATATACAATAATTTCGGAGCATTTTGACATACCGGTACATAACAGAAATACTTTGTTAAGCAAAATCAAAAAGAATAAAGTGACCTATATATATATATATATATAGTGAACATGCAATTGAGGCAAAACAATAGGGGGTGAGGCATTGCACTGTGAACTAGGCTTGAAAGAACACATATATTTTTATATTTCTGGGTACGCATTGTGCTGGGGGACAATGCCAATAGTGAGTTCATTGCTCAATAGGTGGCGTTCTGAAAGTGAGGGTCCGAGTCTAGAGGATGAGACAGTGAAGCACTAGAGCAAGGCAGCTTCAGAGATGGGGCTGCTTCGAGCCGTGAGTGAGCAATTAAGACCCATGCATCCTGCGAAGGCAAGATGGCAGGGGCTGGTTGCAGCTAAAAAGTGCTTTACATGGCTCACCTCCTAGATTGGAACGAGACCTCACAGGCTTCACCATTCATAACGGTTGAATGTACAGGCTCTCAGTCTATGCCCGAGAGGGAGTAGTTGGAATATATATATATATATAAATAAAAAGGTGATTGTTGGCTACATTGCTTATTATTGATCAATTTGACATGTATGAGATATGGCTGTTTTGATACCTTTAAGTTCTCGCTCGGATAGGGATGAGTGTGTTATGGAAGGTTCACACATTGGCGAGTCGGAGCGCGAGGCCAACGCGAGTGATGAAATTCTTGCACTTGCCAATGATTATCCCAAATTCGCTGAAACTCGCCGACACTCGCACAGACTCGCGTTGACTCGGGCTGCACCGCGTACACTCGCGAACGCGGGCAAAGATTTCATGCATGCATGAAATTTGGAGAGTCAAGTGGGACTAGGATGCCAAACAGCATAAACTCGCGTAGACTCCTGTAGACTCGTGTGACACTCATGTAGATTCGCGTGACACTCATGTAGACTCGCGTTGTACTATTTAGACATTAAATGATCGCGAGTCTACACGAGTCTACGCGAGTGTCACGCGAGTCTACATGAGTGTCACGCGAGTCTACATGAGTGTCACATGAGTCTGTTTATATTATCAACAAAGGTTCCTTTTATAAAGTGGAAATGACTCGTCAACAGAGAAAAAATATAAGTTAACCCGCTGAGTGCCAGGGACGTATATATACGTCCTCGCCGAAAAAAAATCGTAGCAGCGAAACGACTGCACCTATGGCTTTCATATTTTTACCACATGTACCTTACCCTTTTGGCTACCCACAAAAAAATCCCAAATTCCTCCTCCCACCTACTCGCTGACTGTCGGTCCCGTCAGATGGAAAAAAAAGGAAAATCTGTGGCGGCGAAACGACTGCACCAATCGGTTCCATATTTGTGTGACAAGTCCCTTACCCTTCTGCCTTCCCCCACCACACCCACAACCGCCTCCCACCACCCACTTCCAGCGTATCCGTACGAAGATATGGAAAAAAAGGAAAATCCGTGGTGGCGAAACTACCTTACCAATCGGCTTCATATTTGTAACACGAGTCAATTACGCTTCTACCTTCCCCACACCATCCCCCAAACCACCCTCCCACCACCCTCCTACCCATACATTCCGATACCATAAAAGTCTCTGTAGTCTATAGTGTCTTTTCAGCTACTTTCGGGACCATCGGAGACCTGATTACTGTCGAAAATGGACAAGGGGAGCGGTTTGTTTACCATTATCCTTCCTTTCTCTCCCAACTTGATAGATTTAGCCAAAAAAAAAAAAAAAAAAAACTCTGGCACTGGCAGAAGCACACCGTCAAAATTGGCTGGCACTCAGGGGTTAATATGAATTCAAGTTGTGTTATGAATAATATTGATATTAACATCAATAATGAAGAGAGAACAAATACCATATAATATGAATGAAATAGGTTTCTGGAATAATATTGATATTAACATAAATAATGATGTGGAATATATGCAAAGGATATATGATGACAAATAATAATATACAGATTGATATCCAACATGAAATATAAATAAATACAAGATATAAATTAAATAGAATATACACTCCATACACTCCTGTTAACTTCCTGTAGACTCGCGTTCATCTCGTGTAAACACGTGTAAACTCATGTAAACTCCTGTGACACTCGTGTAAACTCCTGTGACACTCGTGTAAACTCCTGTGACA
Organism: Paralithodes platypus; assembly: GCA_032716605.1. Lineage (NCBI taxonomy): Eukaryota > Metazoa > Arthropoda > Malacostraca > Decapoda > Lithodidae > Paralithodes > Paralithodes platypus. The sequence goes on along the minus strand of CM064542.1, from coordinate 27,489,514 downwards.
CTCGTGTAGAATCCTGTAGACTCGCACTATTCGTATCCTGGAATGTGACCGTTATTTTTCAAATTTCGGCGGTGCGTGTTGGGGTCGTGTTACACTCGCCGACACTCGCGGATACTCCTGTGAACTCCTGTGAACTCGTGTAAACTCGTGTAAACTCATGTAAACTCGTGTAAACTAGTGTTATATTCGTGTTATATGCGTGTTTACTCACATCAGATGCTACTCGCGTTGGGTTCGGGCTCCATCAACGGCGGTATGCGGCGAGTGTGAGTGTGACTCGCGTTGGCCTCGCGCTCTGACTCGCCAATGTGTGAACCTTGCATTACTGTGTTTCGTTGCTCGTCTCTATGTGGGACTGAGGGGGAGAGCAGATGACGGTGCCTGGGGTTGGTTAGGATCTGTTCTCCAAATTTGTGTAGGTGCTTGTGTGTGTGTGTGTGTGTAAATTTGTATTCCCGTGTATGTTCGCACAGCTCACATGTGTGTGTGTGTGTCCGTGTGAGTGTATGTGTGTATTAGTTTTGGTGCGAAATACTGTGAAGTGTGTACGTATGTGTGTGTATGTGTATAATGTGCGTGTATGTTGTGTACGTGTGTGTGTATGTATGTGTGTGTGATCGGTGTGTATACGTGTCTGTCAGTAATGCCATTAACCTAGCACCAGGAGATCTTGACAATGGCAGTAACGTCATTTACATACATGCATATTTATACCAACATCCGCAACTCTATACATACCTGCACACACTCACGATAATTCATAGTACGCTATATGGTGAACACTCCCTCTCCCTTTTTATATCTATCTCTATCTATATATATATATATATATATATATACACTGTATAATTATACACTGTATATGCAGTAATGAGAGAGAGAGAGAGAGAGAGAGAGAGAGAGAGAGAGAGAGAGAGAGAGAGAGAGAGAGAGAGAGAGAGAGAGAGAGAGAGAGAGAGAGAGAGAGAGAGGAGCTGACAAACAGACAGACAGATATATAGACAGATAGGCTTAGATAATTAGATAGATACTGTACATAGATTGACAATTGGATAGACGACCGGATGTTTGGAAAGCTAGATTAATAGGTAGATAGCCTATATAGATTTACGGTTGAATGGATGAACAATAATACAGTTAGATAAGTAGATAAATAAATTTACATATAGGTAGATACATAGATAAAATATAGTTTGATATATTATTAGATAAACACAAAATATATATGGTTTTAAATATAATTGCATATTTTTTTATTTTTTTATTTTTTAATATAATACAGATTATTAATGTATCCTACATACTGTATGCCGATACTACTAATATGCATGATATGTATATTACTACCTTAAACGTCAACTAGCGGTGACGTAATTTAATATTTTTGTTAAACTATATTGAAACGATTTTATGAGGCTTAGGAAGGATATATAGTAGCTAATTACAAGTTTCATTTACTTTACCAGACAATCTGTGTTAATATATTCCTACTCTTCCTCCAGATAATACTGTAAACTTTATATAATTTGTAGATTCCATTGTTGAACGCAAGGTAGATTGGATTTTTTTTTTTTTTTTTTTTTTTAAGAGACAATAAACGGAGGAAGGAAAAACACAGATAAAACAAAAAGGTCCATGTGCCTAAAGGCATCCTCCATTCATAAAATGTTTGTAACAACTGGATTTAAACATTTATAGATTGTAAGTTTGTGGAAAGCAATTCGAGGGAAGTGAATTCCAAATAGTAGCAGCTCTGGGCATAAATGAATTTTGATAAGCAGAAGTTCTGCATTGTGGAGGAGAAAGTGTAAGTTCATGGGTGCTCTCAGCTGCTCTAGTTCTACAGGGAAAGATGTGGAGAGGCGGCACAATTGAAGCAAGTTCCTCGGAACAATTGCTGTGAAAATATCTGTAGAATAATGCAAGGGATGCAACGTTTCTTCGTATGGATAATGTAGGAAGGTCCTGTGTGATTGCAGGGTTATTGATTAATCTAATAGCTTTATTTTGAATTATGTCCAACTGCCTCAATGCAACCACTCCACTTCCACCCCACAGAGGTGAACAGTAATCCATCTGAGAACGCACATGACTTTTATATATCACGGCCAACTGCTCGTCAGTGAAGAATTCTCGAACTCTGTACAGGAGTCCCAGTTTTTTAGAGGCATTCTTAGCAATGCTTCTAACATAATGTGTCCAGTTCAAGTTAGTAGTTAATGTTACACCGAGAATGTCAATACTAGGGGAAGTGGGAATATTTACATCATTAAAAAATATATGGGAGTCAGTGAGATTCTGTCGGTTAGAAAATTGAATGTACTTGGTTTTCTGTGCATTAAAGGAAACTAGATTCTTTTGTCCCCATCCATTAATTCTAGAAAGGTCCTGGTTCAGAGAAATTGCAGTGTTTATTTTTGAATTTATAAGATCGGGTTGGGTGAAAGAATTGGTAAATGTGAAGGAACTGTGGAGTGTTGAGTCATCTGCGTAGGAATGTATTGGATTATGAGTGGTAGATATGAGATCATTGATATGAATGAGGAACAGAATTGGAGCCAAAACTGATCCCTGTGGAACACCAGCATTTATTGAGTGAAATTGAGAATAAAGGCCATCTACCATTACACAGTATTTTTCTGTTATGAAGATAAGAAGAAATTAGTGGAACTAATGATGCAAGGCCGTAGTGTGACATCTTCGACAATAAGGATTGATGCCAGACTCTATCAAATGCCTTTGATATATCCAGTGCTATTGTATGTGTTTCACCATGTTGGTCTGTAGCTTGGTTGATTTGATGCGTAAGAAGGCAAAGCATGTCTGCAGTTGATCGACATCGTCTAAAACCATATTGCCTATCACTGATTAATTTATTATTCTCAAGATGCTTAATTATGTGATTATTTAATATAATTTCAAAGACTTTACCAAGAGTGGAAGTTATAGCTATTGGTCTGTAGTTTGATGGATCTGAAGAGGCACCTTTTTTAGGAACTGGATGGATGTTTGCTTCTTTCCAGGGTACTGGGAAGCATGAGGTATGAGTACACAGACGGAAATTTTTGCCAATACAGGAGCGAGCACCAAGGAGCAATTCTTAAGTACTATTGGAGGAATTTCATCTGGACCAGGAGCCTTATCTACCGAGAGATTCTGCAAAATAGTTTTGACATGTCTGGTGTGGATCTTAAGTGAGGGAATTTCAGGCGAATTAAAATTAAGTACAGGGACATCTTGATTTATTTCATCTAAGGTTGAGTTGGTGGAGAAAATATCCGCAAGAAGGTTAGCTTTACCTCGTGGGTCACTTACAAGATTGCCAGTCGGAGATTTTAATGGTGGAATGGATGAAGCAGTAGTGAACTTGGATTTAAATGAGTTAAGAGTAGACCAAAATATTTTTTTATCATTTGGATTATTTAGAAGTTTATTTGCCTGCTTGTGGAGAAAGTTTGATTTAGTTAGGTTTAATACAGTTTTGGCATGATTTCTGATGTTTCTAAAGTAATTAAAGGCTTCATGTGTTTTTGATCTTGTGTATGCATTGTAGGCTATTGCTTTTTGTTCAGTTACTCTAGCACAATTATGGTCAAACCATTTAGGTGAATTAGATCTTTTACTGTACTTTTGATGAGGAATAAAAGTTTCCATTCCAATTTTTACAAAATCTTGTATGTGGCTCAAGGTGGAGTGTGCATCATTAGAAAAGAAAGAGGTCAAGGGAATATCAATAAAGAAACCTTGAAGACCCTCCCAGTCTGCCCTATCGTAATGCAATTTAGTCACCAAAACAGGTTCAGAGTGGGAAGGTGTGGTAGGTGATAGACAGGTGGCCTGTATCAGACAGTGATCAGAAGATCCAAGCGGGGACCTCACTGTAACATCATAATTTTCTGAATTGGTTGTTAAAAATAAGTCCAGTAGGTGGGAATTATGATTAGGATTATCTGGTACACGGGTGGGTTGGTTGACTAGTTGAGTGAGATTAAATGAGTCTGCAAATAGCTCACATTCAAGACCAGCATCATCAGTCCTGGCTGAATGAGTGAGCCATTCAACATTATGGACATTAAAATCACCCAACACAGTGATTTCAGAAGAAGCATTTAAGTTGAGGACACTGAGTTGTGAGGACAGATAATCAAAAAGACTTTGCTCTGGAGGAGTATTTGGGGAACGGTAGATGCAACATATGTATTTAAATTTACCAGCAGAAATTAATTTGTATATAGAATAATCAAAATAGGGACAATTGAAACTAGTAACCTCCTCCAGGGCAATTTCAGATTTTGCGAAGCAACATACACCTCCTTTAGGTCTGAAATTTTGGAGCAGTTGATAACCTGGAAAATTAAATCTAGAAGTGTCAGATGTGGATGTTACTTGAGTCTCTGTCAAAAAAAGGAGAGTAGGGGATTCTGCTTGAAGAAATTGGTGTACAGAATTGATGTTAGAGTGAAGTCCCCTTATATTGCTAAAGAAAAAGCTGCACCGACGAGCAGCTTTGGGACGTTGCAATGCTCTTGACACAGTCGCATGATGACGACCGGGAGGGCCCTGTGTCAATGACCCAACCCTGCCGGGGGTGGATATCCGAGGGACCACCAGGTTTGCTCTTAACAATTGTACTGCCATATTTATTGGGTAAGGTGTATGGTGTTACATGTATGATATGTAGTGGGAAGAGTAGTGTTTTATGGATAGAGGATAGCAATGTAGGGCAATGTCGTGAAGTTGGATGTGTATGTTATATAAAGAGGGTTTTCCTGATACCCCTGATGTGTGAGGCAGAAAGATATGTATCCAGCTACCAAGGCCTGGGAGAGAAAATGGAATTCAGGCTATTCCCTGAGTCTCCCAAAAGCTTGGCGGTAGTACTTCCCTGGGCGGGGCTGCCTACCCCTACTACCTACTAATACTTGAGATCAAGAGTGATGCAACCAGTATTGATACCAGACGTGTTACCTCCCAAACTAGAAGCGCAGTGTTAAGAAGATATATTTAGTTTGCTCTCTAGATCTCCATCAAACTTAAAATATACCCCTATAAGAAATTTTTCAAGTAAATTTTATCGGTAGAAAAATGTCCCGGCCGAAGACCGGTTCCTCCTAAATTACAGGCTTGCTTTCGCTCGCCAGGAAAATATCGACAGGTCCTAAAATTGCCAGAAATGGGGTGAAAGGTCTTAAAATCACCAAACTAATGGGGGAACGTCTTAACATCTTCAAACTGATGGGGTTAAGCATGAGGGAGAAGAGTGTCCCGAACAAAATCCAAAGTGAAAATCTCGTCTGAAGTTGCTGGTTTTCTCGTCTTCTCAGACGCGCTCATGTACACTCGTATGCCAAATACTGATACCTATATATAATAAATGAACAAGGATTTAACGATCAAACTGGTAAATAAGTTTCAAGAAATATGTAAAGTGCGACACAATATTATGTTACAAGAATACAGAGACATATTCCTCTACGAATGATAGTCAGCTCAATTGTACTAATAATGAAACTGACTTTATCAAAACATATAATCGAAAAGATATGGAAGACTAAAGAGAATACAGTAGAGTAACACAAACGACTCCGACACTAAGAAATACATCATACGAACAACATCTAGAAAAAGTTAAAGTTTATGTAGTTAAATGTTTCTTATGAAATGCAAGCTAAGAATCGACTTAACTAAAGTATTTGTAATTATTAACCCCTTCTCTACCGACGACGTCTTTTTCCATTATATTCTAGCTATATTTAGACGATTTTGTGTAGTTTGAGAAGGATCTATGGTAGTAAAAGGGTTAAGTGAGATAGTTCGAAGGCTGTTAATTGCTTGAGGCCCATTTTAAACTTAATACAATCGTTTAATAGTAGCAAGAATAAAATGAAAAATACGTCTCCGGTACAGAAAGGTGTTGATGATCCTGACAATGTGAATAACAACAAATCCTTCACAATTAATTATGCAAACGGCACTAGAGGACATTGTTGCAGATTATTGGAAAGCCTTTACACTTACATGAGCCAAAGCGTGATTTACTTATGGACTTCGTTGTCATGTCTTTGACTGCTTTGTTGTCCAAACTTTCTAATACGATTGGATAAATATCTTCTGTCGCTTAACTATGTTTACATATGAATATGATTTTGTTCATATTGCGCTATGGTTTCTTTATTTCACATAGGCTAGTTAGATTATGTACAAACGGCCTTGTATGGATCAATATATCGATTATAAGAACATAAGAACATAAGAACATAAGAAAATGGGAGTCTGCAGAAAGCCGATTGGCCTAAGCAAGGCAGATCCCTGTCCCACACAACCCCAATTACAAAGCCCAATTATAGGCTCAACACTCTAATATCCTGAGGATCATCTTACCAAACCGGTTAGAGATTATGACTTGCTATATTGGTTGTACTCCTTTGTACACTGCATATCTAAACAATGGGAATATTATTATGAAGAAAGAGTGTTATAAGGCGTCTTGGTGGTCTTGTGCGGTAAAGTACAGCACAAGATTTAGCTCAATAATATTTCCTCACTTATTCCCTGGCTAACCTTTCCCAAATGGTAGAACGATTTCCTCGATGACTCTCGTCGTTTGTGAGTTATAGAGGTTAATGTTCAAGAGTTTTGGCCTACTTAGTTGGAACAGGGTATAGTATTACCAGCTCAATAGCACAACCTCTGCTTCCCTCTATGTACAGTATATTATTGAATGTACGGAATCCTACCTTGATACATGACGTTTTTTATTTGTATCGTTCACTCTACCAGTCTGACTAACTATTTGTCTATCTACCTACCTATCTACAGTATCTATTTTCATATATCAATCTACATATATCTACATATCTGTCTATCTCTTCATATATCCATCTATCCATCCAGCAATTGTTATCTATCTATCTATCTATCTTTCAATCTAGCTATCTATATCTTCATATATTCATATACCTATAAATTGATATCCATCTACCTACAATACCTAGTCACAGTATATATTCCTATATCCACCTACAGTATATATCAATCAATTTGTATATCTATCCATCCATATTGCTATATCTTCATCCATCCATCTATCTATCCATCAATTAGAATCTATCTATCCATTAATCTGTATTTATTTATCTATCCATCCATATAGCTATCTTCTCATCCATCCACTTATATATCCATCTATCTGTATCTATCAATCCATCCAAATAGCTATCTCCTCATTCATCCACCTATTTATCCATCAATCTGTATCTATCTATCCATCCATATTGCTATCGATTCATACATCCACCTCTCTATCCATCAATCAGAATCTATCTATCCATTAATCTGTATTTATTTATCTATCCATTCATATAGCTATTTCCTCACCCATCCACCTATCTATCCATCTATCTATCAATCCATCCAATAGCTCTCTCTTCATACATCCAACTATCTATCTATCAATCAGTATCTGTCTATCTATCCATCCATATTGCTATCTCTTCATCCATCCACCTATCTATCCATCAATCTCCATTTATCTAGGCATCAGGTCTATGTCAGCAGGGATGGAGGGAGTGGGAGAGGCAGGAGCCCTGAACCAGCAGGTCTGTGAGATGAGGCTGACAGGTGCTCTCTCTCTCTCTCTCTCCCTCTTCCCCCCCCCCTCTCTCTCTCTCTCTCTCTTCTTTTTTAATGGTGCATAATTATACTCAAACTTTATGTTCTCCTCCTCACCAAGTTTAAGTAAACCTTAGTGCCATCGTTAAACATAAATACGAAATTTTTAAGATTTGTAATTCATACAGTTATATACTTATATATGTATGTACATACACCAAAGGTCCAACGGCATCAAATAAAAACAGCAACAATTTTAGTTATTCAAAAGTGTGGCAAAGACAAAGAAAATTGACAAACATAAAAAATGCCGAGCTGGAACTCTCTTTTTGAATCTTAGAGAGCCGGGTATTATGCCAGCAGGAGGTTTTGTCTCTAATTGAGTGACTTATCTTGGAACAGATAAACATATACAACTTTTATGAGTTTAATTACAAGTCACAATCGGTAGATAAATAGCATGATATACAATCAGGAGGACGATACAGATAGACTTTAACATAAAAATACAAGATACATAATATACATAACAGAACCTGCTGGAGAGATATTCGTACATGAAGGGAGTAGTTAACGGGCGTATTTGTTAGTGTAATCTGCGGGTGCTGTTGAGGTGTATCATTATTCTAGAATGTAGTTATATCTCCATCATCGTGGGCGGAGTCGTATGCGATGACTTTAGGTGTAAATAGCATATAGGAAAGGTGAAAAAGAAAATAGTCTGTGGGGTGCAATGAAAAGAGGATGTTAAGAGGCATCCCGAAATGGAACAAACAAGCACTCTGGAAACTCTTCAATTATGCAGTAATATGTTTCCCAGGTGAGACAGGTAAGTCATGATTGCATCTCTCTATCTTGGTCACAGGTTAGCGATTGCTGGGGCCATCTATCAGTCTCATCTCGTTCTTCTTTTATCGAATCACCAGCTGGTCTCATCGGCTAGGCTGCTTCCGGCGAGGGCTGTTAGGTGGACTTCGTGAAATGCTGAAGAGAGAGTGACCTCGTAGAGCATCAGCTTGGCCTCGTAAAGCGCCATTTTTTCGACCTTTTAAAACACTAAAAGGGGTAGCCTTGTTGAACACTGGGTTGGTGTTATTTATAAACACTGGGTTGGTCTTTTTAAGCAGGTGGTTGGTCTTGTTGAATAACGGGTTATCGACCTTAGTGAGCGTCGATGAGCTACACAGAGGTGAGTTACGGAACAACTCCGACATTCAGTATTTGACAGATTTCTTGTTCTTCTGCCTTGGCTTGGTCTTAGGAGTCATAAGGTCACTCTCACCAGGGTGCAGAGGGATGGAGTTGTGCCCTTTCTTCTTTGGGCAGGTGCATGCCAGGTGACAGGTGAGGTACTGGAATGGGTGGTGAGTACGTCAGCGAGGGGCGCTTTGGGGCGGAGCTTAGCAGGTGAGGTGAGACAAAGTGCGGGACCGTCTTCTGGGTTGTAGAAAATGGAGGGTTGTCAACTCTACTATTCTTGGGTATAGGTGTAGTTCTTGAAGCTGCAGCCTCTGGCCTTACTATGCCGGATGCTATTCTAGTGGATGCATATCCTGGAGGTATCACACATATCACACATATCCTCTATATTGAACTTATAAAATCTGTTGTTGTGTCTGCCATTGATTTATTCATCATTGTAAGCAGACGAGAGTGTATCACGGTAGGAAAATGGCCACTCCTAAATATTTCCACTTTGACAATGTCAGAAGATAGCTATTCTGATTTAACCAAATACAGATACATCATCATAGTTTCAAGTAGTTTGTATACAGTATATACAGGATCCTATTATATAATTTATATTGATCGCCAGACTAATAATGAAAATATATAAATAGCAAAAAAGTGGTAGAAATACAGCACCGGGCACGGATATAGATAGATAGGTCAATCAAACTATGTACTGTATTGCTTTTACAGTCGTTGCACGTTTTTTGCATGCACCGTCACTCTTTGAATTGCTACCCCCCACTCTCTCTCTCTCTCTCTCACACAAAGAAACACACACACACACGCACTAAATCTGCATCTGGTCCTCTTGCGGTCTATATTTGTTTGCCTCTCTCTCTCTCTCTCTCTCTCTCTCTCTCTCTCTCTCTCTCTCTCTCTCTCTCTCTACAGCGACACCAGGGCCATCTGTTGACACAGTATATTAACCCCTTGTGTGCAGTCACACTTTATTTTTATATAATCTCTATTTGGTGAATTGTATATTTAGTTACATATTCTGTTATACATATATTTGTTTAAGGTTAGGTTATCACACCTGGTAGCCTATTTCTGCGAATTTCAATTTTATTATTTTCGGTTAGGCTATTCAACGCTGGTAGCCTATTATTGCGTATTTCAATTTAAAAAAAAAAACTTTTGGTTAGGCTATCGCCCCTGGAAGCCTAATTCTGCGTAGCTCAACATTTTTGTTTTCGGTTAGGCTATCACCCCTGATAACCTATTTCTGCGTATTTCAGCATATTTGTTTTCGGTTGAATTGATTGAAGTGTTTTTAAAGTGAGTGAAGTGTTTTAAAGTGAGTGAAGTGTTTTTTAAGTGAGTGAAGTGATCTGAAGAAAGTGACTGTCACCATGCCTCGCGCTTGTGCGAACTGCGCCGGTAGGTTTGGTGAGTCCATGTTTGCTACTGTCGATTTTCATGTCTGCCGGCTCTGCCAGCAACGAGAGAATTTTACAGTGAAATTAGATGAAGCCTACAACAAGATCAACGTCCTCACCATGAAGCTGGAATCACTCCAAGAGTTTGTAACACTCAACGTTGGAGTACCACAAACTTCAATTGTCACCGCAACTCCAGCAGCCACCAACGCCCCAACGTCAACTGCCAACAATTCAACGCCTACAGTAGCCACTTCAGCTGATGTTTCCGATACTCAAGATACAAATAGTGACTCTCTTCCCCCTCAAGGCAACTTCCGTGTCGTGAGGAATAACGTTTGCCCCAAGACCAGGAAACACATACCGATTACCGAGTGTCAAAACCGTTTCCAGATACTCACAGACTCAGATGACGAAGAGGAAATAGAAGAAGTCCGGCTCGTGGGAGACTCGATGATACGTGGTCAGCTCACAGAGTTTTGCGCCAGGGCACCTAAGACCAGGAAGCGTTTTTGTATCCCTGGTGGTGGTGTGGACGACGTAGTTGCAGCAGTTGACGAAGTATCAAAGCTGGCCCCTGCTAATACAATGTACGTCATCCACGTTGGATCCAACGATGTACAGCGAACCCGGTCGGAAGATTTGCTTTTAAAGTACCAGCAGCTGATCAAGTCGTTTAAGGAGAAGTCATCAAGGATCATCGTCTCAGGAATCGTCCCCCGGCTCGGTGTAGAGAGCCGATTTTACAACATAGCCACCAGCACAAATCGTTGTCTAGCAAACCTCTGCAGGAAGGAGAACGTGGGATTCGTCGACACCTGGGACAATTTCTACTACGATGACTATTTGTTTTCGGACGATGGAGTTCATCTGAACCAGGTGGGAGCAGCACGTTTTGGGCGTCTTCTCAACAATGCGGTGACGGATTTTCGGAGAAGAAATCGACTCAGCACAGGACAACCAGGAAGGAGGACCGAAGACAGCGAGGACGGCAACCTACAAAGGAATTAAATACTAATCCGTCAAGAACCGCGAATTTGGATAAAGCTCCACCAACACGACCCAAATTCAAAACCGCCAGGGATAACGACCGAGAACCGAGGACAGCCATGAATGTAAATGTAGATCCGACCAGAACCAAAAATTCGATGAAAGAACGTTCTGTGAGTTCTAAAACCGCAACTTTAAAGGTTTTCTATGCAAACGCTCGTAGCATACGCAATAAATTTTCAGATTTAGAGGAACTAGTGTTAACAGAAAATGATGATGTGATTGGCATAACAGAATCTTGGCTCAATACAGAAGATAGAGACTTTTTAGCAGAGTATTCACTTCCCGGTTATGTAATGTTTGAGAACAGCCGAATAAATAAAAATGGAGGTGGCGTTTTATTTTATATCAAAGAAAGTCTTAACCCGACCCTCGTGTCAAAACCTCAAATTGTGAACGTCGACACATCTTTTGTGCTAATAAAGAATAATAAAGGTACAAAAATAATACTTGTGTTAATATACAGACCTCCAGCTCAATCAGTGCAAACTGACCGAGAAATTTACGAACAAAATGCAGATGTAAGTAACTCACAAGATACCGTAATTTTGGCGACTTTAATTTACCTGTGACCAAGTGGGCCGATACTCTTACTTCACACTCCGGACATGACTTGTATACGAACTTGCAAGAGAGTTCACTTTATCAATTTGTTCGAACGCCGACCCGTGGTAATAACATTCTTGACATTGTACTTGCAACAAAAGAAGAATTGATAGAGAATTTGAATGTTGGTGATGAATTCAGTAACAGCGACCATCGTACGATAACTTTCACTTTAAAGTAACGAACCAAATAGTAGCATCGAAAAAGTCCCTAATTTCAAGAAAGCAAACTTCCATAAACTTAGAGCTATGTTTAAAGAAACTGACTGGAGCTTTGTAATTAACAATAACGACATAAATACATCTTGGAAGTTATTCGAAACCACTTACCTAAAAGCAGTGCAAGACTGCATACCATCGAAAATACGGCGTCCAGGCCATAATAATAAGCCCAAATGGTGGAATAAAGATATTTCAAACTGCCTGCTTGCTAAAAAATTTGCTAATGATAGATTAAAATCCTCACAAAATGACGAAGAACGGGTGAAATTTGTAGAGCTACGACGCAAAGCCAAAAAGTTAATTAAGCAGAGTAAAAAGACCTTAGAGTTACATATTGCGAATCAAAGTAAAACAAACCCGAAAGAATTCTATAGTTATATCAGAAAGAAAAAAGTAGTTCCTTCAACTGTTGGACCGTTAGTCGATGAAAATGGAGAATACACCGAAGACGAAGTACAAATGAGTAATGCCCTCAATACCTTCTTTGCATCAGTTTTTACAACAGAAGACCTCAGTGATATCCCTACACCATCGCCGATTCAGATTGATAATTCAGATTTTCTAAGCAATATCACCGTTACAGAGAGAGAAGTATTGAATTGTTTAGATAAACTCAAGGTAAATAAAACGCCAGGACCTGATACAATCTCGCCTAGAGTTCTAAAGGAAGCTAAGGATGAGCTCTCCAAACCACTGACATTACTATTCAATAAATCCTTGCAGTCTGGAACTATGCCTGATCAGTGGAAGCTAGCCAACGTAACACCGATATTAAAAAAAGGCAGCAAATCCCTACCCAGTAACTATCGTCCAATTAGCTTAACCTCAGTTGTTTGTAAAATGCTAGAAACGGTCATACGAGACAGACTCGTAAATCACTTAGAGGAAAATAACATACTTAAAGATACTCAACACGGCTTTCGTAAAAAACGTTCCTGTTTAACAAACCTCTTAGACTTCTTCCACGATATCCTCAACCTCTACGATGAGAGTAAAGCTGTAGATATTATACCTTGATTTTCAAAAGGCCTTTGACAAAGTTCCCCACAAACGTTTACTGCTAAAACTAAAAGCGCATGGAATACAAGATGGTGTGTTGAAATGGATAGAAAATTGGCTCAGCAACAGAAAGCAAAGGGTAGTCATAAACGGTAAGGCATCTAAAAGGACCAATGTAAGTAGCGGGGTACCCCAGGGATCGGTACTAGGACCAATTCTCTTTCTAATTTACATCAACGACATAGATGAGGGTCTCACCTGTACAATCTCAAAATTTGCCGACGATACAAAAATTGCAAATAGCGTACTCTCAAAAGAACAAGTTGACGATATGCAACACAATCTAGATAAATTGTCATGTTGGGCCCAAATTTGGCAAATGAGTTTCAATGCGGATAAATGTAAAGTACTACATGTCGGATACCTAAATGAGAAAGCAAACTATTCGATGAAGCGCACTCAGCTTAAGAATGTAAACAGAGAAACCGATCTGAGAGTAACAATATCGAGTAACCTAAAACCGAGTCAACAATGTTCAGAAGTTGTTAAGAAGGCAAACAAAATAATTGGCTTTATAGGCAGGTCATTTGAGCATAAATCCAAAGAAGTTATCCTAACCCTTTACAATTCCTTAGTCCGCCCTCTTCTGGAATACTGCGTTCAATCCTGGTGCCCTTATTACCAAAAAGATATAAACAAGCTAGAACGAGTTCAACGTAGAGTTACCAAAATGATACCTAGCCTAAAGAACAAACCATACGAAGAGCGTCTTAGAGAATTAAATCTATTTCCTTTAACCCAGCACAGATTAAGAGGTGACTTAATTCAAGTGTTCAAAATCATCAAAGGCATCGACAATATGAACTGTAGTAAGTACTTCACTATCGACCAATCTAATTACACTGGGGGGAAACGGTTGCAAAATTATTGGTAAATCTTTTAACTCGCACGAATCTAAGAATTTCTTCTTCAATCGAGTTGTCAACTTGTGAAATGGGCTTCCCCGAAACGTTATAGACTGCATCACCGTTGATTAATTTAAACTCCGCGTAGACAAATATCTCTCATCAAACCCGCGACTGACTGCGTTTGTAAATGAATAACTTTATTTTATCACCCCCCTCAGTTACTAACACATCTGTCCTCTACTAACTTCCTAATCCTGCCACGGACATTAGTTCCAGGGCAGTAATTCCCTTTCCAATGTTCCCTTACCCACTCTAAACCACTGTTTGGACACTTGATCCTCAGTGTTTTGGAGGACAAGCAACCTAGAAGGGTCACTAGACCTGTTGTTGCTTGATTTCCTTTGTACTCTCTCTCTCTCTCTCTCTCTCTCTCTCTCTCTCTCTTATTACCAGATTGATAATTCAGATGTTCTAAGCAATATCACCGTTACAGAGAGAGAAGTATTGAATTGTTTAGATAAACTCAAGGTAAATAAAACGCCAGGACCTGATACAATCTCGCCTAGAGTTCTAAAGGAAGCTAAGAATGAGCTCTCCAAACCACTGACATTACTATTCAATAAATCCTTGCAGTCTGGAACTATGCCTGATCAGTGGAAGCTAGCCAACGTAACACCGATATTCAAAAAAGGCAGCAAATCCCTACCCAGTAACTATCGTCCAATTAGCTTAACCTCAGTTGTATGTAAAATGCTAGAAACGGTCATACGAGACAGACTCGTAAATCACTTGGAGGAAAATAACATACTTAAAGATACTCAACACGGCTTTCGTAAAAAACGTTCCTGTTTAACAAACCTCTTAGACTTCTTCCACGATATCCTCAACCTCTATGATGAGAGTAAAGCTGTAGATATTATACCTTGATTTTCAAAAGGCCTTTGACAAAGTTCCCCACAAACGTTTACTGCTAAAACTAAAAGCGCATGGAATACAAGACGGTGTGTTGAAATGGATAGAAAATTGGCTCAGCAACAGAAAGCAAAGGGTAGTCATAAACGGTAAGGCATCTAAATGGACCAATGTAAGTAGCGGGGTACCCCAGGGATCGGTACTAGGACCAATTCTCTTTCTAATTTACATCAACGACATAGATGAGGGTCTCACCTGCACAATCTCAAAATTTGCTGACGATACAAAAATTGCAAATAGCGTACTCTCAAAAGAACAAGTTGACGATATGCAACACAATCTAGATAAATTGTCATGTTGGGCCCAAATTTGGCAAATGAGTTTCAATGCGGATAAATGTAAAGTACTACATGTCGGATACCTAAATGAGAAAGCAAACTATTCGATGAATGGCACTCCGCTTAAGAATGTAAACAGAGAAACTGATCTGGGAGTAACAATATCGAGTAACCTAAAACCAAGTCAACAATGTTCAGAAGTTGTTAAGAAGGCAAACAAAATAATTGGCTTTATAGGCAGGTCATTTGAGCATAAATCCAAAGAAGTTATCCTAACCCTTTACAATTCCTTAGTCCGCCCTCTTCTGGAATACTGCGTTCAATCCTGGTGCCCTTATTACCAAAAAGATATAAACAAGCTAGAACGAGTTCAACGTAGAGTTACCAAAATGATACCTAGCCTAAAGAACAAACCATACGAAGAGCGTCTTAGAGAATTAAATCTATTTCCTTTAACCCAGCGCAGATTAAGAGGCGACTTAATTCAAGTGTTCAAAATCATCAAAGGCATCGACAATATGAACTGTAGTAAGTACTTCACTATCGACCAATCTAATTACACGCGGGGAAACGGTTGCAAAATTATTGGTAAATCTTTTAACTCGCACGAATCTAAGAATTTCTTCTTCAATCGAGTTGTCAACTTGTGGAATGGGCTTCCCCGAGACGTTATAGACTGCAGCACCGTTGATTCATTTAAATTCCGCCTAGACAAATATCTCGCATCAAACCCGCGACTGACTGCGTTTGTAAATGAATAACTTTATCCTCCCCTCAGTTACTAACCCATATGTCCCCTACTAACTTCCTAGTCCTGCCACGTTAGTGGCAGGGCAGTAGTTCCCTTTCCAATGTTCCCTTACCCACTCTAAACCACTGTTTGGACACTTGATCCTCAGTGTTTTTGGAGGACAAGCAAACCTAGAAGGGTCACTAGATCTGTTGTTGCTTGATTTCCTTTGTACTCCTTTGTACTCCTTTGTACTCTCTC
>CM064542.1:27332162-27473166 GCA_032716605.1 Paralithodes platypus | reverse complement strand
TCAAACATATACTTGGTGCCGAGCCGTCACTTATTTGGCCGACTGTACAGTCACAAACATAAATATTGCGACATCAACCAGATAACGTCAACCCAGAACGAGGGGCGGCGTGCTCCTAGGCGCCACTAGCAGTGGCGAACTCAACAAAGGTAGACGAGAGGTTTATACTAAGCTGAGTAGAATCGTCTGACGGTAGCTATTAATATAATGAAATAAAGAAATAATTGTGAGATTGAGTAAAAAGTTTAACATTATCTAGTTGGTGTTGCAGTATTTATGCTCGTGACTACATGATATATATTGGCCCCAACCTCGCTCGTTCCTGTGGCCTTCAACCAGCCTTCACTTGGATTATTTATTAGTCCAATATATTATGATACAGGAAGGTGCAGAAGTCAGTGGCGCAATCTAGAGAGCCTCCAAATTAGGAGGAACCGGCCTACCGAACACATTACTAATTTATCTCGAAGGTCTTGGAGGTGTTTCTTTTTAAAGCTGGATAGAGGTGTAGGGAAAAGAAGATCACGCACAGACCCCCCCCCCCCCCACACACACACACACACACATACACAGCCCGTAGCCTAGTAGGTAGAGCTCTCGTCTCACACACGAGGGGTCGGGGGTTCAATCCCCCGCCGGGCGGAGACAAATTGGGCTTGTCTCCTTTCATGTGTTAGCCTCAGTTCACCTAGCTGTAAATAGGTACCTGGAATAAGTGGACGACGTTGTGACGTCCCATCTGGGGTTGGCAAAAATGGTACAAGGCGAGATGGGTATCATATGGTTCACCTAAGCTGATGGCTACCTATTTGACGGCGAGACGGTACCGTCTATAGTGAGAATGGTACCATACAGATCCACCCTAAGCCTTCGTTTCCGATGTCGCCAATTGGCTAAAAATACAGACTACACACACATCCACAGCCATTCCAACGATACATATAACACCTACACATATAGGAGGCGGGAAATAACGAGCATGCTCACTCCCGCAATACAACTAGAGTAAGTACAACTAGAGTAAGCACACACACACACACACACACACACACACACACACACACACACACACACACACCCCCCTGGACCCCCAGAGTGAATGAGGGTAGCCTTCGTGAAGGCCAGATGGTTGACTGCGCATGATCCATTAATAAGCAGGGCAGGGAGACACTAGCTACCATGCATACCTTCTGTCCTCTCGCTCTCTCTCTTGCTCTCACTCTAACTCTCTCTCTCTTTCCATGACTATAATAAACATTCGGTAAGGGTGCTACAAGATACAGTATGTTATTGAGTCTTTGGATATACATTATACATGATACAATATTTAAATAACTAACTAAATATGAAAATAAAAATAATACAATGTTATCCCGTGGTTGAATTGAAAACGTAGCCAAAATACTGTCAACGCAAATAAGTAAATAAATAAATAAATACATAAATTGATAAATCGTGAATAAATGAATGCTACTCTCTCATACTGCGGAATCTAGAGGCCACATTAATTACCATGCATACCTTCTCATTATGTCATGCACTTGTCCTTGCTTTTTTTTTTTTATTTGTGTTTTCTTTACTAATTAAGGTCATGGTGAACATCAGGACACAATTCAGGTCATGCACAGTAGTTCCAGAGCATGTACAGTAGGTCTGGATAGTAGTTGGATAAACATGTAGGTCATGCAGAATAGTAAGCTAAGAAATATAGGTCATGCATACAAAATAGGTCATACATAATAATAAGAGAAAGCTGAGGTCAGTCACAATAGTCAAACAATATAAACCATACATAGTATTAATGTCCTTCAGAAGGTATGATATATTTGAGAGCATGCTACATAGTTCAATAGAATTTAGGTCATGTATATTATTTTTGTTTCAGAGGTATTTCAGTGTCCCCCCCCTCCTCCTCCTTTTACGAATAATAGGTGGCACTCGTCTTTCAACATATTCTCACCTTTATTCTGTCCGACTATCTAATTCAAGAGTGAACAATATTCCTTTGGCTTAACCGGTAAACTTCGGAACTCTCCCCCTCAGTTTATCCCCCCCCCCTCCCCTTCCCTACTAATTAAGCTCCTCCAATATTTGTTTGTTTGTTCAGGCATTGTGAGTAAACGTACCCATGATTCCAGCTTTCTCTCTCACTCACTCTCACTCTCTCTCTCTCTCTCTCTCTCTCTCTCTCTCTCTCTCTCTCTCTCTCTCTCTCAATTATACGTAAATAAAAACGTTGAAAAAAATAGCATGCAGATGGATATAATTTAGGTGATGAAAAGGTACGATATCATCAATTTTAGATCACAAGGAATAGTCGGATAGAAAATAGGTCATGCAAAGAGTTGGATAGAATTTACAATATATCATACAGAATAGTTAGATATAATATAACATGTATTTGTTGAAATGTATTATATTTAGGTTATGTCACATAGTTGAATACGATATAGACTATGCAGATTATACAGTATATGGACAGAAGTTAGGTACTGTATAGGAGAGTTGGGTAGCTTTTACTTCGGTCTTGAAGGTTAAGAGGGAATGGTTGGTTATTCTGGCCCCCTTCTCCCATATGATTAGCCTAAGACGTTCGCCCCATTAGTTTGTTGATTTTAAGACCTTTCATCCCATTTCTTTATCATTATCAAGATCTTTCGTGCCATTTAGGTGTCGATTTTTTCCTGGCGAGTGATATTGAGCCTTCATTTTGAAGCTTCGGCTGGGATATTTTTGCACTGAAAAATGTACAAATTTGTTTCGAAAGAGGGTCTTGAGGATAATTTATTTAGCTGGACGGAGGTCTTGCGAGGAAACTAAAACAATAATTAAATCAACAAACACATAAACCGTACCCCCTTAACCCTTTCAGACTCATATGACGCAGAGGTTGCCAGATTAGCAATAAGAACTAGAGTTCTCTCACTCTTATAATAACCTTTCCAAAATTAGCTTTCTGTCCACCGCTAACTCGAAGACAACTGCAGAGGTTGAAGTAACTAAAACTAAAGGTTTATAAATACCCCTGATGGTAACAAAGGCTTTAAAGTATCCCTAATAGGCTCAAAATCGCCTCATATGTCGGAGAGGGTTAAGTGGATAGGCAAGTACAGTACAGCATACTGGATAAGTAGAGAATGTATATGTATAACATTTGGAGAACATTGGATTTATGAAGTAAAGTAATAGGTAGGTAGAATCAATAGTGTCAAAATATTATATTTTTTGGCGATTAATGAAAACTATAGTCTATTCATTATAAGGAGGCCATAAATTGTAATCCCTAACCTCTGTAACTCCAAATGGGCTGGAACAAATGGGCTGTCAATATCCACTAGATGAGGAAGGATAGAGGTGACGATTACTGACCTGCCTATAATGAACAGGGTATAGACTGGCCTAATAGTCCATGAGCAGTCTATATTAACCCTTTCAGTACCGGTGCTGTCCTTTTGACTATATTCTGGCTATTACAGTATAAGACGATTATATTCAGTTTAAATAGGGCCTCCAGTAATTAACAGGCTTCGAACTATCACACTTCATCCTTTTTACTACCACAGATCGTTCTTTAACTGCACAATATCGTCCAAATATAGCTAGAATACAATACAAAAATACGTCGCAGGTACAGAAGGGGTTAATAAGATATATAGGCTGTGTATGACGTCTAGGAATGGTTGGCCTTATGGAGGAAGAATGTGTAGATATAGTCAATAGGTATATAGGGTAATGGCGGGGTATATATAGGAGTAATTGATGGGTATATACTGTATATGTGAGTTATGGTGATGTGATGGGTATTGATTGAGGGGAAGTGGGGTATTGTTGGGGGGGGGGGGGGGGGATAGTGAAGGAATTGGGAATCTATTGGGGTATTTTGAGGTGTCTAAGGAATTTGGTAATAGCCACCATTTTCAATTATGTTACGATACTGTTGAAAAATCGGCAAATCGACATTATTACATAAACATAGATGGCTAGATAGAAATAATGTATGAGAGAGAGAGAGAGAGAGAGAGAGACAGAGAGAGAGAGATTGTGATTGTGATTGTGAGATTGTTAAAACTTCAGCAGACACTTTGGACATGCAACTCTCTCTCTCTCTGAAAACTTCGAAGGACACCTTGATCTTGTTGTGTAAGTGGCTGACGTCATTATGTAACACACACACACACACACACACGCACACGCACACGCACACGCGCACGCGCGCGCGCACACATGTAAGTGAATATATATACTCAAAATGCGCTTTCATGTAAATATCTTGAAGAAAATGAACAATGCACCTTTAGTCATGTACCATTGTTTTACCTCTTATTGTGTTGCTAATTAGTGTTCCTTTCTTCCCCAGGTATGTTCCCAGTGTGTCCTGAACCGCTCACTTGGTACGGTAAGATAAAACATAAATAATATATACAATTTAGATGAATAACATGTCCCTCATGTATATATATACACACTGATAACCATAAAGGTTTAAATAATGTACTTGCAGTTGAAATAATATTGTATATGTATCCTACAAGCAACTAAATATGATACTGTTAACTACCATTAACCCACATCCTTCTCTGCAGTACGGATATTAAGAGTGTTATTAAGATGGGCTATTAATATGTATACTATTTAGTTTTCTCTTACATATATTAGAATTAATTTTAAAGTGTTAACCCCTTACCTTACCTTAGGTTACCTTAGGTTGTGTTCGCCACTCTCCTAGCAGCACCGAGGAGCGCGTCGCCCCTCGTTGTGGGTTGTGTTACTACGAGAGACATTTCCTGAACCTGATAAAATCGTCTTGTTATATACTTTTACATGGAACGTTTTCTAGGTCATATATTTTTCTTCATGGAAGGATGATTTTAGATTGTATAGGCTATACTTTTACATGGGACATTTTTAGGTTAGTTACATTTGTACATGGAACGTTTTTTAGGTTATTCATATGTTGCATGGAGTGTTTATCAGTTTAATTATGTAAATATTTTGGCTAGCGATGTTATTTAAGTAGGATGAGGTTTACAAAGGTTGGGAGGCTAGTCTGGTGGTGTGTAATTATGGAGAATATATTTAGCTCGGTGGGGGGGGGGGGGGGGAGTGTTTAAGGGGAAGTGAGGAGAGAGAGAGAGAGAGAATGCGTGAGTGAGTGTTGATTGAAAAGACAGGTAGGGCGTAATTATATATATATAAAAAAACAATCTTATCACTACTAAAAAAATAAAATCAGCTCATGGATTACTTTTATTACTTGAATGGGCAACACCACTTCTGGGACTTCAATATATCCTTCATAAACGGTCTAAATCGTCCAACGTTAGCCAGAAAACATAAAAAGGAAGTCATCTGATCTAAAAGAGTTGAAGAAAGACATAGAGTTAAAGCAAGAGGAAGGGCGTGATGAAGAGAGTGGTGGTGATGGTGTTCTAGCTTCAGGTGTGCACACAGGTGAGTCACTCAGTAATCAACTTCCCCTGGCACCTGTACTCTTCAACTCCAACTAGTTTATGCAGCCAACTATTTACCATAACTTAGGAACGTATATACAGTATTTGTGCATATTTAATTATTTAGTTATATTTTTGTAAGCGAAGCACTTATTAAGTAGCTAGTAAATGTGTGTTCACGTTGATTTATGTATACTTATGCATTAATCTAGTCAATACACTTGTATAGACTATAGTGTATACACAAGTTAATTAACATTTAAATTATAGAAGTTCTGTGTGTGTGTATATATATATAATTATATATATATATATATACGGTATATATATATATATATATATATATATATATATATATATATATATATATATACTGTATATATTATATGTTGATTACATTCTTTTTCTACAATGTTATATATATATATATTCAGTAGTTATAATATTTTAGACCTATCTTTTGCTTGTGTTCATAATATTTCTCTCGCCCCCTCTCTCTCTCTCTCTCTCTCTCTCTCCCTCTCTCTCTTGGCAAAGGAAGTGGAGTGAGGATAATCAATAATGCAAAGAATTATATATATAAATAGAGAGCAAAGTTGGAAGCAGAGGAACATTGTTGTGTGCTAGAGAAAACATACTGTAAAATATAATAATAATGATGATACAAATTTCTATAATTTGTATCCAATTGAAATGGGTGATTAAGTGGCTGGTTTTTATTGTATTTATTTTATTTTAATTTTTGTTTTGTCTATTTATTCAGTTATATATATTGTTTGTTTCCTCACTAGACCTCCATAAAGCTTTAAAAAAAAACACCCCCTAGACCCCTCTTCAAGATAAATTTGTACATTTTTCGGTAGAAACTTCCAGGCCGAAGGCCTGTTCCTCTTAAAGTTACAGGCTCGCTATCGCTCGCCAGGAAACAATCGACAGCTAAATGGCACGAAAAGTCTTAATATTATTGACAACGAAAGGTGTTAAATTGTCAAACTAATGGGCAGAACGTCTTAACATCTCAAAACTAATGGGGCTAAACACGAGGGAGAAAGTGGTCCAGAAAACCGGCCCATCTCCCCTAAATATTCTTTCAATAGTCAAGCGATTCTTTTCTGTTTAGGAAGGATCTCCCGGATTAAATAATGACACTACCTATTAAGGGAAGAATGGTCGTTTTTCTAGACCCCCTTCTCCCTCATGCTTACCTCCATTAGTTTTTAGAATTTACGACGTTTTCCCCATTATTTTGTCGATTGTAAGACCTTTCGCTCCATTTCTTTGTCAATATTAAGACATATATATATATATATATATATATATATATATATATATATATATATATATATATATATATATATATATATAAAGGAAATGACACAACACAACATTCAGTCTCTATATAGGTAAAAACGTCGATGGTTATAAATGAAAAAAGGAAACAAAAATAATACTGTGGCTAATTTTAGTGATGGTCCTTGTTAATTAGACCAAAGTAGTGGGTCTAGGGCCAGGTGACGTAATTGGGGGGTTAGGGGGGAGGGGGGGATGTGACCTGATACGCGACACCAAACATTAAACCCCCTCCCCCCTCCCCCTTGCCTTCCCTACCTCCCTTGTCAAATTGCTACCTACTTTCCTTCAATGGCTCCCTGTCCCTCACGGTCTATTCTCCTCCCCTACCCCTCCAAAATCTCCCCCCTACCGCATAAAATATCCTCCTTCCCTCTTTTTTTATAACGTACAGTACCCCATACCCCTATCGTGTACCCTTAGCCAAATACATATCCCTCCTTCCCTCTAACGTAAAGTAGCCAAATACATATCCCTCCTTCCCTCTAACGTACAGTACCCCATACCCCTATCGTGTACCCTTAGCCAAATACATATCCCTCCTTCCCTCTAACGTACAGTACCCCCATACCCCTATCGTGTACCCTTAGCCAAATACACATCCCTCCTTCCCCCTTTTTTTCCAACTCTGGGCCATATTTTCAAACATACATTTGCAGCTTAACTCCTAAAATCGAAATAAGTTATCTCTCTTAATGGACAAACACACCATTTGAGAAGGAGCTCTATATTGCCTAGGCTTCTCCAGGTCACTATTTGTAATGTTTATTCAGCTCCAAGTGCCTCTACCTTTACTTCTATGAATAATTAGCTTGATTCCAACTATAGTGTATTCATTATAGGCCAGAAATCCTGACCACTAACCTCTATAACTAACAAAAAGGGCTTGAGCAAATGGGCTGTAAATTTTCACACCTGTTCCCTGACTGACACTTCCTAAATGATAGAAATATTAACTCGATTATATTTAGTATATTTAGTAGCTATAGAGAGCTCGATTATTTTAGTATTATAATGAACAGACCATAATTGGTAACAACACAACCTAAAACAATAACTGTAACCATGTTCCAAATAGATAGGCCAGAAATCGTAAACCCTAACCCCTGTAACTAAAAAAAGGCTAGAACAAATGAGTTGTCTATTTCCACACCTATTCTCTGGCTGAACCTTCCCAAATAGTAAAATTATTAGCTCGATTACGCTAGTCGT
Organism: Paralithodes platypus; assembly: GCA_032716605.1. Classification (NCBI taxonomy): domain Eukaryota; kingdom Metazoa; phylum Arthropoda; class Malacostraca; order Decapoda; family Lithodidae; genus Paralithodes; species Paralithodes platypus. The sequence goes on along the minus strand of CM064542.1, from coordinate 27,465,154 downwards.
TTGTGAGTTATAGAGGTATATGTTAATTTTGTTGGCCTACTTATTTGGGACACGGTATAGCTTGAAATGTGAGTGGAATTATATGATGGAATTTAAAGCCCAACCACCACTATGCCTCCACACTCTTAAATGTTATGGACATGAAAAGGGTATTTAACGTGTCCATATCAATCTACCAATATAAAAGTATGTTGGTGGTAATAAACCCATCTTATACCACTTAGAAAGATAAATCCCCATCAGTATACCGAATGATCTTATATACCTTCCTCATACCCTATTTATACCCTAGATTATTTGTATGCTGCCCAGCCCACTTCCAATGCCCCCTACCTCCCGAAATACCCTCCTACCTATATACTGACCCCCCCCCCTCCCTTCTTCAAAAACCCCCTCACCCTCTCACCCTCATCCTGTTATGTCACCCGTACTCCCACTCCCTCATTCCCCCCTTCCTCTAAAGTCCCTCCTCCCCTTTCCTCCCCAATACCCCCTCCTCCTTCCCCACAATCTACCTTCTTCCTTCATTCCTCCTCTCCATTCCTCCACAATCCCCCTCCCATTTCCTCTTCGACCCCCACCTCCATTTTCCTCCCTATTCCTCCTCAATCTCCTCTCCCCCTTTCTCCTCAACCCCCACCTCTTCCTCCCGAATCCACTCTCCCCCTCTCTCCCCAATCCCCCCTCCCTCCCCAATCCACCCTCTACCTCCCTCTTCAACCCCCCTTCCTCAATCTCCCCGTTCCTTCCCCTCAACCCTCTTCCACTTCCTCCCCAATCCCCCTTCCCACTTCCTCTCCAATCCCCCCTCCCCCTTCCTCCCCAATCTTCCTTCCCACTTCCTCCCAAATACCCTCTCCCCCTTCCTCCCCAATCCCTCTCCCTCTTCCTCCCCAATCCCCTCCTTCCCCTTCCTCGTCAATCCCTCCTCCCCCTTCCTTCTCTACACCCCCTCGTCCCTTAATGTCACCTAATCCCACACCCACCCCCACCCACACCCCCACCCCTCCACCCACCACGCCCCTTTTATCCACTCTACAGTCGACCCCACCCTCCGCTCTATCGCCCTCATTCTCGCACTCACGCTAGGTATAGATAGATAGATTGATGTACAGAGATTCTTAGATAAATAGATAGATAGATAGATAAATAGATTCTTAGATAGATAGATAAACAGAAATCCTTAGATAAATAGATAAATAGGTAGGTTGGCAGATACATAGGCCTACCTAGAAAGGTAGGTTGATAGAGAGAGAGGTAGGTAGGTATATATAGAAATAGATAGATAGACGGACAGATAGATAGATAGATAAGAGTGGTAGGTAGGCAGAGACTTGACTAGAAAAGTAGATTGACAGATAAAGAGATAGCTAGGTAGATAGATAGATGAACAGATACTTAGATAGATAGAGTGGTATGTAGGCATAATAATAGCTAAATAAGTAGATTCATAGAGGAGAGGTAGATAGGTAGATATATAGCTAGACAAGTAGATTGATAGATAGATACTTAGATAGATATATAGAGTGGTAGGTAGACAGATACATAGCAAAAAAATTAGGCCGATAGATAGCTCGATGGAGAGAAAGGTAGATAGATATATAAACAGATAGACTACTTAGATAGAAATACAGTAGGTTGTTGTTGTTGTTGTTTTTCCCCAAGCTGCCTGGCCGAACAGCCCCAAGGCCCCGAGCAAGGCCAAGGCCATAACCGAGCGCCCCCACAGAACCCTCCCTGCCGACCACAATAAAGCCTGGGTGACCGAAGCCACTCCATGGCGGGGAGCTGAGGAGGGTGCGGAAACGCCCGGGAAACCAAAGCCCCACCCAAGGCCCTGTGCCCCTCAGCAATTATGAAGAGAATGTTGAGGGGCAAAGGAAAGATGTGACGCTTTGGCTTCCAATCTTGGTAGATTAGGAGGTCAATCCACGCAAAAGACGCCGTCACTTGAGATCTAGAAAATATATAAGTAAAAGGAACAGTCAGAGTAAGCTATGGGTATGGCAGAGATCGCTCAGTTCTCACTCTGATAGACCAGCCCATCACCACATGACTAGAACCTAATCCTCTCAGCATCAGCTAGGAAAGGCCCTAGAAAGCCGCCTTTGGCGGGGGGATAGCTCCCCTATTTCAACCCTTTTCGGGGTTGGGCACCCGCCTAATACAGTAGGTAGGTAGATATAGTTAGAGAGACTGATTGATTGAGTGGCAGGTTGTGACAGAGAGAGATATTTACAGACAGGTGGATTGATACTGTCACACACACACACACACACGCACCTACACACTGCTACAATCACACCGTTACAATCACAGTTTATTACCAAAAAGTCACCACACGCAAAACAAAAAGTGAATATTTGTGTGTGTGTGTGTGTGTGTGTGTGTGTGTTCTATTTTATTTGGATCATAATACGAGTGAGTATACACGTTTTGGTGATGGTGTAAAAACTGTAAGTGATGTGGATGTTGATATTGGTGAAGGTATTTGGTGATAGTGGTGGTGGTGATGATGGTGATGTAGAGAGTGGTGATTATGGTGATGATCGTGGTTGTGATTATGTAGTGAGTGGTGCTTATGGTGATGATCTTGGTTGTGGTGATAAAGGTGAAGATGGTTATGTGGATAGTGGTGATAATAGTGATGTGGATAGTAGTTAAGGGGTTATGTGGACAGGTGATGATGAATATAGTGGTGAAGGCAACAGTAGTGATGATGGGGGCGAGGTTAGTAGTGATGGTGATACTAGTGGTGCAGATGGTGATGTGGACAGTAGTGGTGATAGTAGTGGTGGCGAATACAGTGGTGATGGTGACAATAGTGATTAAAATAGTGCGGTTAGTAGGGATGGTGATAGTAGTGGTGAAAATGGCGAGGTTAACAGTAGTGGTGAAGTTCGTGATGGTGACAGTAGTGATGCAGGTGAAAATGGTAATGGTGATAGTGGTATTGAAGATGGTGATATGAATAGTAGTGATGACGGAGGTGGTGAGGTTAGTAGTGATGGTGATAGTAGTGGTGCAAATGGTGAGGTTAACAGTAGTGGTGGTGATGGTGACAGTAGTGCTGAGCTTACTAGTGGTGGTGAAAATGGTAGTGGTGATAATGGTAGTGAGGATGGTGATATGAATAATAGTGGTGATGGAGTTGGTGAGCTTACTAGTGGTGGTGAAAATGGTGATGGTGACAGTAGTGGTGGTGAATCTAGTGGTGATGGTGGTGAAGGTGACAGTAGTGGTATTAAGGCTTGTGGCAGTTCCTTTGGTCGTGTTTACATCCAGCCACACCGCAGCCTTTAATAAAACATTCCCCCCCTGACCCCCCCCCCCATTCCTTGGCCACACAAATGTAAAATAATAACAATAACAATACTACTGCTAATAATGATGATAAGTTTCACTTATTATTATCGTCATCTTTGTTGTTGTTGTTATTTTTATTATTAGTACTATTAGCATAGTCTATGTAAACATTGAGTATCAGATATATGTTCTGTGTCAGTGTGTATATGGGGAGGATTTATCAAACACTTATGGACGGATTTCGATGAAACTTGGTACAATCATTTGGTACCCGAATATAAATAATTAACTCTGGGACAAAATGTAATGATAATTTAAACTCAGAATTATTGACAGGATAAATATTATAAACACCCTATGAGGAGGAGCACTTTATTGACAACGTTGATGAAGCTCTAAGGGAGCCCACCTCGCTTTTTTTGTTTACCTCTCTCTCCCTCTCTCTTTGGCTTGTATCCATTTGGCCGCGTTCAGCCTACTGTTTTAAGACGTTTATCCCCATCCAGGTATCAATATTTTCCAGGCGAGCGGTAGCGAGCCAGCATATATATATTTGTTTGTTTGACAGCAAGCTAAATTTGTACATTTCTCGATAGAAAAAAATCTCCGGCGAAGCCGGATTTCTCCATACAATGCTGAAAAGAAATCGACACCTGGATGGGGATAAACGTCTTAAAACAGTTGGCTGAATGGGGCCGAATGGATACAAGCCAGAGAAAGAGAAAAGGAGAAACAGATAATAAAAAGCCAGTGACCCCTCTTAAGCGAAACATTGTCAATAAAGTGCTCCTCCTCATATGATTCTTGTAATATATAATGACCCCCCGCCCCCCACATTCCCCGAAATCAACATCCTCAAAATCATCATGAACAAATTTCGCTCCATTTCCACAATATAACATAACGCCCAAAGACCTTGTACAAATTATTATTAAACAAAATATATAAACCCACAAGAGGTGCGCAGAATCACACTGACCTACTCTCATCCACCTTAACCCTTATATTGCTAAAATTATAACATGTCTGAAATATCCCTCCTCTCACACTCTCTCTCTCTCACTCTCTCTCTCTCCACCATTGACCCCTCTCATGAAATACTGCCCCCTCTCCCCCCTAATTATTACCCCCCCCCCCCCCCCCCCCCCCGCTATAAGTTTACGGGGGGGGGGGGGGCGTATATTATTGAGGTCTGGTACATAGTATTATGATGATTATAGAGTCTAAGAAAATATATAAGTGGATGGTTTAATTAATGGGTGTATTCTGTTATTATTATTACTTATTATTATATTTATTATTAACATTGTTATTGTTTGTATTTTTAATATTATTATTATTATTATTATTATTATTATTATTATTATTATTATTATTGGTGTTATATATGCCAGTTTGGAGTGTATGGTGGGGTGTAGCAAATAGGTTGATGGTTTAATTTATTGATGTATTATATTATTATTCTTGTTGTTATTGGTGGAGTACTAGCAGGTTTGGAGTGTTATGGGGTGTGTAGCAGATACAGTACTGGGGAGGAGAATGTGGAGCAGATGTGAAAAGTAGTGTGGTTAATGCGGAGAGTTGTGTAAGGGGTGCAGCAGGTGTGGAGAATAATGGAGGTGTGGAAAGATATGTAGGTGTGTAGCAGATATTGAGTTATGGAAGGTGTGGAGACTTATGTAGGTATATAGCAGATGTGTAGGCTAATTGTGGAAGATGTTGAGAAGAACGAAGCTGGGCAGAATATGTAGGAAGCTGTGGAAGTGTGAAGGAGTTACCGAAACCACGTATCCTATTGGAAAAAAACCCATATGAGTTGTATGACAGGTGTGCAGATGTAAATATGTGGAAGTGTATGCATATAGGTGTGTATGTGTATGATAGGTTAGTTTGGAGGTGCAAGTTTAACCCCTTCAGCATGATGACGCCTTTTTACCTTTGATTCAGGCTAAAGTCAGATGATTTTATGCAGTTTAAGAAGGACCTATGTTATGCAGAGGGTTTATTGAAATCGTATTTATCCCTTTAAGAGCAAGACGTAGATTATTTGCTAAAATAAATCGTCTATTTGTACCCAGAATATGATGAAAACTACGTCATCGTGCTGAAGAGGTACCGTTAAGGTGTAAGTGTGGTATGTGGATTGTGTAAGTATGGAAGTGCTAAAGTAAGTGGGTTTGTAAGTACGGGGGGTAAGTATTTACGTATGAAAGATGCTTAAATATACATCTCATATGTGTGTCTGTGTGTCCGATATTAAGTATGAATAAATGAATACTTGTGGATTTAGAAGGTTGTGTGAGGTGTGCAGAGACGAGGAAAGATAGTGGTGGCGGTGGTGGTGATGCTTGTGGTTGTGGTGGTGGTGGTGGTGGTTGTGTTGGTGTTAAAACTCTCCTTTCCTTGTCTATTTGTATATAAGGGGTGTGTATGTAGGTATGTATGTGTATAAGTGTGCTAATAAGTATACCGTATATGTTAAGTATGGGGGTATCTATATAAGTGAGGTAGAAATGGGGAGAGAGGAAGAATGGTTGTGGTGGTGGTGTTGAAGGTGATAGTGGTGTTGGTACTTGGTAGTGCTGGTGGTGGTAGTGGGGAATGGGGTGATGATGGAGATGGTGGTGTTGGTGGCGGAGGTAGTGTTGGCAGTGGTGGTGGTGGTGTTGGTGTTGGAGGTGATAGTGGTGTTGGTACTTGGTAGTGCTGGTGGTGGTAGTGAGGAATGGGGTGATGATGGAGATGGTGGTGTTGGTGGCGGAGGTAGTGTTGGCAGTGGTGTTCTTGATGGTGGTGGTGGTGTTGGTGTTGGAGGTGATAGTGGTGTTGGTACTTGGTAGTGCTGGCGGAGGTAGTGGGGAATGGGGTGATGATGGAGATGGTCGTGTTGGTGGCGGAGGTAGTGTTGGTAGTGTTGGCAGTGGTGTTCTTGGTGGTGGTGGTGGTGTTGTTAAAACTATCCTTGCCTCACCTATTTGTGGACAGCTGCAGTTATTGACGCAACCCTCCTGCATGCTGTTGCCTAGTTACCCCTTCTCTCTCTCTCTCTCTCTCTCTCTCTCTCTCTCTCTCTCTCTCTCTCTCTCTCTCTCTCTCTCTCTCTCTCTCTCTCTCTCTCTCTCTCTCTCTCTCTCTCTCTCTCTCTCTCCCTGTCTCCCTCTCTCTCTCTCTCTCTCTCTCTCTCTCTCTCTCTCTCTCTCTCTGTCTATCCTCCTCCTCTCTCTAGAACAGTATATATCTGTAATTTTAGTTGTTGCTTGCACGATCTTGTAATAACCTTTGACTGATACACTTTTTTATCTAAAAAGAGTAGGCTACTGCTTTACTAGGCTACAGTGACACCAGGGCCATCTGTTTACACAGTATTAACCCCTTGTGTGCAGTCACACTTTATTTTTATATAATCTCTATTTGGTGAATTGTATATTTAGTTACATATTCTGTTATACATATATTTGTTTAAGGTTAGGTTATCACACCTGGTAGCCTATTTCTGCGAATTTCAATTTTATTATTTTCGGTTAGGCTATTCAACGCTGGTAGCCTATTATTGCGTATTTCAATTTAAAAAAAACTTTTGGTTAGGCTATCGCCCCTGGAAGCCTAATTCTGCGTATCTCAACATTTTTGTTTTCGGTTAGGCTATCACCCCTGATAACCTATTTCTGCGTATTTCAGCATATTTGTTTTCGGTTGAAGTGATTGAAGTGTTTTTAAAGTGAGTGAAGTGTTTTAAAGTGAGTGAATTGTTTTTTAAGTGAGTGAAGTGATCTGAAGAAAGTGACTGTCACCATGCCTCGCGCTTGTGCGAACTGCGCCGGTAGGTTTGGTGAGTCCATGTTTGCTACTATCGATCTTCAAGTCTGCCGGCTCTGCCAGCAACGAGAGAATTTTACAGTGAAATTAGATGAAGCCTACAACAAGATCAACGTCCTCACCATGAAGCTGGAATCACTCCAAGAGTTTGTAACACTCAACGTTGGAGTACCAAAACTTCAATTGTCACCGCAACTCCAGCAGCCACCAACGCCCCAACGTCAACTGACAACAATTCAACGCCTACAGTAGCCACTTCAGCTGATGTTTCCGATACTCAAGATACAAATAGTGACTCTCTTCCCCCTCAAGACAACTTCCGTGTCGTGAGGAACAACGTTTGCCCCAAGACCAGGAAACACATACCGATTACCGAGTGTCAAAACCGTTTCCAGATACTCGCAGACTCAGATGACGAAGAGGAAATAGAAGAAGTCCGGCTCGTGGGAGACTCGATGATACGTGGTCAGCTCACAGAGTTTTGCGCCAGGGCACCTAAGACCAGGAAGCGTTTTTGTATCCCTGGTGGTGGTGTGGATGACGTAGTTGCAGCAGTTGACGAAGTATCAAAGCTGGCCCCTGCTAATACAATGTATGTCATCCACGTTGGATCCAACGATGTACAGCGAACCCGGTCGGAAGATTTGCTTTTAAAGTACCAGCTGGCTGATCAAGTCGTTTAAGGAGAAGTCATCAAGGATCATCGTCTCAGGAATCGTCCCCCGGCTCGGTGTAGAGAGCCGATTTTACAACATAGCCACCAGCACAAATCGTTGTCTAGCAAACCTCTGCAGGAAGGAGAACGTGGGATTCGTCGACACCTGGGACAATTTCTACTACGATGACTATTTGTTTTCGGACGATGGAGTTCATCTGAACCAGGTGGGAGCAGCACGTTTTGGGCGTCTTCTCAACGATGCGGTGAAGGATTTTCGAAGAAGAAATCGACTCAGCACAGGACAACCAGGAAGGAGGACCGAAGACAGCGAGGACGGCAACCTACAAAGGAATTAAATACTAATCCGTCAAGAACCGCGAATTTGGATAAAGCTCCACCAACACGACCCAAATTCAAAACCGTCAGGGATAACGACCGAGGACCGAGGACAGCCATGAATGTAAATGTAGATCCGACCAGAACCAAAAATTCGATGAAAGAACGTTCTGTGAGTTCTAAAACCGCAACTTTAAAGGTTTTCTATGCAAACGCTCGTAGCATACGCAATAAATTTTCAGATTTAGAGGAACTAGTGTTAACAGAAAATTATGATGTGATTGGCATAACAGAATCTTGGCTCAATACAGAAGATAGAGACTTTTTAGCAGAGTATTCACTTCCCGGTTATGTAATGTTTGAGAACAGCCGAATAAATAAAAATGGAGGTGGCGTTTTATTTTATATCAAAGAAAGTCTTAACCCGACCCTCGTGTCAAAACCTCAAATTGTGAACGTCGACACATCTTTTGTGCTAATAAAGAATAATAAAGGTACAAAAATAATACTTGCGTTAATATGCAGACCTCCAGCTCAATCAGTGCAAACTGACCGAGAAATTTACGAACAAATTGCAGATGTAAGTAACTCACAAGATACCGTAATTTTTGGCGACTTTAATTTACCTGTGACCAAGTGGGGCGATACTCTTACTTCACACTCCGGACATGACTTGTATACGAACTTGCAAGAGAGTTCGCTTTATCAATTTGTTCGAACGCCGACCCGTGGTAATAACGTTCTTGACATTGTACTTGCAACAAAAGAAGAATTGATAGAGAATTTGAATGTTTGGTGATGAATTCAGTAACAGCGACCATCGTACGATAACTTTCACTTTAAAGTAACGAACCAAATAGTAGCATCGAAAAAGTCCCTAATTTCAAGAAAGCAAACTTCCATAAACTTAGAGCTATGTTTAAAGAAACTGAATGGAGCTTTTTAATTAACAATCACGACATAAATACATCTTGGAAGTTATTCGAAACCACTTACCTAAAAGCAGTGCAAGACTGCATACCATCGAAAATACGGCGTCCAGGCCATAATAATAAGCCCAAATGGTGGAATAAAGATATTTCAAACTGCCTGCTTGCTAAAAAATTTGCTAATGATAGATTAAAATCCTCACAAAATGACGAAGAACGGGTGAAATTTGTAGAGCTACGACGCAAAGCCAAAAAGTTAATTAAGCAAAGTAAAAAGACCTTAGAGTTACATATTGCGAATCAAAGTAAAACAAACCCGAAAGAATTCTATAGTTATATCAGAAAGAAAAAAGTAGTTACTTCAACTGTTGGACCGTTAGTCGATGAAAATGGAGAATACACCAAAGACGAAGTACAAATGAGTAATGCCCTCAATACCTTCTTTGCATCAGTTTTTACAACAGAAGACCTCAGTGATATCCCTACACCATCGCCGATTCAGATTGATAATTCAGATGTTCTAAGCAATATCACCGTTACAGAGAGAGAAGTATTGAATTGTTTAGATAAACTCAAGGTAAATAAAACGCCAGGACCTGATACAATCTCGCCTAGAGTTCTAAAGGAAGCTAAGGATGAGCTCTCCAAACCACTGACATTACTATTCAATAAATCCTTGCAGTCTGGAACTATGCCTGATCAGTGGAAGCTAGCCAACGTAACACCGATATTCAAAAAAGGCAGCAAATCCCTACCCAGTAACTATCGTCCAATTAGCTTAACCTCAGTTGTATGTAAAATGCTAGAAACGGTCATACGAGACAGACTCGTAAATCACTTAGAGGAAAATAACATACTTAAAGATACTCAACACGGCTTTCGTAAAAAACGTTCCTGTTTAACAAACCTCTTAGACTTCTTCCACGATATCCTCAACCTCTACGATGAGAGTAAAGCTGTAGATATTATATACCTTGATTTTCAAAAGGCCTTTGACAAAGTTCCCCACAAACGTTTACTGCTAAAACTAAAAGCGCATGGAATACAAGACGGTGTGTTGAAATGGATAGAAAATTGGCTCAGCAACAGAAAGCAAAGGGTAGTCATAAACGGTAAGGCATCTAAATGGACCAATGTAAGTAGCGGGGTACCCCAGGGATCGGTACTAGGACCAATTCTCTTTCTAATTTACATCAACGACATAGATGAGGGTCTCACCTGTACAATCTCAAAATTTGCTGACGATACAAAAATTGCAAATAGCGTACTCTCAAAAGAACAAGTTGACGATATGCAACACAATCTAGATAAATTGTCATGTTGGGCCCAAATTTGGCAAATGAGTTTCAATGCGGATAAATGTAAAGTACTACATGTCGGATACCTAAATGAGAAAGCAAACTATTCGATGAATGCGCACTCAGCTTAAGAATGTAAACAGAGAAACCGATCTGAGAGTAACAATATCGAGTAACCTAAAACCGAGTCAACAATGTTCAGAAGTTGTTAAGAAGGCAAACAAAATAATTGGCTTTATAGGCAGGTCATTTGAGCATAAATCCAAAGAAGTTATCCTAACCCTTTACAATTCCTTAGTCCGCCCTCTTCTGGAATACTGCGTTCAATCCTGGTGCCCTTATTACCAAAAAGATATAAACAAGCTAGAACGAGTTCAACGTAGAGTTACCAAAATGATACCTAGCCTAAAGAAAAAACCATACGAAGAGCGTCTTAGAGAATTAAATCTATTTCCTTTAACCCAGCACAGATTAAGAGGTGACTTAATTCAAGTGTTCAAAATCATCAAAGGCATCGACAATATGAACTGTAGTAAGTACTTCACTATCGACCAATCTAATTACCCGGGGGGAAACGGTTGCAAAATTATTGGTAAATCTTTTAACTCGCACGAATCTAAGAATTTCTTCTTCAATCGAGTTGTCAACTTGTGAAATGGGCTTCCCCGAAACGTTATAGACTGCATCACCGTTGATTAATTTAAACTCCCCCTAGACAAATATCTCTCATCAAACCCGCGACTGACTGCGTTTGTAAATGAATAACTTTATTTTATCACCCCCCTCAGTTACTAACACATCTGTCCTCTACTAACTTCCTAGTCCTGCCACGTTAGTTCCAGGGCAGTAGTTCCCTTTCCAATGTTCCCTTACCCACTCTAAACCACTGTTTGGACACTTGATCCTCAGTGTTTTGGAGGACAAGCAACCTAGAAGGGTCACTAGACCTGTTGTTGCTTGATTTCCTTTGTACTCCTCTTTCTCTCATTCCTCCCTCCCTCTCTCTCTCTCTCTATTACCATTGATAATTCAGATGTTCTAAGCAATATCACCGTTACAGAGAGAGAAGTATTGAATTGTTTAGATAAACTCAAGGTAAATAAAACGCCAGGACCTGATACAATCTCGCCTAGAGTTCTAAAGGAAGCTAAGAATGAGCTCTCCAAACCACTGACATTACTATTCAATAAATCCTTGCAGTCTGGAACTATGCCTGATCAGTGGAAGCTAGCCAACGTAACACCGATATTCAAAAAGGCAGCAAATCCCTACCCATTAACTATCGTCCAATTAGCTTAACCTCAGTTGTATGTAAAATGCTAGAAACGGTCATACGAGACAGACTCGTAAATCACTTGGAGGAAAATAACATACTTAAAGATACTCAACACGGCTTTCGTAAAAAACGTTCCTGTTTAACAAACCTCTTAGACTTCTTCCACGATATCCTCAACCTCTATGATGAGAGTAAAGCTGTAGATATTATATACCTTGATTTTCAAAAGGCCTTTGACAAGTTCCCCACAAACGTTTACTGCTAAAACTAAAAGCGCATGGAATACAAGACGGTGTGTTGAAATGGATAGGAAAAATTGGCTCAGCAACAGAAAGCAAAGGGTAGTCATAAACGGTAAGGCATCTAAATGGACCAATGTAAGTAGCGGGGTACCCCAGGGATCGGTACTAGGACCAATTCTCTTTCTAATTTACATCAACGACATAGATGAGGGTCTCACCTGCACAATCTCAAAATTTGCTGACGATACAAAAATTGCAAATAGCGTACTCTCAAAAGAACAAGTTTGACGATATGCAACACAATCTAGATAAATTGTCATGTTGGGCCCAAATTTGGCAAATGAGGTTTCAATGCGGATAAATGTAAAGTACTACATGTCGGATACCTAAATGAGAAAGCAAACTATTCGATGAATGGCACTCCGCTTAAGAATGTAAACAGAGAAACTGATCTGGGAGGGACAATATCGAGTAACCTAAAACCAAGTCAACAATGTTCAGAAGTTGTTAAAAAGGCAAACAAATAATTGGCTTTATAGGCAGGTCATTTGAGCATAAATCCAAAGAAGTTATCCTAACCCTTTACAATTCCTTAGTCCGCCCTCTTCTGGAATACTGCGTTCAATCCTGGTGCCCTTATTACCAAAAAGATAAACAAGCTAGAACGAGTTCAACGTAGAGTTACCAAAATGATACCTAGCCTAAAGAACAAACCATACGCAGAGCGTCTTAGAGAATTAAATCTATTTCCTTTAACCCAGCGCAGATTAAGAGGCGACTTAATTCAAGTGTTCAAAATCATCAAAGGCATCGACAATATGAACTGTAGTAAGTACTTCACTATCGACCAATCTAATTACACGCGGGGAAACGGTTGCAAAATTATTGGTAAATCTTTTAACTCGCACGAATCTAAGAATTTCTTCTTCAATCGAGTTGTCAACTTGTGGAATGGGCTTCCCCGAGACGTTATAGACTGCAGCACCGTTGATTCATTTAAATTCCGCCTAGACAAATATCTCGCATCAAACCCGCGACTGACTGCGTTTGTAAATGAATAACTTTATCCTCCCCTCAGTTACTAACCCCCGTGCTACCGCCTAACTTCCTAGTCCTGCCACGTTAGTGGCAGGGCAGTAGTTCCCTTTCCAATGTTCCCTTACCCACTCTAAACCACTGTTTGGACACTTGATCCTCAGTGTTTTGGAGGACAAGCAACCTAAAGGGTCACTAGATCTGTTGTTGCTTGATTTCCTTTGTACTCCTTGTACTCCTTTGTACTCTCTCTCTCTCTGTCTCTCTATCTCTCTCTCTCTCTCTGCCTCTCTCTCTCTCTCTCTCTCTCTCTCTCTCTCTCTCTCTCTCTCTCTCTCTAATCCTCTCTCTCTCTCTCTCTCTCTCTCTCTCTCTCTCTCCTCTCTCTCTCTCTCTCTCTCTCTCCTCTCTCTTATCCTCTCTCTCTCTCTCTTATCTCTTCCTCATCTCTCTCCTCTCTCCTCTCTCTCTGTGTGTGTGTGTGTGTGTGTGTGTGTGTGTGTGTGTGTGTGTGTGTGTGTGTGTGTGTGTGTGTGTGTGTGTGTGTGCCTGCCCCCGAACAAGCAGCTATAATTACGAGCACTTAACATATACTGCCACCAAACATCTCATTACAACTTGATTACATGCACAGCGGAGTTGGGGTTTAACTTAGGCCGTCTCTCTACCCCTCTATCTAGCTATCTGCTTGTCTATATAGCTGTCCCTTTATCTTTATTATGCCTGTCTCTATCCTTCTGTCTGTCTGTATGTATGTCTATCTTTCTATCTCTCTATCTATTTCTACCTGTCTGCTTATCACTCTCAACATCATTCTTACTCGCTATCTAGGTAACAGGGAAGTGGTATTAGTGCATATATAAGATAACACATACGCACGTATACATATTTATATATTAAAATACCATAAAAGTATAGGACTAGTAAGTAAATACTACGGTATGTATACACATATATGTAAATATACTGTATATCCCAAGATTACCACATCTGTAGGAAATGGCATATGCTGGGCACGTGTATCTATTACGTGTATGTGAGTTTGCGTGCATGTGTGTGTGTTTGCACGAGAACTATACTCTATTTTATTCCAGCTGATCTTAAATTGAATCTCTTATTAGCTGATTTCTCGATACTTAATGGAAATATATGAAACTACAATGGCTGTGTGTCGTATTAATGCCAAGTTTTCAGAATAACCATCATCTTTCGCTACAAAATCTACAAAGTAACAAAGATAGAAACATGACAATTTAGGCTCAGCTGGAAAAAAATAGACTATAACACTCGTGCCGGAACGAGCACAGCAATACAAGTATGGTGAACAATAATATAATGACAAATAAGTGTTCGGGATCAATAATATAATGACAAATAAGTGTTCTGGATCAATAATATAATGACAAATAAGTGTTCTGGATCAATAATATAATGACAAGTAAGTGTTCTGGATCAATAATATAATGAAAATAAGTGTTCTGGATCAATAATATAATGACAAATAAGTGTTCTGGATCAATAATATAATGAAAATAAGTGTTCTGGATCAATAATATAATGAAAATAAGTGTTCTGGATCAATATAATGAAAATAAGTGTTCTGGATCAATAATATAATGAAAATAGGTGTTCTGGATCAATAATATAATGAAAATAGGTGTTCTGGATCAATAATATAATGAAAATAAGTGTTCTGGATCAATAATATAATGAAAATAAGTGTTCTGGATCAATAATATAATGACAAATAAGTGTTCTGGATCAATAATATAATGACAAATAAGTGTTCTGGATCAATAATATAATGACAAATAAGTGTTCTGGATCAATAATATAATGAAAATAAGTGTTCTGGATCAATAATATAATGAAAATAAGTGTTCTGGATCAATAATATAATGACAAATAAGTGTTCTGGATCAATAATATAATGAAAATAAGTGTTCTGGATCAATAATATAATGAAAATAAGTGTTCTGGATCAATAATATAAGGACAAATAAGTGTTCTGGATCAATAATATAATGAAAATAAGTGTTCTGGATCAATAATATAATGAAAATAGGTGTTCTGGATCAATAATATAATGAAAATAGGTGTTCTGGATCAATAATATAATGAAAATAAGTGTTCTGGATCAATACTATAATGAAAATAATTGTTCTGGATCAATAAGTGTTCTGGATCAATAATATAATGAAAATAAGTGTTCTGGATCAATAAAGTAGTCTCTTTTGGGAACAACATTTAATGATATTTAAGAAATATGGATGCTTCTTCATGTAATTTTCAAAACACACTCATATATGAAAAAGATGCGCATGTTCTTCAGACCGAGAAAGCCATTGAGACATAGGTTCCCATGTTGAAATCCCAGTGTGTCAAGGGAATATAATTATACAGCAGCGTTGTTTGAATATCCTCATAAATTATTCAGAATATGGAATGAGATACAGTACCTATTGATTGAGATGTTGGACAGGTGGTGGTGGAAGTTTGTGTGTATTCCTGATTGATGAGTCGAGAATGACGTTACAATGGCAAAGCTGGTTACAGGGGGTAGTGCTTGGTTTTCTGGGCCCCTTTCTCCCTCATGTTTAGCCCCATTTTTTTAGAGATTTTAAGACGGTCGGCCCATTATTTTGGCGATTTTAACACCTTTTGTCCCATTTCGTTGTCAATTTTAAGACCTTTCGTGCAATTTAGGGGTCGATTTTGTCCTGGCGAGCGATAGCGAGCCTGTAATTCTAAGAGGAACTGGCCTTCGGCCGAGACATTTTTTTACCGAAAAATTTACCAATTTATCTTGATAGGGGGTCTAGTGGGTGTTTTTCGAAGCTTGATGGAGGTCTAGCGAGGAAACTCAAAAATGTATAAATAAAGATATAGGCTACATAGGCTAAAAACCAAGCAATGTATAAATAAAGATATAGGCTACATAGGCTAAAAACCAAGCAATGTATAAATAAAGATATAGGCTACATAGGCTAAAAACCAAGCAATGTATAAATAAAGATATAGGCTACATAGGCTAAAAACCAAGCAATGTATAAATAAAGATATAGGCTACATAGGCTAAAAACCAAGCAATGTATAAATAAAGATATAGGCTACATAGGCTAAAAACCAAGCAATGTATAAATAAAGATATAGGCTACATAGGCTAAAAACCAAGCAATGTATAAATAAAGATATAGGCTACATAGGCTAAAAACCAAGCAATGTATAAATAAAGATATAGGCTACATAGGCTAAAAACCAAGCAATGTATAAATAAAGATATAGGCTACATAGGCTAAAAACCAAGCAATGTATAAATAAAGATATAGGCTACATAGGCTAAAAACCAAGCAATGTATAAATAAAGATATAGGCTACATAGGCTAAAAACCAAGCAATGTATAAATAAAGATATAGGCTACATAGGCTAAAAACCAAGCAATGTATAAATAAAGATATAGGCTACATAGGCTAAAAACCAAGCAATGTATAAATAAAGATATAGGCTACATAGGCTAAAAACCAAGCAATGTATAAATAAAGATATAGGCTACATAGGCTAAAAACCAAGCAATGTATAAATAAAGATATAGGCTACATAGGCTAAAAACCAAGCACTCTACCCCCATAAAACACCAACCCGCTCCTAGACTGAGGTAGACGCTAAGGTGCTGTTTGTCTGGGTCGCCAAGCTACCATCGCACCTGTTGTAATACATATCTGAATCGTCATCTAACTTGGAATATGTCCTCCGGAATTCATCCTGCTGAATGACAGAATCTACAACCTATTGAATACGATGTCTGATGGGAAAGTTGCGAGAAAAAAACAAACTAAATACAAAAATAAATAAATAAATATATAAATATATAAATATATAAACAGATAAATAATAATTATCTGACTTGAACCTTCCTTCTTAGGTGTAAAATCTGTCAGATATTAAAAAGAAAACATACATACATACATACATACATATATACAGTATATATATATATATATATATATATATATATACCGTATATATATATATATATAGATATATATATATATATATATATATATATATGTATATATATATATATATACTGTATATATATAAGTAAATAAATACGTAAAGATAAATATTTTAGAATAACAGATTCCCAAATCCAGCGTTCACTTCCCCGTCAACTGCATATTCAGTCGTCCTAATGCTTTAAGGGGGTAGTGCTTGTTTTTTTGTGTATATATTAATTTATTAATATATATTTTAGTTTCCTCGCTAGACATCCATCAAGCTTGGAAAGACACCCCCTAGGCCCCTTTTCAAGATAAATGTGTAAATTTTTTGGTAGAAAAATGTCCCGGCCGAAGGCTGGTTCCATCTAAAATTAGAGGCTCGCTATCGCTCGCCAGGAAAAAATCCACACCTAAAGGGCACGGAAGGTCTTAATATTGACACAAAAAGGAGGCGAAAGGTCTCAAAATCGCCAAACTAACGAAACGAACGTGTTAAAAAAGCTCGAAACTAATATGCTACACATGAGGGAGAAGGGGGTCCAGAAAAAGCGAGTTCTACCCCTTTAACAGCATAGAAGCATACCTCTAAAGCCGGTAGCTCACGGACGTTTTTCCTGCAACCGTTTTCAGCAGTTCTAGGCTAACTGTGTATGTATTAAATGTGTTGAATTGAAATATGTATAACAATTGTCCTATTGTTTTGTTA
Organism: Paralithodes platypus; assembly: GCA_032716605.1. Classification (NCBI taxonomy): domain Eukaryota; kingdom Metazoa; phylum Arthropoda; class Malacostraca; order Decapoda; family Lithodidae; genus Paralithodes; species Paralithodes platypus. Next base: position 27,447,550 of record CM064542.1, on the reverse strand, counting down.
TCGACATCAAGGCAGAAGATCCCACATTATGGTCATCTAATATTGCTGCTACAAGCTCTCGTGTGACACCCTGTAAGGTGGGATGATCTTATTTATTCCCTCCCGTATATTATTTTTATCTTTTCTAGTTTCCTCCCTAGACCTCCATTTCTTAAAAAAAAACTCCCAAGACCCTCCTTCCATGATACATTTTTTAATTTTTCGATAAAAAAACTAAATTTGTACATTTTTCGAAAGAAAATTTTCACGGCCGATGGCCGTTTCCCCCTAAATTACAGGCTTGCTATCGCTCGCCAGTAAAAAATCGACACCTAATTGACACGAACAATCTTAATATTGGCAAAGAAATGGGACGAAAGGTCTTAACATCGCCAAACTAATGGGCCGAACGTCGTAAAATCTGTAAATTAATGGGGCTAAAAATGAGGAAGAAGGGGTACCATAAAACCGACCCGTCTCCCCTTATAAGCTCTCCACAGGCAGCAGGGCACTCACATATTCTGTATGCCTCGCTAAACCTCCATTAATCGCCACTTAAGGGGATTTTTTCTTGACCCCTTTCTCCCTCATGTCTAGCCCCATTGATTTTGAGATTTTAAGACGTTTGCCCCATTAGTTTGGGGATTTTAAGAATGTCCGCCCCATTCTGTCAATTTTAAAACCTTTCGTGTCATTTAGGTGTCGATTTTATCCTGGCGAGCGATAGCGAGCCTGTAATTTAAGAGTAACCGGCCTTCGGCCGGGAATTTTTTCTATCGAAAAATGTACAAATTTATCTTGAAAGGGGGTCAAGGGGGTGAAATTTTAAGATTACTGGAGGAGTAGGAAACAAACTAAAAACCTCCCCTTAAGGGGGAATCGGCGTATATGTTTCCTCATTTCTGTATCTTTCTATAATTATGTTAGTATCCGCCCTAGACCTCCATTAAGCTTTAAAAAAACACCCCTAAAACGCTCCTTCAAGATAAATTTGTACATTTTTTGATGGAAACATATCCCGGTCTTTGGTTCCTCAACATTACAGGTTCGCTATCGCTCACCAGGAAAACATCGACACCTAAATGACACGAACAAGTCTCAATATTGACAAAGAAATGGGATGACAAGTCTTAACATCGCCAAACTAATGGGCCGAACATCATACAATGGTATTTTGGTGTTGTAGGCAGTTCAAAGGAGGTTGACATTATTTCAAAAGTCGAGTCTGCAATAATTATTACTAGACACGTGATACTTTAGCATTTTGTTTTATGTTCTCTTATCTTAAATATTATGATACATGTGATGCTGGTCAAAGTGAGAGAGAGAGAGAGAGAGAGAGAGAGAGAGAGAGAGAGAGAGAGAGAGAGAGAGAGAGAGAGAGAGAGAGAGTACAAAGGAAATCAAGCAACAACAGGTCTAGTGACCCTTCTAGGCTGCTTGTCCTCCAAAACACTGAGGATCAAGCGTCCAAACAGTGGCTTAGAGTGGGTAAGGGAACATTGGAAAGGGAACTACTGCCCTGGAACTAATGTCCGTGGCAGGATTAGGAATTTAGTAGGGGACAGATTGGTTAGTAACTGAGGGGAGGATAAAATAAAGTTATTCATTTACAAAAGCAGTCAGTCGCGGGTTTGGTGCGAGATATTTGTCTAGGCGAAGTTTAAATGAATCAACGGTGCTGCAGTCTATAACGTCTCGGGGAAGCCCATTCCATAAGTTGACAACTCGATTGAAGAAGAATTTTTTAGCTTTGTGTGAGTTAAAAGATTTACCAATAATTTTGCACTCGTTTCCCCGCGTGTAATTAGATTGGTCGATAGTGAAGTACTTACTACAGTTCATATTGTCGATGCCTTTGATGATTTTTAACACTTGAATTAAGTCACCTCTTAATCTGCGCTGGGTTAAAGGAAATAGATTTAATTCTCTAAGACGCTCATCGTAAGGTTTGTTCTTTAGGCTAGGTATCATTTTGGTAACTCTACGTTGAACTGGTTCTAGCTTGTCTATATCTTTTTGGTAATAAGGGCACCAGGATTGAACGCAGTATTCCAGAAGAGGGCGGACTAAGGAATTGTAAAGGGTTAGGATAACGTCTTTGGATTTATGCTCAAGTGACCTGCCTATAAAGCCAATTATTTTGTTTGCCTTCTTAACAACTTCTGAACATTGTTGACTCGGTTTTAGGTTACTCGATATTGAGAGAGAGAGAGAGAGAGAGAGAGAGAGAGAGAGAGAGAGAGAGAGAGAGAGAGAGAGAGAGAGAGAGAGAGAGAGTTAGCTTAATAAGAAATAAAACTTGCGTTCCTAATTGGTGTATTCGTTGTCTTTGGTGAAGATTGAGTGAATTATGGAATATTTTTATCAATGCTAGGTATGCTCCTGTCGAGCAGAATCACGTTCTGCGTTACCTTCATAGGGCTTATAAGAACCTATTACTAAAGCATGCTGGATTACATCGTCGCATAACAGAAACATTTAGTAACTCACGTGTATTTGTGAAAATATTTAATATTAATGGCTCTCGTGCTTGGTCGGGATAAAATTAAATTATATCAATACTTGTAAAATATATATGAATGGTATCCTGGAACAGATCCTACGACTTGTGTATGAACTGAAATACGTTCTCCAAGTAGGATTTCCCATCTCCTTACTATAAATAGGAAAAGGTTAAGTATCCTTTATCACGTCGTGGTAGAGTTAGTTGAAGCATGGACAATCGTCCTGAATGTCGGTGTTTCGACTGAGAGTATAAAAACATTCAGTAGCTCATGTGTTTTTGTGAGGTATACTTAATGTGTTCATATATATATTGAAGGGAAAGGGGGGGGGGGGGGGTAGGGGGATCTAGGGTTGTGCCAAAGCTTCGAAGGAGTCAGGGAAGGCGTAACTTTAGTCTAAGGGTCACACTTTCTAAAAGAAGCTAGTTTATAAAGTTGCACTCTAGCTCCCATTAATGTTTATCCTCCCCTCGACACACTTGGCATCACAGAGACACAGCTAGTGAAGTGTTGAGTTGCCCTGGGGGAAATTACGTAATGGCTTCATCTTCCGATGCGTTGCCCAGAACAAACGCACTTTATGCAATCCATTTCTGACTATTTTGTAGACTCTAAGACGCAAATTAAGTGACCTCAAATGGAATCAAATTTTGTTATTAATTTATTGCCAACTAAATTACTTGAGGAGGTTCGTTTGTCCTACAGTATTTAAAGATCAGTAATTAGCACCATTATATGTAACAGTGGTTCCTTCCTCAATGACGCCTTGCCTGTATTTACATTTGGCGCTCTTTGTACTGTACCAACAAAGGCGTCTTAGAGGTAACGATCGCTAAGTACTAAAGAAACTACCAACTGCATAGGGGATATCATTAACTGCCTATGGTGCATCAATGGTCTTGGATACCAACTGAAGAATACAATTAAAATATTTTGATTGATGCGCATCATGCTGGTTGTTCGTATTCTGTTCTCACCCAGCACCTCGTTCTTCCTTACTCAAAACTCGTCTTGTGCGGACATCTTCCCCACTCGGGTGCCACCCTTTCCGTCTCTCTCTTTTAAGGGGAGGTTTTTAGGTTGTTCCCTAGACCTCTATCAAGCTAAAAACTACACCCACTAGACCCCCTTTCAAGATAAATTTGTACATTTTTCGGTAGAAACATTTCCCGGCCAAAGGCCGGTTCCTCTTAAATTACAGGCTCGCTATCGCTCGCCAGGAAAAAATCGACACCTAAATTGCACGAACGGTTTTAAAATTGACAGAAATTGGGCGAAAGTTCTTAAGATAGCCTAGCTTATCTCCAAATCTTAAAAGCATTGGGGCTAAACAAGAGGGAGAAAGAGATCCAGAAAAAAATCCCTCAAGTGGAAATCTCACCTTAACCTACGCTCTCTCTTATAAACAGTGAGTAGATGTTATATTTGTGAAGTGTTGAGTTTTCAGGAGAGTTAGGGTGTGTAAACGTGTATTTGAGCATAATTATACACGCGCTGTATCCATTTGTATGCCCCAATCTGTCCCTACCTGATAATTCATTTGTATGCCCCAATCTGTCCCTACCTGATAATTCATTTGTATGCCCCAATCTGTCCCTACCTGATAATTCATTTGGGCTCCAGATTGTGTTTGTTCTATTTCCAGCTTTTGTGGCGTCTTAGAGGTAACGATTTCTAAGTATTAAGGGGGGTCACCTGCTTTTTTATCTTTATCTCCCTTTCTCTCTTTCTCTGACTTGTATCCATTTGGCCCCATTCAGTCAACTGTTTTAAGACTTTTATCCCCATCCAGGTGTCGATTTTTTCCTGGCGAGCGATAGCGAGCCAGCATTGTATGGAGTAATCCGGCTTCGCCGGAGAAATTTTTCTATCGAAAAATGTACAAATTTAGCTTGCTGCAAAACAAAAATATATAGAGAGGCACATACATATTAGCTTGTCAGACATTTTGGGCTGCACTTGTTCGCTGTGGGTTCATGTGTGTTATTCTTTGCCATGTTGGTTTAGAGATTCATGCTAACTGTCGCACCCAGTGAGGGGTTTTGTGTTTCTCATGTTCTTCCCTGTTCTACGCTGGCGTTGACGTCTGAAGTCCCGAGTACATCAACTTTCAACAAGCACTCTTTCGATATGCACCTTTGCCAAGCCGGAATAAGCCACTTTATTACCTGCGGTGGTTCATTAACCCCTTCTGTACCAGTGAAATCTTATTATAATCTGGCTACTATTAGACGATTTTATTCAGTTTAAAAAAAGGCCTCCTCCAATTAACAGACTTGGAACTATCTCCCTTAACCCTTTTTACTACCACATATCCTTCTTAAGCTGCGCAAAAGAATCAAAATAGAGCAAGAATATAATTATTAAAACGACATCGCCGGTAAAGAAGGGGTTAGTACTTCAATATACACAATATTTACACATTATTTTATATTATTTAAAGGGAAGTATTTGTTATTTATCTGAACCCCCTTTTCCTTCATGTTTAGCCCCATTAGTGTCCAAATTTTAAGATATTCGCCCATTTCTTTGTCAACATTAAAACCTTTCGTGCCATTTAGGTGTCGATATTTTCCTGGTGAGCGATAGCGAGCCTGTAATGTAAGAGTAACCGAACACCAAATTTTTTTACATATATATTTTGAAGGGGTCTTTGGGATTTTTTGTTTTAAGCTTGATAGCGGCCTAGGTAGCAAACTAAACATATATATATATATATATATATATATAATATATATATAATATATATATATATACACTGGAATAAAACGCTCCCAAAACACGTGTTTCACTATTTGGGGGTGATTTAGGTGAAAAACGTCGATGTATATATATCTATCTATCTATCTATATGCTCAGGCCCAATCCCCATTTTGGGGGTAGCCGGCGCAAGACAGAGCAAGAACAGGGAAAACACAAAAACAACATAAAACAACAAATAAACACAGATAAAAAGCACAAACTCACACACATCCAGGTCACCCAGGAGAAGACCCAGAGACCAGGGTCACCAAGGTCGCTCCAGCACTCCCCCGGCCCCCGACCACCCAGAGAGGTTCCGATCTCGGCAGGCAGACATGCAGCGGAGCCAAAGCCACAAGCCCTCCCACCATACTTTCAGGCGCACCCTTCATATTAATCGTCTCCCCGGGCCAGGCGCCTGATGGACTATTATCTAGTCCAACTTGCGCCCGACCCCTTACTCCAAATGACCACGTGTTCACTCAACTATTCACAAACATTCTCCATTCACTCCTGTCCACCACCACTTCCCCTGCCTGATCTATAGTCATTCCTCTATCATCCTAAGCTTTGCTTACACAGTCTCTCCATCTCAATGGGGGTCTTCCTGCCCTTCTATCTCCCCTTGTACCTAACTCACATATTCTCTTTGTAAGCCTTTCATCTCCCATTCGTTCAACATGACCATACCAGCTCAGCACTCTTCTGTCCACTCTGGCTGACAAATGTTCCTACTGCCCCACTCTCCTACGTATCTCTTCATTCCTCAATCTGTCTCTACGAGTAACTCCACACATACTCCTCAAGCAGCTCATCTCCATCACATCCAGCCCTCTTTTCTCCTTTTCTTCAGAGCCCATGTCTCAGCCCCATACATCACTGTTGGCACAAGTGCACTTTTTACTTTCACTCCGAGATTTCTCGTCTTCCACATACTTCCCATTGCTCCGAAAACCTTCCTTCCTTCACACACTCTCTGTTTTACCTCCACTTCCATACCTCCACTCCTACTTATCGTTCCTCCTAGATATTTAAAACACTCTACTTGTTCCAATATTTCCCCATCCAGCCTCACATCTAGATTCACCCTATGCTCTCCCCTATTACACACCATTACTTTACTTATATTGACGTTCACCTTCAGTTTCCTCCTTCCACAAACCACACCAAACTCTTTGACTACCCGCTGCAGTTTCTCATCAGAATCCGCCACCAATGCTGTGTCATCAGCGAACAGCAACTGATTCAACTCCCAATCTTTACCATTCTTTCCTACTAAACCCAATCCTCTTCCCATAGTTCTCCTTTTCACCTCCGTCACCACACCATCCATAAACATATTAAACAGCCATGGTGACATTACACAACCCTGTCGCAAACCTACCTTTACCTCAAACCATTCACTCAACTCACCATTTCCTACTCTCACACATGCTCTGCTCCCTTCATAAAAACTCTTAACTGCTTCTAACAAATTTCCTCCTATTTCATAAATCCTTAACACCTTCCACAATGCTTCACGGTCCACACGATCAAACGCTTTTTCCAAGTCCATAAAAGCCCAAAATATCTCCTTATGCTTCTCTAAATACTTCTCGCATAACTGTCTTACTGTAAACATCTGATCCACACACCCTCTTCCCCTCCTAAAACCGCACTGTTCTTCTCCTATTGCAACTTCCGTACACTTTATTATCCTCTCTTTCAACACCCTGCCATACAGCTTTCCAACCACTGACAATAAACTAATACCTCTATAACTTGAACACTCCTGCCGATCTCCCTTCCCCTTGTACAACGGCACAATACATGCACTCTTCCAGTCTATTGGTACCATTGACACAGCAAAGCACACATTGAAAAGTCTCACCAACCAATCTATTATCACATCTCCACCCTTCTTTATACACTCCACAGCAATACCATCCAAACCTTCTGCTTTTCCCGCTCTCATTTGTTTCACTGCTTCTTTCACCTCATTTTCCTCAATCCTTTCATTCATTCCCTGCCACCAGGGTGGCCTGGGTAACCTATCTCCATCCACCTCTGCTTCAATCACTGCTTCTCTTCCATCTCTTGTATTTAACAAAGATTAAAAATACTCGGCATATCTTTTCCTCACTTCAACTGGTTCCACTAGTAATTCTCCATTTTCATCTTTCACCGACTCTTCCCTCCTTTGTCCTCCTTTCCTTACTTTATTTACCTCTTTCCAGAACATCTTCTTTCGTTCTTCAAAATTCTCACTCAACCTTTGACCCCACCTTTCGTTTGCATCTTTTTTCGCTTCTCTAATTTTCCGTTTTGCCTCTCTCCTTTTCTCCTTGTACCTCTCCCATACCTCAACACTACCATCCTGTAAAACCCTCTCAAAACACTGTCTCTTCTCCTCAACTGCCTTTCTCACCGTATCATTCCACCACTCGCTTCCCTTCCTGATACCTCTGCCTCCTACTTTCCTTTTGCCGCATACTAGCTCTGCACTTGCTTTCACTCCTTCCTTAAACTGTTGCCATTCAACCTCTACTTCACTCTCTTCCATCTCGCTCACTTCCATCCACTTTTCATTTAGTCTTTCCTTGTACTCCCTCTCTTTTGCACTCTTCTCTAACTCACTAACTTATATTACCTCTCTTACTTCACGCTTGTCTCTTATTCTCCTGTAACTCTTAACTCTTAGCTTTCCCTCCACCAGGTAATGATCTGACATACCCCCCGCCTCACTTCTCATCACATTCACACCCAGCAGTCTACATAATCTTTCCCTTGTCACCAGCACATAACCCATCAATGCCCTCTCTACAATCTCTCCCCTCACAAGTCTATGCCAGGTGTACTTGTGTATACGCCTTTTTTTGAAGAACGTATTATGTCCATGAGGGTATTGCCTGTTCGGTTAGTGTCTACAATCTCCCCATACAGTGACGGTGTAGTGTTAACGGTGATAATATTAATAAAGTAGGTGATGATGAATTACGAGATAATAATGGTGATGATGTTGATGATACGGTCATTTATAATAGCGTTCATTCTGACGCTTGTGATGATGATGATGATCGCGTTGATAATATTACCGTTTACGAATATCACATAGGGATGGTAGGGGGGGATATTGTGACGCTTGAATTCTTACATATATATTTCCCTTCGTAGTTTTGTTAATGGATGAAATAAAGACGACGTTACCTTTATAAATTAGTATGCTAATCTGTGGACAGTCTGTAAAAACATTAATTCCCACAATATTCGTTCGGTATCTGATGTTGCGAAGGCAAGCATAGTTTGATAATGCAAGCATAATTGTTTAGTGCTGTGAACATATCGTGATTACATTCCTGCACATACAGTATATATTTGAAGTGATATTTTGTTGAATTATTAAAGGGAGACGGTAGTTTTTCTGGTCCCTTTTCTCCCTCGTGTTTAGTCCCATTATTTAAAAAAAAAATTAGACGTTCGGCCCATTTGTTTGGCAATTTTAAAACCTTTCGTCCCATTTCGTTATCAATTTTAAGACTTACCGTGCCACTTAGGTGTCGATTTTTTTTCCTGGCGAACGATAGCGAGCCTGTATTTGTATGAGGAACCGGCCTTCGGCCGGGAAATTGTTCTACCAAATAATGTACAAATTTATCTTGAGGGGGATGTCTAAGGGATGTTTTTTCTAAGTTTGAGGGATGTCTAGCGAGAAAACTAAGCATTTATGAGTGAATGAATTTATAGTCCAATAAATCAGTCAGTGTCCCCTTAACATCGTTCTTAACACCACTAACACCCCAAATGAAATTAATGAAAACATGTGATTCTCCCAGGATAGATACAATTACAAAACATGTGATTCTCCCAGGATAGACACAATTACATGTGATTCTCCCAGGATAGATACAATTACAAAACATGTGATTCTCCCAGGATAGATACAATTACAAAACATGTGATTCTCCCAGGATAGACACAATTACATGTGATTCTCCCAGGATAGATACAATTACAAAACATGTGATTCTCCCAGGATAGATACAATTACAAAACATGTGATTCTCCCAGGATAGATACAATTACAAAACATGTGATTCTCCCAGGATAGATACAATTACAAAACATGTGATTCTCCCAGGATAGATACAATTATAAAAACATGTGATTCTCCCAGGATAGATACAATTACAAAACATGTGATTCTCCCAGGATAGATACAATTACAAAACATGTGATTCTCCCAGGATAGATACAATTACAAAACATGTGATTCTCCCAGGATAGATACAATTACAAAACATGTGATTCTCCCAGGATAGACACAATTACAAAACATGTGATTCTCCCAGGATAGATACAATTACAAAACATGTGATTCTCCCAGGATAGATACAATTACAAAACATGTGATTCTCCCAGGATAGATACAATTACAAAACATGTGATTCTCCCAGGATAGATACAATTACAAAACATGTGATTCTCCCAGGATAGATACAATTACAGAACAATAATATAACAATATTCCCCGATGATATGCGTATTGTCACTAAGCGAATATAATTTCACATTCACCTTTATTCGGCTTTCACATTTATTGCTGCAAAAATTCGTGTCCATGATATATTTATCTTTTATCAAATGAGCTAATAATCATCATTCTGTATTTAGAGAGAAAATGTTAACTGCCTAACATGAAATCCCTTTTGTACTGATGGGAGTTAATCGCTTGGCTGAAACTAAATATTGTATCCACTCTGACCCACTTGCTATCTAGAGCATATTAATTGGATTTATCTATACCATTTACAGTATATAACATTCGAACATCGAGGAATTAACCCCTTGATGATCATGGCGCATTTTGTCAGTTTATGGTAGCTATCATTAGACGATTGTATACAGCTTAGGAAGGATCTGTGAGAGTATAAAAGGTAAAGACAATCTCAATTCAACCCCTGACTTCCATATACCCTTCCTAATCTGAATACAATCGTCTAATGCTAGCCGGGAAATAATCAAGAAATACGTCTTAGATCTTTAAGGGGTTAAGGAGGGTCAACGTCTTTTTTAATCTTTCTCTCCTTTTCTCTCTTTCCCTGGCTTGTATCCATTCGGCCCCATTCAACCAACTGTTTTTTAAGACGTTTATCCCCATCCAGGTGTCGATTTCTTCCTGGCGAGCGATAGCGAGCCAACATTGTATGGAGATATCCGGCTTCGCCAGAGACATTTTTCTATCGAAAAATGTACAAATTTAGCTTGCTGTCAAAAAAAAAAATATATATATATATGCTGGCTCGCTACCGCTCGCCAGGAAAATATTGACACCTGGATGGGGGTAAACGTCTTAATAAAAATAGGCTGAATGGGGCCGAATGGATGCAAGCCAAAGAGAGAGGGAGAGAAAGAGAAAAAAAAAGCGAGGTGGGATCCCTTAACAGGCATATTTTAGGCAGTGTTTAATTCATAATTGACCAATGCTGCAGCTGTCAAGTAATTATCTGTCGTAATAAACTTGATATATACATTAAAAGATAATAATTTTGTATAATGAGTCATATTAATTGAAAGCATTTTATCGCTTCATAGCAGCTTACTTGGAAAAGATTATTGATTTTCTTTATTAATTCCATGTGTATGAAGAGACAAAAGGCAAAGTTGTTTGTAACAAGTGTCCTCCCCAAGTTGAAAGAGTTCAAGAGAGCCTAATTTAATGTATGTTAGAGCCAAAATGTCTATACACACGGAGCTTGAAGCAGTGTAAGTCATAGGATGAGGGAAAGACAGATTGAGGGAGAGAGTTCCAGAGCTTAGAATGGATAATAAGTCGTAGGCGTGTGCATAAACCTTTAACCGTCCTGGTGGTGTAATGGTTAAGGTGGCAAAAATATGTGTGTGATAACCCGGGTTCGAATCCCGGTGGATCATATATACTTTAATTAATTTCATTGGGGGTGTGGTGGTGAGATTAATAAAAATAATATTGTTGAGTAGAAGAAAGGTTGGGAAGATCAATTCACTCTTAGATTAGAGAGTTGGACAGAATAAGGGTATGAATGTGTTGAAAGGCTGGTGCCTCCACTCTCTGTAAGGGAGAGGGTATACACTGAGAAATTCTGAAGAACATTGATTATTGTAATACTGGTAGAAGAGAGAACAAGAGAAAAAAGTTATAAAGCTTATTTAGTTTGACTTTTGATCTGGACTGTTATGGTATAGCGTTTACCTATACATTCGGGCTCTGTCTCGAGTTGGCAACCCCCAGCTATGAGGTAGGCTATGTGCCTGAGTACATACATACATACATACATACATACATACATACATACAAAATACAACAATAAACATAAATAAACAATGAATAAATACAAATATATTAATTTTTTAATTTGACATTCAAGAAAGAATATATTTATTTCACTCTTTACCACTACATTGGAAAACAATGTTAACATGATTTTTGGCCTTCATGTTAGACTTTTACAGTCTTTGTCTGTGAAGTGCCAATTATATTAACCCGGGAACAGCGCCGAGACTCTTAAGAGGTTTTACTGGGCGAGGGTGAAGGCGAAGGCGACGGGCCTCTTAACCCTCTCACGTTCTTGACGCAATTTTGAGCCTATTAGGGATACTTTAAATCCTTTGTTACCATCAAGGGTATTTAGAAACCTTTAGTTTAGTTACTTTAACCTCTGCAGTTGTCTTTGAGTTAGCTGTGGGTAGAAAACTAATTTTGGAGAGGTAATTATAAGAGTGAGAGAACTCTTATTTCTTATTACTAATCTGGCAACCTCTGCGTCATATGGTCGTGAGAGGGTTAAGATCAAAGGCCTAAAAAGAGCCTTTTAACTCCCTCCGACTCATATGACGCTAGAGCGTCATATGGAACTTATGCCAAAAAACTCATATGACGCTAGAGCGTCATATGAACTTATCTTCATAGCTCTCTAATAAGTTGTATGACGCTCTAGTGTCATATGGAGCTCAGTAAGTTAGGTAAGTTAGATGAAAATCTGTCGATTGGTGACAACCCCAAGTTTCTCAGACTTCTAATGGTCCCGCAGTGTGGTTTTGACATTTGTGGGGTACAGTGGCAATAATACCGTGTCTCCCGCCTCGTCGCCATTAAGTTAACTATATATGTCTGAAGGAGTTAAAAGGTCCCAGTGGTACTCAAAACAAAGGAATATGTGATTAAGTGAGAAAATTCTCCTCCATACCTGCTATCACTCCTACACATGTGTCAAACCCCCCCCCCTTGCCCTCCTTCCCCACCCCTTCGATTATCACCTATTTTTTCCTCTTATTCCCTTGTTTATCGGTTTATTTTCCGCACCAATATCCCCCACCCAGTTTCAAGGTCGTGGCAAGAGAGAGAGACTTCACTTACAAGGCTTCAGTGCCAATCGATAAGTGAAAGAGGGAGGGTGTGTGCTGCTCCGGCTCTACTCTCATGAATGAACCGGTCGGCAATATTTTGTCTTTTTCACCCCCCAAATACTATTCCCACTTGTTTTATTGTTGTTACATGTTAATATCTTCATATCAAACGTAAAATAGGCGCATATGAATAAGTAATAACGATATTTATCGGATAATGACAATTTTGGGTCGGGAATGTATCAAAATATCCTCACCTGGCGGGCACTTTCAAATACCATAGGTTCGCCGTTTAAAGGTTAAGGTGTTTATGAGAGGGTATTAGACTGGGAGTAGGAATACAAACAGTGTATATGGAATATACTATATTTATAAGATAAGACAACAGATACAGTTAATACAATAAATACAATGTACATAATACGACGATACAAGGAAGAGTTGTAGAGTACATAATACAAACACAATATATCTGGGTAATGAGGGCTGGCTCCTCTCTAGTGTCCCGTTAGAAGTTAATTATTCTTATGGGACCATTCAGGGGACCGACAGCTGATCGGGGTACAATACAAAAATCAATCCTTCATCTTCTCTCAATATTCTTGGTGTCACCTTTTCTGCTGCTCTCAGTTGGAAGGACCATATTACCAGTCTTGCTAAGGCAGCCTCCCAGAAGCTGGGTGTGCTCAACCGCCTTAGGGGGTTCTTTTCCCCTGCACAGCTTCTTGCTCTGTACAGGGGCATAGTGCGTCCTGTATTGAGTATTGTTCACATGTGTGGGGAGGTTCCTCTCACACCGCTCTCCTAGACAAAGTTGAAAGGAAGGCCTTTCGTATCATTAACTCCCCTCCACACACCAACTCTCTGCAATCTCTCTCTCTCCGCCGCAATGTTGCATCTCTCTCGCGATTCTATCGCTACTATAATAATCAGTGTTCCTCAGAGCTTTCCCAGTATATACCACCTCCTTTACGTAGGGCACGTGGTACCCGTCTTGCAACTCAATCCCACCCCTACTCTGTGCAACTCTCCAACCCAAGAGTGAAACGTTACTCTCAAACTTTCTTCTACTCAACAGCTGAGCTCTGGAACTCTCTCCCAGATTCAGTCTTTCCCTCTTCGTATGACTTAAATTGCTTCAAAGTCAGTATGTCCAGGCATTTTGGCTCAAACGTCCCTTGATTTTGGCCCTGTCACTCTTTCAACTATGGGGGAGGCACTCGCTATAGGCAGTTCTGCCTTTTGCCTCCCTCAATCACATAGAAAAAAAAAAAAAAAAAAAAAAAGTGAGGGGGTTGGCTTTGGAGGGGGATAAGGCAGCACTGTTGTTGGTAGGACAATGGGTGGATAAGAGGCAGGGCGTTGGTCAGTACTGTGGCGATGATTGGTATCTGCTACAGGTGTCTTTTAGGAACAAAATGCAAACAGGGTTGCTTGGGGCATTGATCAGCACCGTAACAGTGTCTGACATTTGCTGCAGGTATCTCTCAGGAACAACAGGTATACAGGGCTGCGGCTCTGTCACGGGCGATCACTCATGTCATGTTTGTAGCATTCTAAGAAGCTCTTCATACCACTGGCTACTCAGCTCCTCGAAACAGTTGTCTGGCTTGGCTATCACTAGGTAAGCTCATCACATCCTGAAGGCAGCGATACTTCTTGAGGTAGGGTTGGCACCCGCCAACCCTACCTCAAGAAGTATCGACTGGGATTGGTGTCGAAACACTTATCTTTTTCTTCAGTAGAGTTCTCAGCCCTGAGTCAGTTATTTCTCTCTTTCAGGATATCCCTAAATTCTTATGTTCCTTTTACCAAAGATCGTGTCAGCAGAAGGAGGGGAGGAGGGTCTACATGCGGGATTCACCTGCAATCCTGTGTGCCGAGGGGGAAGATTCTGGGTCTTATAAGGCTCCATCCTGGATTGAGAGGCGTCTCTGCTATGTAGGTGTAGACCAATCACGTTCTGAGGCTCAAATCGTGAGCGTCTTCTTGATCCTGGAGCATGGCGATGGTCAGGGGTGGTGCGGTGTGTGGGATCCGGAGATCGGTCTCGGCTGCCAAAAGCCCCGGCTTCCATGACTGTCTCCTCTTCCCATCTCGTACCCTGGTCTGGTGCTGCCGCTAGAGACATTTCGTTTGTCCAGTCAAGGGTCCTGGCTAGAGCGTATGAGCTTCCACCTCCAGCATCATGAGGGGCACAGGCTGTACGGTAGTCAGGCAATCGCACTTCCGAAAGTACTTTGATAATAACTGTGGCACCTTCGAGCTTGGGGAAACTTGGACTTGGCTCCTTATCCAGGATTGTAGTGTGTCCAGGGTTGGAGCCTGGGATATCGTCGTCGGCGGTGTCGCTGTTGATGTTGTTAGTGGTGCCGGTGGATCCTCGAGGACTTGCTTAACAGTCTGATATTTTATGTGTTCAGTTTGATTTCTTTGAAGAGAGCAACGAATGTAAGGAATATGAATAGAACCTCAATATTAGTGTGTAATTAAATTGACCTGTGACTAAGTGCTAATTCGTGTAAAGGATTTATATGAACTTCGCATGGGCAAAGCATCTAATATATTAAGGCAAAATATTATTAAACATTTAGTCAAATTGCTTCTATTGGTTGAAATATATTAATTAGCATAATATATGACCTTTGACCGAGGCTTCCTTTCTAAAACGTGTTTAGTATGATTTTCATGTACAGTGAGACTAGCACAATGTGTTAGACAATACATGAATACAAAGTATTTGCTAAAATACGTATACACATTGACCTTAAACATACAGTAATACGAGATCCTTTGATTTAGACTTCTGAGCTTTTATATTTCTCCTACTTTATTGACCAATATAGGACAGGAGGCAATCCAATGAATCATCTAAGAGATTTTCTTGGACAGACAGATGACAGACTAGCTGGTTGATGTACGGACAATACATTATAAAATCCTCACTACTTATGTGAAATTGAAGCATGTGTTCTGCTGTGTTCAGTTGTATTATTTGTTGTATTTACATTTGTATTGTAAATCTAGTAAATAACCACGTGTAAAGCATAAGTATTCAATGGCCAGTATTGTAAGAGAAGAGTGATTCATTCAGATTATCAGCTGTAATTTGATGGAAGAAAACATCTACAATCGAGTGACTGACGATGTTTTGTAGGGATTTAATACAATACTCAAATGCATTGTCAGGGGAAAATAAAGCTAAATATATTTCTTACTCAAATATGTGTGTAACCGCAATTGTAAACTCTAGTGATGACGATAAGAAAGAGAATAGAAAATTATCATATTCAAACAATACTCTCATACAAAATATAGAATAGATATAAGAGTTTCATACTTAACAATACTGATCCTATCAACTCCCTCCTCCTACAGAACAAACCAAACATACACAACTATAATCATCAATATATAAGGGTGGGTGTGGTCTGGCTACAGTACCAAACATACACAACTATAACCATCAAAATATAAGGGTGGGTGT
The DNA here is from genome assembly GCA_032716605.1 of Paralithodes platypus. Lineage (NCBI taxonomy): Eukaryota > Metazoa > Arthropoda > Malacostraca > Decapoda > Lithodidae > Paralithodes > Paralithodes platypus. The sequence continues at coordinate 27,431,473 of CM064542.1, read as the reverse complement.
GGTCTGGCTACAGTACCAAACATACACAACTATAACCATCAAAATATAAGGGTGGGTGTGGTCTGGCTACAGTACAGGTCACTTGAGGTTTCAAAGTTCAAATCCTGATGTGTCAAAGAAAGATATTATTAGGAGATAATTTGTGCTATAGACTCTGTAGTTAGCTTCAGTACAGTACCACAAAGCTAACCAATCCTATATTTGAAACATTCTCGTTGTATTCAATACATTAGTATATCACGAATATCACTATATTAGACATATGCATGCGAGCCAGCACCTAGTAAAGACAATTAACTCGCATGACTGAAAATGGTTTACAATACTACAATGTGACAGTTTATACTTTCTCTGGAGTCCTCTTCATGAGTGAGTAAATGAGTGAATATGAATGTTTTTATACACGGGGGAGGAGGAAGGTGGAAAAGGGGGTGGCTAAAAGACTGGCTGGGGTAGTACTCGCTTTTTCTGGACCCCCTTCTCCCTCATGTTTACCATATTAGTTTTGAGATTTTAAGACGTTCGTTCCGTTAGTTTGGCGACTTTGAGACCCTTCACCTCATTATTTTGTCAAAATTAAAACCTTTCATGCCCTCTAGGTGTCGATTTTTTCCTGGCGAGCGATAGCGAGCCTGTAATCTTAGAAGGAACCGGCCTTCGGCCGGGAAATTTTTCTACCAAAAAATGTACACATATATCTTGAAAGGGGGTCTAGGGGGTGTTTATCTAAGCTTGATGGAGGTCTAGCAAGGACACTCAAAAATAAATAAATAAATATCTACATACCAAATACCAAGCACTATCCCCTTATAACTCCATTCCAATAACATTCCGGAACTATTTTGTAATTGCATCATGAAGGCCAATAATGATATAAACGTATAATTTAATAACTGATATCTTCAATAGCTTTCATGAGTGTCGCTTGTATAGCCTCAACAGGACACAGTCAAGGTCATTCAGGGAGCCAACCTCGCTTTTTTTCTCTTTCTCTCCCTCTCTCTTTGTGCTTGTATCCATTCGGCCCCATTCAGCCTACTATTTTAAGATGTTTAGCCCCACCCAGTGTCAATATTTTCCTGGCGAGTGGTAGTGAGCCAGAATATATATATATTTTTTTTACAGCAAGCTAAATTTGTAAATTTTTCGATAGAAAAATGTCTCCGGCGAAGCCGGATTTCTCCATACAATGCTGCCTCGCTATCGATCGCCAGCAATGACACCTGGATGGGAATAAACTTCTTAAAACAGTTGGCTGAATGGGGCCGAATAGATACAAGCCAGAGAGAGAAAGAGAGAGAGAAAGAGGGAAAGAGAAAGAGGGAAAGAGAAAGAGAAAGAGAAAGAGAAAGAGAGAGAGAGAGAGAGAGAGAAAGAGAGAGAGAGAGAGAGAGAGAGAGAGAGAGAGAGAGAGAGAGATAGATAGATAGGGAGAGAGGGAGAGAGAGAGAGCGAGAGAGAGAAAGAAAGAAAGAAAGAAAGAAAGAAAGAGAGAGATAGATAGATAGATATAGATAGAGAGCGATAGTGAACGAGAACAAAGAAACCCCCCCAAAAGGAGAACGTATATATTTGGACCAATCTTCCTGGTGGTAAAGGTATTGGCTGTGCATATTAATGGGAGGCACCGGCTTTGTTTATCTTTCTCTCCTTTTCTCTCTTTCCCTGGCTTGTATCCAATTGGCCCCATTCAGTCAACTGTTTTAAGACGTTTATCCCCATCAGGTGTCGATTTCTTCCTGGCGAGCGATAGCGAGCCAGCATTGTATGGAGAAATCCGGCTTCGCCGGAGAAATTGTTCTATCGAAAAATGTACAAATTTAGCTTGCTGTCTAAACACACATATATAAATATTATATGCTGGCTCGCTACCGCTCGCCAGGAAAATATTGACACCTGGATGAGCGTAAACGTCTTAAAACAGTAGGCTGAATGGGGCCGAATGGATACAAGCCAAAGAGAGAGGGAGAGAAAGAGAAAAAAGTATTTGCTGTGCATATTAATGAATAACCGGAGAGTCTAGTGGATGCATAGTGTATGTATTCTGACCAGTGCCTGCCCCTGGCCCCTTCAATAGTTTAACGGGGCGATGAAAAATGTACAACAATCGTTTTGAGGGCAGGCTGCAACTGGTAAATTTGGAAACTGTAATTGATCAAATATATGAATGAATAGTAAATGTATGATTAAATGGATACCAGCTATGGTCATGCTTTAAATTAAAGGCTGTGCAGTAGAAAGTAGGGTTTCTGATATTATGACGATTGATGAATATATATACAACATATATATATATATTATATACAGAGAGAGAGAGAGAGAGAGAGAGAGAGAGAGAGAGAGAGAGAGAGAGAGAGAGAGAGAGAGAGAGAGAGAGAGAGAAAACAACAATATTAGAAGTTAGCCATCAATGTATTTTACAAGTTTTAAGCAGATACTGAAGTAGTCCAAATGATATGTCTCTAGAATTGAAGTCGTATTCCTAAATAAGTGCAAAAATAAGAAGAATGTGGTTTCCCAGTTATATAAACGTACATAACAACATGGATTATTGCAGTTATGGTGTAACTGCAGTGTCCTCCTTGTATTGCAACATATGCAGTTATGGTGTAACTGCAGTGTCCTCCTTGTATTGCAACATATGCAGTTATGGTGTAACTGCAGTGTCCTCCTTGTATTGCAACATATGCAGTTATGGTGTAACTGCAGTGTCCTCCTTGTATTGCAACATATGCAGTTATGGTGTAATTGCAGTGTCCTCCTTGTATTGCAACATATGCAGTTATGGTGTAACTGCAGTGTCCTCCTTGTATTGCAACATATGCAGTTATGGTGTAACTGCAGTGTCCTCCTTGTATTGCAACATATGCAGTTATGGTGTAACTGCAGTGTCCTCCTTGTATTGCAACATATGCAGTTATGGTGTAACTGCAGTGTCCTCCTTGTATTGCAACATATGCAGTTATGGTGTAACTGCAGTGTCCTCCTTGTATTGCAACATATGCAGAATACACAAAGTAAGTTGGTACCAAGACCTTTGCTCTTAATAAGCTTAAGGGAGCCCACCTCGCTTTTTTTTTTATCTTTCTCTCCCTCTTTCTTTGGCTTGTATTCATTCGGCCCCATTCAGCCTACTGTTTCAAGACGTTTACCCCCATCCAGGTGTCAATATTTTCCTGGCGAGCGGTAGCGAGTCAGCATATATATATATTTTTGTTTTGACAGCAAGCTAAATGGGTACATTTTTCGATAGACAAATTTCTCTGGCGAAGCCGGATTTCTCTATGCAATGCTGGTTCGCTATCGCTCGCCAGAAAGAAGTCAACACTTGGATGGGGATAAACGTCTCAAAACAGTTGGTTGAATGGGGCCGAATGGATACAAGCCAGGGAAAGAGAGAAAAGGAGAGAAAGAGAAAAAAGCAGGTGACCCCCTTAATAAGTGTTTATTTCCATGACTCTACAAGAAATCAACATTCACAGCGGCGTTCCATTCTCTGTTGTCATCAGGGATTAACCCTCTCAAGCAGTAGGTCAAATATCACTGAACTCACTAACCCTCTCGGTATATTATCGTCATCATTCATTTTGGTCGACTCTAAACGAACATATTTAACTCCTTCGGCTAATTCATCCAGTATAAAGACCTATTGTTCTCTAATATTTGGGCTAAGTAAAATACCATATACCCAAATACCTAGCTACTTATTTCAGGCTTCTTACAATACTTGATTAACTATTTTAGGAGTGCAGTGGGAGAAGTAGGGTTAGAACAGAATATAGGAGTAAGGTTTGTAAGGCATATTTACATAAGTTATAAGGTATGTTTGGCAAGCAATAGTTAAAGACGTATACCGGTATAGATATTAATTAAATAGATACAGATTTAATTGAATCAGTAATAGTTAGACTTATTCTTTGTGTGGGGAAGAGGAGAAAGTGAAGAATTGACTATAACAAGTGGTGTGTTGGAGGCTTTCACTGTAATGAATTATCTTAGGGGGGTGACCTGTTAGGTTCTGTCCTTTTCGATCTTTCTCTGGCTTGTATCCATTTGGCCCCATTCAGCCTACTGTTTTAAGACGTTTATCCCAATCCAGGTGTCAATTTTTTACTGGTGAGCAGTAGCGAGCCAGCATATTTTTTATTTTTGTTTGACAGCAGGCTATATTTGTACATTTTTCGATAGAAAAATGTCCCCGGCGAAGCCGGATTTCTTCATATAATGCTGGCTCGCTATCGCTCGCCAGGAAGAAATCGACACCTAGATGGAGATAAAAGTCTTAAAATAGTTGGCTGAATGGGGCCGAATGGATACAAGCCAGAGCAAGGGAGAAAAGGACAGAACTAACAAAAAGCAGGTCACCCCCCTTAAGTTGTATTGGCGAAGTCGTTAACGTAACCTAGCAGGTATAAGTTTATATTCCACAACATAGCAAGTGGATATAGCGTGTGTACTGTAATGAATAATTTAAGTTTATATTCCACAACATAGCAAGTGGATATAGCGTGTGTACTGTAATGAATAATTTAAGTTTATATTCCACAACATAGCAAGTGGATATAGCGTGTGTACTGTAATGAATAATTTAAGTTTATATCCACAACATAGCAAGTGGATATAGCGTGTGTACTGTAATGAATAATTTAAGTTTATATTCCACAACATAGCAAGTGGATATAGCGTGTGTACTGTAATGAATAATTTAAGTTTATATTCCACAACATAGCAAGGGGATATAGCGTGTGTACTGTAATGTGTAATTTAAGTTTATATTCCACAACATAGCAAGGGGATATAGCGTGTGTACTGTAATGAATAATTTAAGTTTATATTCCACAACATAGCAAGGGGATATAGCGTGTGTACTGTAAGGTGTAATTTAAGTTTATATTCCACAACATAGCAAGGGGATATAGCGTGTGTACTGTAATGTGTAATTTAAGTTTATATTCCACAACATAGCAAGGGGATATAGCGTGTGTACTGTAATGAATAATTTAAGTTTATATTCCACAACATAGCAAGGGGATATAGCGTGTGTACTGTAATGTGTAATTTAAGTTTATATTCCACAACATAGCAAGGGGATATAGCGTGTGTACTGTAATGAATAATATAAGTTTTCCCCTACCCTAGGTGAATTGTGGGTTTTCCAGGTTTCGTCCAAAATGCACAACCACGCGAATCGGTTTCCCAAGCCTTAAGGGGAGGTATTTACTTTGTTCCCTAGACCTCCATCAAGCTTAAAATTATACCCCCTTGAGTCCCTTTCAAGATAAATTTGTACATTTTTCGGTAGAAAAATGTCCCGGCCGAAGGCCGGTTCCTCTTAAATTACAGGCTCGCTATCGCTCGCCAGGATATAATCGACACCTGAATGGCACGAAAGGTCTTAATATGGGGTGAAAGTTCTTAACATCGCTAAACTAATGGGGCAAACATTTTATAATATCAAAAGCAATGGGGCTAAACATGAGGGAGAAAGGGGTCAAGAAAAAAAATCCTCAAGTGGAGATCTCCCCTTAAGACATTCAGTGGAAAACACAAGCAACTCTATCCGTGTGAATTTTTCGCTACGAGTACCAACCGATGTGAAGGAAATAGGCAAACTATTGCCTGCCACACTGCAACGTTAGTGACATCAATGAACAGATCAATACCGGCTCTGAATTAAGCTCAAAGAGGGCAGAACGTATTTTCTTAGAAGAGATTATGATCTTAGGCATAAATAAGTGAGAGGGGGGTGGAGAAGGAGGAGTAGTGCAGGAATCGTCCAAGGTGGAGTTTTTAGCGAAAGTTTGGTCTTATTAGGGAAAGTGGTAGAGCTGAAGAAAAGGGTCAAACTAGGCGAGTAGGAACATTTTATACTTATCGGTTAAATCAGAGTGAATTGGGGAGAATCGTCAATTAGGGTTGAGCAGTTGAATTGGGTTGAATAAATTTGGGTGTTGAAAAAGGGATAGCCTTCTAAAACTTTAAAAGGGATCATCCAAATGTTACGACAAACAGCCAAATCAAATAGAAACAGTGTGTGTAAGCCGGAAAGAAAAGCTCCCTGATGACGGGGAATGGGGAACACCTAACCTAGTGAAGGTAGGGATCACCTTTGGTAAAGCCCTAATGTGTATGCAAACGTTTTCTACGAAAATTAGCCCGGCTATCCAAGAGGAAAATTACTACGAACGAAGAGAGAGGGCAAGATGGGAAACTAATGCGGGCAGCAGTGGGATTACGGTCTCATGGCTGAGATGGATGGTGGGGACCTAGAACCTTTAAAGTGTAGTATATATATATATATATGTGATACCTACTGAAGATGATGTGTTTTAGGGGGAAAGCACCGTGTATAGGGAAGAAGTTACACAGATCCTTTAACATCGTTAGGGACCGGTTTCAGCATAGGTTTAAGGGGAGATGTCCACCTGGAGGATTTTTTCTGGACCCCTTTCTCCCTCATGTTTAGCCCCATTGCTTTTGAGATTTTAAGACGTTCGCCCCATTAGTTTGGCGATTTTAAGAACCCTCGCCCCATTTCTGTCAATCTTAAGACCATTCATACCATTTAGGTGTCGATTTTTTCCTGGCGAGCGATAGCGAGCCTGTAATTTAAGGGGAACCGGCCTTCGGCCGGGACATTTTTCTACCGAAAAATTTACAAATTTATCTTGAAAGGGGGTCAAGGGGGAGTAATTTTAAGCTTGAAGGAAATCTAGGAAACGCACTAAAAACCTCCCCTTAATGCACATCTAAATATTTTATTAGAAAAAACCCATCCTTGTTATTGAAGAACCAGGCTATAGTCTCGTGGAGGACTATACCTTCGAGCATGTGTTTTTTTAGACTTCAGCCATGACTATTTTTCGCTTTCCCCCCGCCAACTCGGGTAAGTGATATACGATTTGTAATCGTCCTGGTACTATTATGGGACCTCTCTGAATGATAAATATCTAATTGTATGTCGGACAAGTTGGGAGAGAGGTACCCTTGACCAGAAATTCGAACCCACTCAATCCAGTGAATTCGAACCCACTCAACCCAGTGAATTCGAACCCACTCAACCCAGTGAATTACGGTATTGGATTATGTGGGAATTTTCCGATTAGCACATGGGTCAGGTTGAAAATCGGGCCATCGAAGAGGAATTTTACCGACAATAATCATTTACAAGTTAGTTTCCTTATCACTTTCTGTACCGGCGACGACTTTTTTCATCTGATTTCAGCTACATTTAGAAGATTTATGAAGGTTAGGGAAGATATAGGGTAGCTGAGAGGATACATTTAGACGATTATATGAAGCTTAGGGAAGATATATGGTAGCTGAGAGGATACATTTAGAATATTATATGAAGCTTAGGGAAGATATATGGAAGCTGAGAGGATACATTTAGCCGATTATATGAAGCTTAGGGAAGATATAGGGTAGCTGAGAGGATACATTTAGACGATTATATGAAGCTTAGGGAAGATATAGGGTAGCTGAGAGGATACATTTAGACGATTATATGAAGCTTAGGGAAGATATAGGGTAGCTGAGAGGATACATTTAGACGATTATATGAAGCTTAGGGAAGATATAGGGTAGCTGAGAGGATACATTTAGACGATTATATGAAGCTTAGGGAAGATATAGGGTAGCTGAGAGGATACATTTAGACGATTATATGAAGCTTAGGGAAGATATTGGGTAGCTGAGAGGATACATTTAGACGATTATATGAAGCTTAGGGAAGATATAGGGTAGCTGAGAGGATACATTTAGACGATTATATGAAGCTTAGGGAAGATATAGGGTAGCTGAGAGGATACATTTAGAAGATTTATGAAGGTTAGGGAAGATATAGGGTAGCTGAGAGGATACATTTAGCTAGTCTGTAACCTTTTCATGTCCTTCCTAACCTAATTGAAATCGTATAATAGTTGCAAGAATATGAAGCAAAGAATGTCACCGGTACTGTATGGGTGGTTATTGTTATGGATATGTTGCTTTGATACGATATATCCTTGATCAAAGAGTTCCCATAATATTAGCTAAGTAGCCGTTCATTAATCCTCTCTGTACCGGTGACATCCTTTACATTATATACGGGAAACTATTAGACGATTTTATTCAGTTTAGGAAGAATGTCTACCGATTGAAAGGCTACCTACTATCTCAATCAATCCTTTTAGTTAACATAATATCCTTCCTATAAGCTTCACAAAATCGCCTAGATGTAGCTAGAAAATAAACAATTACGTCGCCGGCACAAAGGGGTTAAAGATTATTTGGAAAGTTTCTCTCTCTCTCTCCCCCCCCCCCCCCCTGGATGGCACCGAGGCGTGTAATATCGGAATTCATCATATCGACTAAAAAATATGCTGATGATGGTGATGGTTGTATCTCGGTCAACTATTGAATTGCATTGACATTGAATTAAATGAACCATTCCACAATACGATGACGCTTTTTGACATATATTTGCTTATAATTGCAGTACCTTATTTGAATCAGCATACAAGGACATCTATGGATTGAATCTGATGCAAGCTATCATTTACCCTTTAGCTCTCTCAGATTGTCCCAAAGTTCAGTACAACTGCATAATGTTGGCAATAGGAACATGAAGAAAGGCGCCCAAATACAGAATAAGGTTAAGGGGAGATTTCCACTTGAGGGATTTTTTTCTGGACTCCTTTCTCCCTCATGTTTAGCCCCATTGTGTTTCTAATTTTAAGACGTTTGCCCCATTATTTTGACGATTTTAAGAACTTTCAACCCATTTCTGTCAATTTTAAGACCTTTCGTGCCATTTAGGTGTCGATTTTATCCTGGCGAGCGATAGCGAGCCTGTAATTTAAGAGGAACCGGCTTTCAGCCGGGACATTTTTCTACCGAAAAATGTACAAATTTATCTTGAAAGGAGCTCAAGGGGGTGTAATCTAAAGCTTGAAGGAGATCTAGGGACCAAACTAAAAACCTCCCCTTAAACTGATAAAACTAATGCACACATTCTTTCATTGCAAGTTTCATTAAATTAGAGTAAATGTTCGCTCTGGAAGACCGGTAATTAGTGCACTTTAATTAAACAAGGACGCTAATTTAGATTTTGGGAATATTTAGCTCGTTACAGCGAATAATGTAACTACCTACACCTCTTGATAGTGTTTGCAAAAGTTTCACCGTCTACGAAAATATTCGATTCTTTTTAACCCTTTCAAGCTCCGATTACGCATTTTTTTTCTTTTTCTGGCTATTATTATACGATTTTTTGTTTACATATTAGGAATGATATATGGAAGTCAGAGGGCTAATTGAGGTAGTCATTATACCCTGGGTGCGGTGTCCTGAGTTCGAATCCCTGAGGACCATATGCTTTCATTAGTTTATTCTAGTACATTGGGGTTTGTAATTGATGATTAATGTTAAGAATGGGGTGTTACTTAATTCCCACAGATCTTTGCATAAAATCTGCATAAAATCGTCTAATGTTAGCCAGAATAAACCGTTAAAATGCGTCATAATCTTAAAAGGGTTACGCTAATTATTGAGGACCGTTCATATTTTTTGCATTTACAATTAGACCTTCGTCTTTCAGTAAGATTTAGTTCGTACATTAATTTGTAATATAAACGCTTTAAAACTGTTCTTAATATACTGTATAGTCGTTGATAATCAGAGCTAGACACATAAATTATACTCTCTTGGTTTTAGTGTAAGACCTTTGCAAATTATAGGATATGAGAGAGAGAGAGAGAGAGAGAGAGAGAGAGAGAGAGAGAGAGAGAGAGAGAGAGAGAGAGAGAGAGAGAGAGAGAGAGAGAGAGAGAGAGAGAGAGAGAGAGAGAGAGAGAGAGGGGGGGGAGGATTAATATTCCCGGGGTAAGCTTACAGTGATCCTACAACCATTAGTTACTGAGATCCCAGCAGTCTCCCAAAGCAGTCCATCCCCCACCACTCCATCTGCCATTTATCTCCAATACTAAATCTCCTCCACATCGCTCTTGCGGACTATTTCCACATTTTATCTCTCACTCTGAATCTTATAACCCCTTATGTACCGGCGACGTCTTGTTTCATTATATTCTGGCAACTATTAGACGATTTTACATCACCTAAGGAAGGAAGTCTACCCATCAAAAGGCTACAGACTATCTCAATTGATACCTACAGCGACCATAAAATCGTCTAAATGTAGCTGAAATCAAATACAAAACACGTCCCCAGTACAGAAAGGGTTAACAGTTATTTCATGGTCAATATCAAACCTTCCATCTACTTCCAGGTATCTGTAAAATTATATAATTAAGGGGAGATGGGTCGTTTTTAGACCCCCTTCTCCCTCATGTTTAGCCCCATTACTGTCCATATTTTAAGATGTTTGTCCCATAAGTTTGTCGAGTTTAAGACTTTTCGCCCAATTTCTTTGTCAATATAAAGAGTTTCGTGCTATTTCGGTGTCGATTTTTTTTCCTGGCGAACGATAGGGAAATTTGTCTACCGAAAAATGTACACATTAATCTAAAAGATGGATCTAATGGATTTTTATTTTTAAAGTTTGATGGAGGTCTAGGGAGGAAACTAAAACAAATTATAAATATATGAAATAATCGAGCCAAAATAAACCCTTCCCCCTTAAGATATACCTGGTGTACATCAGTCTTCCGGCTTATCTGACACGTTCACCATGTACTCCATCTTAAGGGGGGTCACCGGCTTTTGTTTTATCTTTCTCTCCTTGTCTCTCTTTCCCTGGCTTGTATCCATTCGGCCCTATTCAGCCAACTGTTTTAAGACGTTTATCCCCATCCAGGTGTCGATTTCTTCCTGGCGAGCGATAGCGAGCCAGCATTGTATGGAGAAAGCCGGCTTCGCCGGAGAAATTTTTCTATCGAAAAATGTACAAATTTAGCTTGCTGTCAAAACAAAAATATATATGCTGACTCGCTACCGCTCGCCAGGAAAATATTGACACCTGGATGGGGGTAAACGTCTTAAAACAGTAGGCTGAATGGGGCCGAATGAATAAAAGCCAAAGAGAGAGGGAGAGAAAGAAAAAAAAAGCGAGGTGGGCTCCCTTAACAGTTAATATTGTCAGTATGTAACGGGCAGTGTACTTTCAGTTATAAAGATTTACAGTCTATCCCTAACAGTCAGTGTGCGGTTGGATCTGAGTGCATGATTGGCTTGATATCCAGTATTCGATAAATTGATATTAATCGTAGTTATGTACTTAACCTTCAACTGTCTTGGTGATGTAATGGTTAGAGTATTTAATTTCTGTGTGTGGTATCCCAGATTATAAACCCGGGAGGATCACATACTGTCATTAATTTCATTGGGAAGTGTTTGGTGTGAATAGTGAAATTAATTCATTAAATTATTCCATTTATCTGCTGCAGATCAGTCTTCTGCCAGCTTATCTCAACAGCTTATCTTCCACTCTAACTGTCAAGCTTCTTCTAGTTATCTGTATTTGTTGATCAACCTGTCTGGTTCATGTTCATCACCTTCCATTCTCAATAAGTCAAATTTCCATTGTTAGAGTATGAACACATGCACCATGGCCGGAACCCGACATAAAATGACGCAAAATGTCAGTATTGAAATGAATTGTCTTTGAAATGACATAGTTCTACCCGTATTTTCTCGATATGCACCATACAGTTATGCTCTTTCTCATAAACTAACTGGTTTATGTGTATCTTTTCTTGTCTTTTGTTTTCTTTACTTGGCTTGTTTTCTTTTCTTAGATTGGATATCCAATCTATACCAAATAAAAACAAAACAAGCTTCAAGTAAAAGGAAAACAGGAACAGAAACAATTAAACAAGGTAGTTTATATCAAGAAGGGAGGAACGGTATAGTGTATATCAAGAAAATACAGGTACAATTATGTACATTTTATGAAATTACATCATAATACCGACATTTTGCGCCAATTTGTGTCTGGTTGCAGCCTTGGTTTGAAAACACCTTCAAATCTAAAAGTTCATTTATCAGTCAATCGATTGTAATTGTTTATATATTTATTTATTATTAGTATTATTATTATTATTATTATTGTTTTAATTTAAATCTTCCTATCTATGTACTTCATCTCGTACTTAACTTTTAACTGTTTTGCGTCCAGAATAACGATTAAGGGGCGAATTATGTTCATGTAAAATTTAATATAAAATATGAGAGATCTGACGATCTAATTTCAAAGAAAGTATCTGTTTCAGCTTCTTGACAATGGAATATCAGTTCAATGTTTAGCCACGTTAGTAAAATTACTATTGGGATTTAAGTAATTTATATTTTAACTCCATATGATACTGTATATATATATATATAGTTTTATATTCTCATTTCTAAGATTTCCACAATGTCTTATATAAATTTAGGTTTATATAACATTTTATCTCAAAAGCTATAGAATAATACAACAATCTTCCATCATGTTAGTTAAGCTCATCAGTAAACACTTCTACTGGAAAACAAATATATCATAGCTCTGAATTTATCATATGCAAAGTGAAATTTAAAGAATTGTTTCAAATAATGAAGATGTTATTCAGCTTCACAATTTCATAAAATTAATTGCATCTCTATACAATCCCATTCTTTCTCCCTGTTATATTTACAAAAAATATCCCATTCTGTCAACGTTATTTCCTCATTCTGTCTCACCCAATGTCGACCTCTATTCCAACACTTCATTATACAGTCAATCATACAGCTAATTTCACGCCTCAGGACCGACAAATACAATCACAACGAACCACACAATTGGGGAGAAAAAAACAGGCAACCAAACTATATTATATCATCTAGGTCATATTACACTTTTAGCACACTCTTCTAGCACAGACACACACACACACACTCATTCGCTCAGCCGTGTGTGTGTGTGTGTGTGTGTGTGTGTGTGTGTGTGTGTGTGTGTGTGTGTGTGTGTGTGTGTGTGTGTGTGTGTGTTACACAATAAGAGAACCCTCATTCACTCTACTATGTTTTGGGCAAAACATAAAACCCTCTTCAGTATTTTTGCAGATTGACAATACAGCATAAGCGTGGTATATAGCATTTTCATAGCTTTATAGCAACGAATATATTAACCCCTGATGATCCGTTTTACGAGGTGGAGGTGTTGAGAGGATACAAGAGCCAGGTGTACAAGTGTTATTATTTAATTAGTATAGCAATGTCCATTTGAAGGTATTTTTGTACAATGAGAATGCAAACATAACAATAATCAGAAATAGTAACAGCAATAATACAAGAAGCAATTTTCATAAACATAAGAGATTCACAGGATATATATTATACAACACGTACTGTAGAGACATGACAATGATGAATACTCTCAATGATACTTGGTGTGTGTGGGAAAATTCCTAGGTAGAGGCTAGTGTAGGTGTAAATATGGCAGAGCTTTTCCCTTGTACTTACGCAGAGGCCTGGTAACCTAGTGATCATTAGGAAAATATGTACCAATGTAACTATAGTGGAAACATTAACTTTAAGAATAGCGTGTATGGGTATTTAATAGGCAACTAGAATACAACTTAATTACGTTGAAGGGGACCTGAAAACCAGGTCACGGCTATGTAAGCGTCACTATTAGTAGTAACTTGGATTAATGGGTTTCCAAGAAGCTTGAGAGCATTCGAGGTCATAGAGTCAGGGAGCCGTATAGGTCTTCTGATTCGGGATTAGCCTTTGATACCAGAAGTTAGGTCAGAGGGCATCTGTAGAAGCCTGTAAGCATTCAGATCTCCGGGAGGGGTATGACATAATTTTCCCCTACCTGGCCTGAATACCTATACACTTCTTAGGTGCTCTCTGCTGCAGGTATGTTACACGGAAAAAGGGCACAGTGAAGCGTTGGTCTCAGGTGTGTCGTAGGTCGGTATGGTTCTGGCGAGGGGGATAGGGAGGAGAGTAATGGAAGAGCCCTCCGGATTCGCCGAAGGGTCCCCCCTATCACCAATCAGGCGGCGTCTCCGATGAAAACGTCAACTCGCTTGGGTTGGTGGAGGAGAGGTTCCAGTCGCCCAATCTGCGGCCGGCCTGGCCGCATGACATCACGGGGCCTTTTGAGAAGCGCCACCTCTTGGTAGTGAGGGGGGGGGGGGGATTGAGGAGGTTTGTTTTATGATCGGTGAGGGGGGGGGATCAGGTGTGTTATAGCCGCGTTTTCTTTCGTTGATTTTTACCTGGGGTGGGTGGGGGGGGGGGGGGGGAGAGACTCGGATATTTGGGCTGCTGCGAAAGGAAACTTGTATATTTGGGCCGTATATCCTCCTGGGAATTTTGTATAACAAATTTCATACTGTGTGCGGGGCTTTGATACCCAACAGTCACGGGCTATTACAAACATACACAGGACTATGTCTCAGCTGTCATTACGTTTGGCTCGCTCTGTGCTGCACTAATGTCTGTCAGATGTTGAATAGGGTGGGTAAGTGTAGGAATATATTTGTATATCTCACTCAAAACGAATAAATAGAGTTATAGATATGGCTGATACCAATTATCGATCAAAATATAATACTTGGGGCCTAGACATCACTTATTAAGCCGACTGTGCATGCATTTGGGCGACACAAGCAGATAATATTCGCAGTCACAAGCACACAAGTTTCCCCCCTTTCTTGGTACGAGTGAAACCCCTCAAGCCAGGTATTGGAAAAGGGAGAGAAGATGCCGGGGAGTGAAGTTATCGGGTTTGGGTGAGAGAGAGAGAGAATGAGTTTGGCATTCGACACATTTTAGTAGCATTTAAAATGTCCAATGCTTTAGAAAATTTCAGGTATCAAGATTGGAGTGTTAAATGAAAATAAAAACAAACTTATTCAATCGGTAATTATATTTAAATGTGTGTGTGTGTGAGAGAGAGAGAGAGAGAGAGAGAGAGAGAGAGAGAGAGTGAGAGAGAGAGTGAGAGAGAGAGATAATTTGCAGAGAAAACTACTTTATTTAAAAGTAGATACAGGTTAATTGGCGTCTACAATATATTATAAAAAAAAACACAATATAAAGATAGAGGAGTGCGCCAGAGCAAATCATTCCAGTAAGAGCCAATTTACTTTTTTGCAAGATTCGAATCTACATAAGTTACATAAGTTAACCTCACTGCATCGGATCTCTCTGCACGACTTAGGTTCACAGATAACATTGTATAAAACTGCAACGTAGAATTAGGACATTTCTAGATGCAACCAATTTCACGGACAGGGTATCGAATTAAGGGGGTAGTGCTTGGTGTTTGGTCTATATACGTATTTATTAACTTATTTTTTAGTTTCCTCCCTAGACCTTCATCAAGCTTAGAACCCCCCCCCCCCTAGACCCCCTTTCAAGATAATTGTGTACATTTTTCGGTAGAAAAATGTGCCGGCCAAAGGCCGGTTCCTTTTAAAATTAGAGGCTTGCTATCGCTCGCCAGGAAAAAAATCGACACCTAAAGGGCACAAAAGGTTTTAATATTGACACAAAAATTAGTCGAAAGGTCTCAAAATCGCCAAACTAACAGTCGAACGAACGTCTTAAAATCTCAAAACTAATATGCTAAACATGAGAGAGAAGGGGTCCAGAAAAAGCGAGTACTACCCCCTTAATGTGCAAAAGTGCGTGTGTGTGTGTGTGGGGGGGGGGGGGGGGGAAACAGTCCCTCAATCTCTCGGTGGTTACTTAAAGGGAGTCACTTGCTTTTTTCTCTCTCTCCCTTTCTCTGGCTTGTATCCATTCGGCCCCGTTCAGTCTACTGTTTTAAGTTGTGTATCCTCATCCAGGTGTCGAGTTTTTCCTGGTGAGCGGTAGCTTATTTTCTGACCCCTTTCTCCCTCATGTTTAGCCCCATTACTTTTGAGATTATAAGACGTTCGCCCCATTATGTTGATGATTTTAAGACTGTTCGCCCCAGTCTAAACATGAGGGAGAAAGGGGTCCAGGGAAATAAGCTACCGCTCACCAGGAAAAAGTCGACACCTGGATGGGGATAAACATCTTAAAACAGTAGGCTGAACGGGGCCGAATGGATACAAGCCAGAAAAAGAGAGAAAAGGAAAAAAAAAAAAGCAAGTGATCCCCCTTTTTTTTTTTTTTTTTTTAAGAGACAATGAACGGAGGAAGGAAAAACACAGATAAAACAAAAAGGTCCATGTGCCTAAAGGCATCCTCCATTCATAAAATGTTTGTAACAACTGGATTTAAACATTTGTAGATTGTAAGTTTGTGGAAAGCAATTCGAGGGAAGTGAATTCCAAAGAGTAGCAGCTCTGGGGATAAATGAATTCTGATAAGCAGAAGTTCTGCATTGTGGAGGAGAAAGTGTAAATTCATGGGCGCTCTCAGCTGCCCTAGTTCTACGGGGAAAGATGTGGAGAGGCGGCACAATTGAATTTGCCACCGAGAGATTGAGTGTGATAGCCCATCTCACTTAACCAACTTTACTAACACAGATCCTTCTTAAACTGCACATAATCGTTTAAATATAGCTAGAATAAAATTATATACAAGTTGCCGGTAAGGAAGGGGTTAATTACGCCTGCTACTATTTGAATCAAACTTACTTATTTCCTATTTCTCGATGAACCCTCATTTGGAAATTGGAATAAACAAACATTTCCTAGAGCTTAAAAATAAAGGTTAGAGCCATTGCTAAAATTGCTTTAATTTACATTTGCCTGCAGGGTGAGGGGCATACGTCGACGGAGGGATTTTCTTTAAGGGGAGATGACGTTCGGCCCATTAGTTTGGCGATTTATAAACATTTCGCCCCATTGTGTTGTAAATATTAAGACTTTCCATGTCATTTAGGTGTCGATTGTTTCCTGGCGAGCCTGTAATTTAAGGGGAACCAGCCTTTGGCCGGGACATTTTCTATTGAAAAATGTACACATTTATGTTGAAGGAGGGTCTTGGGAGATGTTTTTGTAAAGCTTGATGGAGGTCTAGGGAGGAAACTAAAAACAATATAAAAATATATATAAAGAAGGGAATAAGTACAACATATATAAAGAAGGGAATAAGTACAATATATAATTATAAAGGAGGGAATAAGTACAATTACCCCCCCCCCCCCCCTTAAGGGGAGATCTCCACTTGAGGGATTTTGTTCTTGACCCCTTTCTCCCTCATGTTTAGCCCCATTGCTTTTGATATTATAAAACGTTTCCCCATTAGTTTAGCGATTTTAAGAACTTTCACCCCATATTAAGACCTTTCGTGCAATTCAGGTGTCGATTTTATCCTGGCGAGCGATAGCGAGCCTGTAATTTAAGAGGAACCGGCTTCCAGCCGGGACATTTTTCTACCGAAAAATTTACAAATTTATCTTGAAAGGGGGTCTAGGGGGTGTAATTTTAAGATTGATGGAATTCTAGGGAACGAACTAAAAACCTCCCCTTAATTCTATCAATACTAGCTGTTACTGGAAAGTGTTACGCTGTTAAATATGTTATGTATGTATGTATGTATGTATGTATGTATGTATGTAGCTGAAGGTGGCCGACTCGAAACAGAGACCGAACATAAACAACATTTAAAGTTCCAGTTCTTAGATTCCGGGACCACTTTCGCGTTCCCTCGCCCCTTACTCAGTCTCGACTAGTAGGTGAACTTTACAAGGGGAGGAGGATTCCTAGCCCCCTGCCCATAGAAGGAAAAAGTAGGACAATACAAGAGACAGACAGAAACGGCTAAGGTTGGGTAGAGGATGCCAAACTTCAATCTGGATAGGACCAGCCCTCACCCCATAAATAAATATTATATTAATAATAAATAATATAGAAGGTAAAAGCCTAATGTGCTAATTCCATTAAGGGGGTCACCGGCTTTTCTTATCGTTTTCTCCTTTTCTCTCTTTCCCTGGCTTGTATCCATTCGGCCCCATTCAGCCTGCTGTTTTAAGACGTTTATCCCCATCCAGGTGTCAATTTCTTCCTGGCGAGCGATAGCGAGCCAGCATTGTATGGCGAAATCCGGCTTCGCCGTACACATTCTTCTATGGAAAAATGTACAAATTTAGCTTGCTGTCAAAACAAAAATATATATATTCTGGCTCGCTACCGCTCGCCAGGAAAATATTGACACCTGGGTGGGGGTAAACGTCTTAAAACAGCAGGCTGAATGGGGCCGAATGGATCCAAGCCAAAGAGAGAGGGAGAGAATGAGAAAAAAAGCGAGGTGGGCTCCCTTAATTGCCCGAAGTAAACCCCACTATATTAACACATACCGTAGTCTACCAGCGACGTGTGTTAGATTATATTAACCCTTTGAGTGCCAGCGACGTGTTAGATTATATTAACCCTTTGAGTGCTAGCGACGTGTTAGATTATATTAACCCTTTGAGTGCCAGCGACGTGTGTTAGATTATATTAACCCTTTGAGTGCCAGCGACGTGTTAGATTATATTAACCCTTTGAGTGCCAGCGACGTGTGTTAGATTATATTAACCCTTTGAGTGCCAGCGACGTGTTAGATTATATTAACCCTTTGAGTGCCAGCGACGTGCTAGATTATATTAACCCTTTGAGTGCCAGCGACGTGTGTTAGATTATATTAACCCTTTGAGTATCTTATTATTGCTAGAGGTCCTTCTTAAGCTTAATACAATCGTCTAACAAGGGGCCAGCATATGATACAAAGGACGTCCCCTGGTACTGTACGGGTTAACGCATATCGTACCGGTGACGTTCTTTTCATTATTCTCTGGCAACTATTAGATGATTTTATTAAGCTTAGGAAGGACCTGTAACCATTAATAGGGTACAAGCTTTCTCAATTAATCCATTTAGCTACCGGTACCACAGATCCTTCCAAAGCTAATTAAGGGGAGGTATTTAGTTTGTTCCCTAGACCTCCATCAAGCTTAAAATTACACCCCCTTGAGTCCCTTTCAAGATAAATTTGTACATTTTTCGGTAGAAAAATGTCCCGGCCGAAGGCCGGTTCCTCTTAAATTACAGGCTCGCTATCGCTCGCCAGGATAAAATCGACACCTGAATGGCACGAAAGGTCTTAATATGGGGTGAAAGTTCTTAAAATCGCTAAACTAATGGGGCAAACGTTTTATACTATCAAAAGCAATGGGGCTAAACATGAGGGAGAAAGAGGTCCAGAAAAAAATCCCTCAAGTGGAGATCTCCCCTTTTAAAGCCCTCTAATAGTTAGCCGGAATATAATGCAAAGGACGTCACCGGTACAGAAGGGGTTAATAATGAAAAGAACGTCACCGGTACAGAAGGGGTTAATAATGAAAAGAACGTCACCGGTACAGAAGGGGTTAATAATGAAAAGAACGTCACCGGTACAGAAGGGGTTAATAATGAAAAGAACGGCACCGGTACTGAGTGGGTTAAGAACAGTTAATAATGAAAAGAACGTCACCGGTACAGAAGGGATTAATAATGCAAAGGACGTCACCGGTACAGAAGGGGTTAATAATGCAAAGGACGTCACCGGTACAGAAGGGGTTAATAATGCAAAGGACGTCACCGGTACAGAAGGGGTTAATAATCGCAGACAAAGGGTTTAAGGGAGCCCGCCTCCTGTTTTTGTTTTCTCTCTCTCTCCCTCTCTCTGTGGGTTGTATCCATTCGGCCCCATTCAGCCTACGGTTTTAAGACGTTTATCCCCATCTGGGTGTCGATTTTTTCCTGGCGAGCGGTAGCGAGCCAGCATGTATTTTAAAACGTTTTTTGACAGCAGGCTAAAATTGTACACAAATTTCTCCGGCGAAGCCGGATTTCTCGATACAATGCTGGCTCGCTATCGCTCGCCAGGAAGAAATCGACACCTAGATGGGGATAAACTTCTTAAAACAGTAGGCTGAATGGGGCCGAATGGATACAAGCCAGGGAAAGAGAGAAAAGGAGAGAAAGAGAGAAAAGGAGAGAAAAAAAGCCTGTGACCCCCCTTAAAATAATTACGCCGTGTGGAGAGGAGCGGAGCAGGGAAGGGGTGAGGGTTCAGCGACCCCCCCCCCCCCCCCACCCCGAGAGTGGGTTATAAATTTACAGAGTTGGGTAATTCAGACTAAGTTCGCTATGACAATTCTGCTATGTGGCGGGGGCGTGAGGAGGGGGTGGGGTGGAGATGGGGCGGGGGGCTAATGAGGCCAGTTACTCAGCCTCTCTTAAGGGGAGATGGTTCACTTTTTGGGCGATTTGTGCATGTATTCATTATTTGTCTAGTTTCCTCCCTAGACATCCATCAAATTTAAAAAAAAAAAAAATCCATTAGATCCCCCTTCTAGATTAATTTGTAAATTTTTTGGTAGACAAATGTCCCGGCCAAAGGCCGGTTCCTCTTAAAATTGCAGGCTCACTATCGCTTGCCAGGAAATAATAGACACCTAAATGGCACGAAAGGTCTTAAAATTGACAACGAAATGGGGCAAAATGTGTTAAAATCGCCAAACTAATGGGCCGAACGTCTTACAGTCTCAAAACTAGTGGGGCTAAGCATTAGGGAGAAGGGGGGCCAGAAAAACGGTCTGCCTCCCCTTAACCCCCTCAGTACCGGTGACATCCCTTTCTTTTTACGTTATTCTGGCAACTATTAGAAGGTTGTATTCCGGCGTGGGAAAAGCTAGAGTTGGATAGTTCAGTGCATATATTATTGATGAAAGAATGTTTGGCGAGGCGAAGATCAGATTTGGCTTGATTCCGGGCAGAAACAAAGGAAGTATGAGATTCTTGAGTTTGAAGGCGTTGGTACCATTTGAATGAGTCCTCCTAATTGCAAGAGTAAGTAAACCAAGATTTTTTTGCATTAGACTGAGAGAAAGAAAATGGAATGTATGCTTCCATGCCCGAGAGGATTACCTCGGTAATGCGTTCAGCACTCTCCGAGGGACCCCGACCACGGAAGCACAAGTCATTCCATGGGAAATCAAAGAAGTTATGCCGAAGAGCCTCCCAGTTGGCAGCGCCAAAGTGCCACAAACGCCGCCGGCTGGGAAGATCGGTTGGCCGTTCCGGAGAGATAGGACAGGTGACAGAGATAAGTTTATGGTTGGAGGAGCTCAAAGGAGAGAAAATATTTACAGTATAAGCAGAAGGGTTAGAGGT
This sequence comes from Paralithodes platypus, assembly GCA_032716605.1. Lineage (NCBI taxonomy): Eukaryota > Metazoa > Arthropoda > Malacostraca > Decapoda > Lithodidae > Paralithodes > Paralithodes platypus. The sequence continues at coordinate 27,410,426 of CM064542.1, read as the reverse complement.
TAGAAATAAATCAAGAATGTTGAGCCGATCTCCGAAGCGATCTGGGATATGGATGGGTTGCTGGACTAAACTGCTAATTTAGGATAGAAAAGACTTAGGCTTGTTCACCAGGTTGGTCAGTGGAAACAGAGGAGAGCCATTGGTGGTGGTGAACGTTGAAATCTCCTAAGATGGGGATTTCTGCGAAAGGAGAGATTGATAGAATATGTTCCACTTTAGAAATTAGATAGTCAAAGAAGTTTGGATAGTCAGTAGAATTAGGGGAGAGCTAAACAGCGCAGAAATATTTAGTGACAAGAAAGCTTTAGCCAGAGAATTGAGAATTCAGAAGAATCAAAGTTGAGAACACGAGTGATAGCAAGATTGTTGCGTACATAGAAGCAACATCCACCTTTGACTTGAAACTGAGGATAGAGATAATAGGAGGGTACAGAGAAGGGTTCGCTGTCAGTAGTCCCAGACAACTGCGTTTAGGTGAGAAAGAAAAGATCAGGGTTGGCAGAGAAGAGGTGGCGTTCCACAGAATGGAAGTAAGAGGAAAGGCCACGAATGCTTGCGAAATTAATGTGATAGTAGAAGGAAGTGGTCCAGAGCACTTTGGTGAGTCGTTGCCAGGGGTCAGACAAGTGGGGGCATTTCTGATCCCCCCCCCCCCCCGGGGACTCCGAGGAGGGTCATGGTTTTGTCATCTTTTGTTTGAAAAAAGGTAGTGTAGAATAAGGGGTTTGTAGTATAATGTATTGATAGGAGGAGAAGGTATTTTGGAGGGCAGGCTGGGGTTGCCAGGCACAGAAAGGATCAGCTAGGGAGGCCAGATGGTGAAACAGGAGTTCCAGCCTTCCTTATCAACCACCAAGCACTCCCAGGGAGTACCACCCTGTTCGGCTGGTGCCTACAGCCTCCTCCTAACAATTCTGGAAGTGGGATTCCTAGTCTCAACCTCCAGGGGCTATCTGCGCCACAAAGTGACAGGTGGTGGGATCGCCACATCCCTACGCCTAGACACACTATACATGGAAATAGAACATGCTGTATAGTATTCACGGACAGAGGAGATACAGTGAACATACAGTAGCAAGGCGAGATGCAGAATACAGTACATGGAAAGAAGGTATATACAATACAATGGAAGGAGATTTAGTCCATGAGCCAAGACCCGAATTTTGGGATATCGGTACCACCCGGGGTGACTAATTCTCTTAGGTGTTTTTAGCTTGCTACATGTCTCTAGTTTATGTTTTGATATGATAGCCCTTGCACATTGGTAGCTTAATGGTCGTTATCACTTCTTGAATAGACATACCCTACCGAAAATTCCGAAATTTTTTAAAATGTCAAATTTGGGGACAGGAATGCCTAAATGTCAACAAAATGCATATAGTAATTGTCACATTTAATACAAGTCCTGTAAATACACACTAAGCATGCCATGGGCTTGTACATACTATTATGGCAAATTACTACTCCTAAATATCATCTACGTCAGACTCGGAATCTGACTGTTGTGCCACCGGCTCTTCTTCAATAGCCTTGTTCTGACATGTCTGTAACCTGCACATGTCCGTGCATTTTAGACCATTGCTGAGGCAAGTACACTTAGGGAGTTCGCATGACCGCACACACTTGCAAGACAGTAGCTGCATAAGAGCATCTGGTGCTGGTGAGCCTCGCATCCAGTTGACGGCAAGCTTACCGTCCTCATCTGTCATCCAACCCCAGGGGATGAGCCCAGGGGATGAGCCCAGGGGATGAGCCAAGACATCACTCATTTTGAGCTTTCTGTTCTCGGCAACAAGGATCATCTGGCCAAATAGGTTCCTGTCAGCCTTTAAGATAACCTCCTTGGCATGGTCTTGTGAGCGTGGCTTCATTCTGATGTTAGTGAACGTTCTCAGTTTCGTCTTCGTCATCGTGTCATGAAACTGTATAGTTGGCGTATCGATCTCCAGGCGCTCTTCCTTGAAGGCTTGATATGCATCCTCTCCTATTCTGTAGGCCCCTAGAAGGTCTTTGACAACTTCTGGTGGTGCCATAGTCGCAGTTGACAAACTGACAAGATCTTCTTGCTCTGCGTTGAAGGGGTTCAACCAGCTGGTCTCCATCAGTTGAACTAAAGATTGGACATCGGTCTCATCTCTTCTAATCCTGGGCATCTGTAGGTCTGGGTGGCTGAAGTCAGTATACTTTTGGCCTACTACCATAGTCCTGAGCTGCCTTAAGTACCTGCTGCGATACTCCGATGTCAGGTAGTACCTGGCGACAGCTCCGCCTTTCAGGCTGAAGCCTTTTGTGCCCCCTGGTGTCTGGGTGTCTTTGTTGATCGTCTCTTCGATTGTCTGGTCCACAGGGATCCGTCCAAAGGGATTCTTGCTACCGATCTGGACCGAAAAGCCACCTTGCATGAAGTGTTCATGGACCTCTGGGTGTTCAATGGGCAGTCGAGACATCAAGGCATAGTAGTAGGTTAGGAACCGGGCATAGTTCACTTTGTCATAGGCAAAACACCACGGTATCATCTGTCGGATTGCTCCTAGGTGGAGCATCCAGTTGCCTTCTCTGGAGGCTCGAATTAAGTCCAGCATGATCTCAACCATGTCCAGGTATGACATCCAGAATGCTGAGAGGTTGTGTTCATCTCTGAGGGTCTCAAGATAAACTTGGAAAAGCTTTATGATATGTGTGCATGATTCACTCTCCATCAGCTCTTGAAAGAGTCCCTGAGACACATTGCTGTGAAAGCTGTTGATGTCCTTCAGTGTTTCATCTAGATGGTGTATGTCCCTTGAATGGTTTTCTTCTAGCCATGAAAGGAAGCCTTTCCATGCAAGCCTCATCAGTGCTTCATACACGAGCTTGTGTAGTCTCACTGCTCTGTTGTACCTCTTGCCGTTCATCACTCCTGACACTGATCCTTCTGCGATGATACCTGATTCCACACACAGATCTCTAAGACCTGCATCTTGAAACCTCTTTCCTATGGTGGAGATGAGATTACAGATTGTGTGGAAGACGCCCATCCTGATGATAATGTTCTTGAACTTCTCTTGTTTCCAGATAACTTCGGCAGCTTTGGCATAGAGTGCTTGATCAAACACGCACACAATCTTGTTAAGCTGTAAGGACTGCATGATAGCATGCGTTTGTTCCAAGATTTCATTAACGGTGGACATTTCTGTTGCGGGAGCATTGATAGTGGGCAGGTAGCTTACAGTGTCCTGAACCACTGCAATGTCTCTGCGCATTTTGATGTTGAACCCAGTCCAACTGCTGATGGACTGGTCCTCATGGTCTGACATTCGAGTAAGAAGCCAGATATGGTTCTTTGTCTTTGAATCCTGGACTTCCTTGGTAGTGTCGACATACGCAGTCTCAATCCTAGGTGGCCCTGCCCGCCGCCCAACATTGTATATTGGCAGCATTGATGATGTCTGAGTGATGCTTCTTATCTTGGACTTGGTAATCTCTGGCAGGACTTTCTCTGGCACAGAGCCTGCAACCTTGGACTGGACAGCAATGCCATTGACTCTATGAGAAGTACCTGCTCCACTTAGGGTCTCTTCAAGTCGGTCAATGTTATCCCAGGCCAGGGTTGTGAACACACCAGGGTAGATGTTTGCTGGCAGTGGAATGTCATCCTTTGAGCATTCCAGCTTCTGGATACAAAGGGCTGTATCGATCTCCTCAAACATTGAGTAAGACACACAGTGACCAAGACGATTCAGAGTTCGGATCAGTTCTGTGTTTCCTGTCAAAGACTTTACAGCATTGGTCAGCAGTACGTGCTTGGGTGGTTTTGTCTTGCCACTGGTAACAGCAAAGACCAAGTCACTGCCAAAGGAAGTGGCAAGACGTTGAGCTCTTTCAGAGGGAGTTTCACACTCACACTCTCCTGTCAGCAGGGTGTGCAGGAATTGAGTGACTGCTGCAGGAATGACATTCTGATCTGTATCGGGAGGCCATGGCTGACTCACATCTTGTTTATTGATCTCATTCCTCAGCTGCATTCCTGCTTTGGTTAAGACATCTTCAGAGTTAGCTGCTCTTGCTTCTTGCAGGTCTTTTGCCATTTTGTGTGCTTGCCGGGCAAGGTCGTCCATTGAGAGGCTGCGTGGATAGATTAGAAGCTTTCCTTTCTCATCTGGGACAAAGCGTAGTGATTCTCCAAACTCGGTTTCAATCTTTCGGCGAACATGTTTCTTTGTCGCTGGTTTCAGTTGGATAATACCACGGGACATCATGGATCTCTCAAGCCTAGATGTGAGGTTTGTCATAGGCAGTACCTCTGGGTTGGGGAATAATTTGGTCCTTATATACAAGCAGAGTTCCTCGAGGGCTTCTGTCTCAACCTCTTCGTAGCGTGCTTCCTCGCTTTCTTCCTGATTTTCACCTGCACCCGACCTGGCGGCCGCTGGGAAATCATCTTTTGTGAAGAGTTTGTAGCACGACTTGTGGTAGTGACCCTCTGCAGCAACAAGGTCTCTGCTAACTAAACCAAGGATTCTCTGGTTGAGTTTCCTTATTGCTGCTCTGCGAATCTTCTCATCTGCTCGTAGCTCAACACACTGTATGAGTGGCTCCCTTGTCTTTGTTGTTTTTATGTACTTGCTTGACTTCTCGCAGAAGATACATACTTTGGCATACACCCTGCTAGTACTAGGGGCATCCCTTGATGCCCTCCTCCTGGGGTCGACGCTTGCTGATTCTATCTTGACACCCTTGGCAAGGATAGAATCCAGTGACTTCTTCATTGTAAAGAGACTACGACATTTACAGTGATAATGTATGTGTGGTATTCCTCCTTCTTCAAGGCCCTTGGCTGCTTCCAGGACTGGATCATGCTGCCTGATTTCTGCAGCCCTGAGCAATGTGTTCCAGGAGTCCAAATCCTGTGGTGACACCAGAGCATCGCTGTCATCATCAGAGCAGTGGATGATACAGTCGATCCGTGCTCTCTTCCTCGCAGATGGTTCCATCCTGCCGTCAAACAGTCGACACACACCTGCAAAAAATATCACCATTAAACCATGAACAAACAAACACATTACATGGAAACCACTCTACATATGTTTGCTCCTTCCAATAATAAATTATCCCCAAAATATAACAAAAAATCCCCAAATATGAAATAAACCCCTAAATATGGAGAAACTTGAAATACACATCGGAATAATTCTTGTAGAGAATCAAATAAGCTACAAGAGCTGTTAGAATATATTTTTCAATGTTCCCCATATTTAAGGATTTATTCTAGATTTAGAGGAAAATACCCAAAATATAGAGTATATTCCGAAATATGAGGAAATTTGAAAAATACCTAGGAACAACTCTGGTAGAGAATATAATTCTACATAGGTGTTCAAAGTTTCGCGATGATTGTGTGATGGATTTTAAAGAAAATGAGGAAAACGCCGAGCGTCACGCTAAAAATCTTTATTTTTGGGTAGCGCCCCTATTGCATAAAAAAAAATAGACTAAGCTACCAGTGCGAGAAGGCTATCATATCTTAATGTACTTACAGTCACTCTATAAACATTTTAGTACCATTCGTGTTTAGTCACCCCAGGTGGTACCGATATCTGGCCTGGCTCATGGACTAATTATAGTATACATTAAAATGGATATTTAATATAAAATTATGTGCAGAATATATAAGAAATAACGTATACCTGGAAATAACGTATACCTGGAAATAACGTATACCTGGAAATAACGTATACCTGGAAATAACGTATACCTGGAAATAACGTATACCTGGAAATAACGTATACCTGGAAATAACGTATACCTGGAAATAACGTATACCTGGAAATAACGTATACCTGGAAATAACGTATACCTGGAAATAACGTATACCTGGAAATAACGTATACCTGGAAATAACGTATACCTGGAAATAACGTATACCTGGAATAACGTATACCTGGAAATAACGTATACCTGGAAATAACGTATACCTGGAAATAACGTATACCTGGAAATAGCGTATACCTGGAAATAACGTATACCTGGAAATAACGTATACCTGGAAATAACGTATACCTGGAAATAACGTATACCTGGAAATAACGTATACCTGGAAATAACGTATACCTGGAAATAACGTATACCTGGAAATAACGTATACCTGGAAATAACGTATACCTGGAAATAACGTATACCTGGAAATAGCGTATACCTGGAAATAACGTATACCTGGAAATAACGTATACCTGGAAATAACGTATACCTGGAAATAACGTATACCTGGAAATAACGTATACCTGGAAATAACGTATACCTGGAAATAACGTATACCTGGAAATAACGTATACCTGGAAATAACGTATACCTGGAAATAATAATGGATACTGTATACACACGAAGAGAGCATACAGCATTAACACTATATAAACTCAGCCTTAAATAATATTGCAAGAAAACCTAGATTTATCCACCGAGGGAAGAGGCTGAGGTAAGCGATATCATCCTGACACATGACCTACTGAACTTCACTTTATGGCCCCCAGCTCTCTCAACTTTATATGATGTAGTGCAGTGAGTGGCAGGAGCAAATGTTTAAAATATCAGGTTAAAATGTTTATATCTTGCTGGAGAATTGTTCGTGCAAGGCTGTCTAAAAGGGTACAATGAAATTTGACGTACCTTTATATGATATTTAATGTTGCAGTATGACTTTAGGGGAGGTATTTAGTTTGTTCCCTACGTTTTCATCAAACTTAAAATTACACCCCCTAGACCCCCTTTCAAGATAAATTTGTACATTTTTCGGTAGAAAAATGTCCCGGCCGGAGGCCGGTTGCTCTTAAATTACAGGCTCGCTATCGCTCGCCAGGAAAAAATCGACACCTAAATGGCACGAAAGGTCTTAAACTTGACAGAAATGGGGCAACATTTCTTAAAATGTCCAAACTACTAGGGCGAACGCCTTAAAATCTCAAAAGCAATGGGGCTAAACATGAGGGAGAAAGGGGTCCAGAAAAAAAACCTCAAGTTGAAATCTCCCCTTAAGCCAATTTATCCTGATATTCTGTTATTATATTTATGTTTTATGTCGGGTGAGGGCTGGTCCTATCCAGAATGAGGTTTGGCATCCTCTACCCAACCTTAGCTGTTTTTGTCTGTTTATTTTGTTTTACTCTCCTAGTTTTCCTTCTGGGGGCAGGGGGCTAGGAATCCTCCTCCCCTTGTATAATTCTCCTACTCGACGAGACAAAGAAACATGCGAGAAAACGCAAAAGTGGTCACAAACCCGGAGAATAGGAACTTTAAATGTAGTTTCTGTTCGGGCTCTGTCTCGTGTTGGCCACCCCCAGCTATGGGGTATGTGCCTGAGTATATACATACATACATACATTTTTTTTACTTTTGTCTTTGCATTGAACATGTTGGTTAACCTTCGAAGTCCAAGGAGGTTTGAACCTTCGCGCCACCTGTATCCGAGGGGTTCTCAGCAATGTTCATATATCCGAGGGGTTCTCAGCAATGTTATGTTCATATATCCGAGGGGTTCTCAGCAATGTTATGTTCATATATCCGAGGGGTTCTCAGCAATGTTATGTTCATATATCCGAGGGGTTCTCAGCAATGTTATGTTCATATATCCGAGGGGTTCTCAGCAATGTTATGTTCATATATCCGAGGGGTTCTCAGCAATGTTATGTTCATATATCCGAGGGGTTCTCAGCAATGTTATGTTCATATATCCGAGGGGTTCTCAGCAATGTTATGTTCATATATCCGAGGGGTTCTCAGCAATGTTATGTTCATATATTCATATTGTCTTCCCAATGAAATGTTCTAACCTAGGTAAATTATATATCACAATGCAGCACTCACGATTATCTTTCGAATGTCAAAGACTACATCGTTCTACACCAAACGGAGTAGAATGTGGTTTGATGGTGAAAATTAAAGTACCGGTATAGTTTTGGCACGTAGCATGTAGGCTTTCGGGGGTGTTGGAAATTATGATGATGATAATGTATTCACATTTCAATAATAAAAGAGCCAAATTGAGGGCAATTATGAATCAGAATGCAGCACTTACTGTTAGATTGAGAATGGTGAAGACTAGAACATTCTTCACCAAGTGGTTCTGGTTTGATGCTGTAAATACGAGGATTGCTTTGGTCTACTTGACATTTTCGTATGTGTTTTTGTTCGGATGTTCGACCGGCATACGAGTTAAACTTATAAACACTCGTGAAACTATTGATTATTTATAATGGATTATTACGAAGTTCATTGATCATGGATTATTGATTTAGTTCACCATTTTGTAATCATTCTTGTGTCCTTGAATACTGCTTACGTGCATCGATTCCGATGGACACAAGTTATCATTTGGGTAACTTGGGCTGTGCTTGCATCGCAGTTGCCAGGCAGGTTGACTGTGAATGGTTGTGTGGTTCGTGTACCGTCCGCCATGACAGCAAAACTTTCTCTCACACGGATTTAAGTGTTTTAACCCATGAACATGTGCAAAATAAAAGGCCAAGTTGAAGTGGGGTGGGGTATAAAGGGGAGAAGGAGTGGAGGATGTGGTATGGAAAGATAAAACTACTTTTTGTGTGTCACAAAAATGTCAGACATATCCCGGCACTGGCATGGTTTTTGAAGGGTTATTTTTACACATGTTTAAATACTGTGGCTTCCGAGAGGACCTTCATAGGGCATGGGTTAAGAAGGAGTTTAAGCCTGTGGTATTTAAAAGTATGCCCGGGCCCCCATGGCGCGATGCTGGAGCGTACTTTTGAAAGTATGGTAGGGCCTCTTGGGTTAAGCTTTCTGAAGCTTGTCACTGATATTCTTAAACCTAGTTTCAGTCCTATGAATCTGATCAAATATTACTCTGTTCTAAGAATGTCCTTTAAATTAATCTGGAAAGAATTCTAACGTTACTGAACTTTAACTTACTTAAATCTTTCTAAGACTTTGACGAACATTATCACTGACATTATTTTATTATATATTTGTCAAGACCGTTATGAGTCTGGTTAAAGCTCATAAAATGCTGATGATCTTTAACAGTCTGGCGTCTGGCCTTTATAAGCCTATCGTTTAACCCTATTATGCCCGAATGCGGTCTTTTTGGACCTCCCCTATTTCGCTCCATTAGTTTTGAGATGCTTCACTCGATTACTTTGGCGATGATGAAACGTTTTGCCCCTTTAAGGTGTCGTATATATTTCTGGGCAATTCCGAGCGAGCCTGAAATTTAGTAGAAATTGACATTCGGCTGAGATATATTTCTGTCAACAAAATGTACATATTCTGCTTGAAGGGGGTCTGGTGGGCATTTTTTGTTTAGTTTGAAGGAAGTTTGGGGAGGTGTTTATATTAGCTTAGGGGACAAACTAAGGTAAATTGCTCGAACATTTCAAACCAGGAAAAAATCCTCAATAATAATTTAACCCTTTGAGGATCATGACGCGTTTTTCAGTTTCTTCTGGCTATAACTAGACGATTTTATATAGCTTAGGAAAGATCTTGAGCAATCAAAGGGGTAAAGTCGATCTCCATTACCTTTTTCACTCATGCAGATCCCTCCGTTGCTTAACCCCTTCAGTACCATAACGTCATTTTCAGCATATTCTGGTTACCATTAGATGATTTATTTTAATTTGTACAAGGGGTTAAGGGGAGGCAGACTGTTTTTCTGGATCCCCTTCTCCCTAATGTTTAGCCCCACTAGTTTTGAGATTATAAGACGTTCGGCCCATTAGTTTGGCAATTTTAACACCTTTCGCCCTATTTCGTTGTAAATTTTAAGACCTTTCGTGCCATTTAGGTGTCGATTATTTCCTGGCGAGCGATAGCTAGCCTGCAATTAAAAGAGGAACCGGCCTTCGACCGGGACATTTTTCTACCAAAAATTTTACAAAAAAAATATCTTGAAGGGGGGTCTAGGGGGTGTTTTTCTAAGCTTGATGGAGGTCTAGGGAGGAAACTAAAACAATATATGAATAAATTAATTAATAGACCAAACAAACGGTCTGCCTCCCCTTAACACAATCTCCTAATAAGCCACAAGGGGTCGGACCAGATAGCGTTGACCTTGACCAACCTGCCATCAACAAGGTTAAGGCCTGGCATCTGATACTAACGCGCATTAACGGGAAGTATTCAATATTTGTTTTTCTGAACCCCCTTCTCCTTCATGTTTAGCCCCAATAGTTTTCATATGCTAATACTTTCGCCCATTTCTGTCAATATTAAGACCTTACTTGCCACTTAGGTGTCAATTTCTTCCTGGCGAGCGATAGCGAGCCTGTAGTTTATGAGGAACCGGCCTTCGGTCGGGAAATTTTTCTGCCGAAAAATCTACAAATTATTCTCGAAGGGAGGAATTTGGGATAGTGTTTCATTACACGTGATAGAGGTCTAGCGAGCAAACTAAAACAAATATATATCCCAGTAAAAAAAAAGTATATATATATATATATATACGGTATATATATATATATATATATATATATATATATATATATATATATATAAATATATATATACTGTATATATATATATATATATACACAAAAATAACGTCCCATATATATATACTCGGTATATATATATATATATATATATATATATATATCCCTTATATATAATATCCCTTTCTGGTTATGAGCTCCCCGACCTCATGTTATCATTCCGTTCACACCAGCTATCCATCAACACGGGACAGTCACTCTTAACTCTATTTGGTCCGAGGGAGGGCTTTTCAGACTTCCCCTGTTTCACTCCACATATATATATAATATATATATACACACACAGTCAACCACAAAGGCAAGTTATTCAATAGGTACAGCACAACCGTTCTATTTGTACACAAAAGGAATAATAGATCACACAATAATACTGCAACAATACATGAAATAATAACAATACTACATTCACAATATAATGGAATTTACGTTTCTGAGTTATAGCTGAATATAAAAGGGATACCAGTCACAAGGTTAAGGGGAGGTTTCTAGTTTGTTTCCTACTCCTCCAGCAATCTTAAAATTTCACCCCCTTGACCCCTCTTTAAAGATAAATTTGTACATTTTTCGGTAGAAAAATGTCCCGGCCGAAGGCCGATTACTCTTAAATTACAGGCTCGCTATCGCTCGCCAGGATAAAATCGACACCTAAATGGCACGAAAGGTCTTAAAATTGACAGAATGGGGCGGAAATTCTTAAAAATAACCAAACTAATGGGGCAAACATCTGAAAATCTCCAAAGCAATGGGGCTAAACATGATGGAGAAAGAGGTCAAGTAAAAAATCCCTCAAGTGGAAATCTCCCCTTACTGGGATATCACTTTACTTGAGTTATGGCAACAATACAATCACGTGTTCTTCGATGTCTACGACGTTTTCTATTACATTAGGTACGCGCTACATACAATTCCTTTTGTTTAGAGGTGACTGTATATTATGATAATTTAATATGTATGGAAATAATAATATAAAGACTGTCTAGAATATTTATATATCAGCATCTATAGTTCGCGATTTCACGTTTTCTCTATATCTCTTATTGGCGATAGGAAACAATTATAGAAGAATATTTACTCAATGTAAATCACTTAAGGAGAGATATATCCACTTGAGGGATTTTTTTCTTGACCCCTTTCTCCCTCATGGTTAGCCCCATTGTTTTTGAGATTTTAAGACGTTTGCCCCATTAGTTTGGTGATTTTAAGAATTTCCGCCCCATTCTGCCAATTTTAAGACCTTTCGTGCAATGTAGTTGTCGATTTTATCCTGGCGAGCGATAGCGAGCCTGTAATTTAAGAGTAAGTGGCCTTCGGCCGGGACATTTTTCTACCGAAAAATGTACACATTTATCTTGAAAGGGGGTCATAGGGGTGACATTTTAAGATTGCTGGAGGAGTAGGAAACAAACTAGAAACCTCCCCTTAATATATAAGTGTGCGTGAGTGGATATTGAGTTCTGTACGTAAATAAGTCTCAACTATTTAATCTACTACATCACAGTCAAACTAGGATGCCTTTCCATAATAATAAGAACATTTACTATAGCGAAAGGTCCAGGCAAGAAGGGACTCGAGAGCTAGAGATGCACAGTAGATAGTTATTATATTTTAAGGGGGGGGGGATGGGCCGGTTTTCTGGACCACTTTCCCCCTTATGTTTAACCCCATTGGTTTTCAGATGTTAAGATGTTTGCCCCATTAGTTAGTCGATTTTAAGACCTTTCGCCCCATTTCTTCGTCAATATTTAGACCTTTCGTGCTATTTAGGTGTCGATTTTTCCCCTGGCGAACGATAGTGAGCCTGTAATGATAGTGATCCTGTAATGATAGTGAGCCTGTAATGTTGTCCCGGCCTTCGGCCGGGACATTTTTCTACCGAAAAATGTACAAATTAATCTAGAAGGGGGATCTAATGGATGTTTTTTTTTAAATTTGATGGAGGTCTAGGGAGGAAACTAGAAAAATAATAAATGCATGCAAAAATCGCCCAAAAAGTGAAGCATCCCCCCTTCATGATTATCCTGGTGTGCGAGGGGGAGTTAGAGATTTATCTTGTGGTAGACGTATGGGACTCTTCTCTCTGCTCTTCTTCTCCGGCTTCTGTCAGGACCTGAATTTTCTCTTGCAGGGGCTTCCTGTCTTCTGTTGATGGTGTTAGGTTTGTAGGCTAGGTTTCGTACCGCTAGCAATGCACGGTTTTTGCACCACATGCAACGTGTTCTAGTTGGTGACCAAGGAGGTTAGCATCGAGCCTCGTGTTTCCCTTGTCTGTTGCACTGGCTGGTCTTCAACTCAGCATTTCTGTCCATGGACCGGAATGGCCAGTCTCGTACGTAGCTGGCTGACCAAAACAATGCTTACCAACAACAACACTGTTTTCCTGTCTTCTGACCAGGTTTCTAGTCTCGAATCTAGATTTCCCAGTCTTGTACTTGGGATTGTTCCAACTTTGGACCTGGATAGGCTAGTATCGTACCTAGCTAGTCTGCTTCTGCCAGTTTGGGTGAAGTAGTCTCTCCTATCCCTGCATATGCTGGTTTCGATCTTGTGGGAGCTTGAACGGCATGGTTCGGTATTGTTGTTGTTTACGCGCCCTCCGACGTCATTCTAGATTGTCATCTGGTCACGTGGGGGCACCTGCACGGATGAAGGGTGCAATGGTCCTCTCTGTCTGGTGTTTTGGTGTCCTTCTGGTGTGATGTTTTTCGTGATGTTAATAGCAGCAATTCTCACCATGGGCATAATAATTGTATTCCATTAGTTTGGCGATAATAAGACGCTTTATCCCTTTCAGGTGGCGATTTGTGCCTGAGCGCGCGAAAGCGAGCCTGTAACTAAAAAGAAATCTGGGCGAGACATTTTTCTATAAAAAAAATGAACAGTAGAAAGTTAGCTTGAAGGGAATCTGGTTGGGCATTTTTTAGTGTGAAAGAAGTTTAGGAAGCCGTTTTTATTAATCTGGGGTCGAACTAAAACACATTGCTCGAAAATGGCAACTAAGCAATGTCATCATTGATAAATAATTCGGTTGCTAGAAAGCCTTCCAAAACTGAGTTAAATTATCAAATGTTGGCCAAAATTAATTATGAAAAGGCGTCCAAATACTAAATGGGTTAAATGTTTTCGGTCTTCATATATTACTGCATTATGCAAATACAGCTATTGAGACTGATATATGAAAATAATTGGCTCTATATTAATTTATATATATAATATGATTGGCTTGAAGTGTATTTTAAATAACAAACATAAATACAAATACATACATATATTTGCCAAATGAAACATACGAGGTCAACCATGTTTTACCGACTCTGCAGCTCTCGTACTTCCCACAGCTTTCCCTATTTTTTATTATACCAGGTTTTCTCGGGGTGTCAGGTGAAGGTATTGAGGGATAAGCCTTTACAACGGCACCTCGTATCTACATTCTACTTTTCTGATTTTTCTGAAGAGTGTAGAGAGGGGAGAAGGGGTGTTGGAGAGAGAGGAAGCTGTTGGAGTGGCTTTGTTATGTGTGTTATTAGTCTGTATACTGCGTCGAGTATGAATGATTTTTCTTGTCATACCTAAAATTCATCAGTACAACCACCTGGGAACTCTCTAACACATTTGACCAAGGATCCTACTGGAAATATAATATCAACGCAGCCTTTACCACTTTGAAATACAAAGGCATAACCTCTATTTAACACTAGGAACTTTTTATATAACTTACTATGCGAAATTATTAATATATAATTTTTTATAAAATTAAATTGTCTGCAGTTTCTGTTTTAAGACTCAGGAAATCAAAATATGTTATGCTTAAGGGGAGGTTTCCACTTGAGGGATTTTTTTCGAACTTCCTTCTTCCTCATGTTTAGCCCCATTGCTTTTGAGATTTTAAGACGTTTGCCCCATTATTTTGGCAATTTTAAGAACTTTTGCCCCATTTCTGTCAAATTTAAGACCTTTCGTGCCATTTAGGTATCGAATTTTTCCTGGCGAGCGATAGCGAGCCTATAACTTAAGAGGAATCGGCCTTCGGCCGGGACATTTTTCTACCGAAAAATGTACATATTTATCTTGAAAGGGGGGATCTAGGGGGTGTAATTTTAAGCTTGATGGAGGTCTAAGACACACACTAGAAACCTCCCCTTAATATGGTGGCCTCTGACTGTACAGTCGTGATCATCAATGCTATACATGTGATTTCTAAGGTGTTTCAACTTTATTTGAAACTCCTAATGATTTTCTTTTCTGAAATTTGTATCGGGAACTGATTCGAGGCATCAAGATGCTTTGGGATTAATGATGGTACACTCGGATGCCATAGTCTCTAGCCCACTCATAAATATTCGTGGATTTCACCCATTTCTAACTATGGAAGTATATCTCTGGAAACGAATTTATGAATATATTTTCCTATACATCAACTACAGAACATTCTATCCTTATTTGTTTTAAAGGAAAGTCTATCCAAAAATCAATCCAGATAATTATAATTGCATAAAGAAAAACATAGGGGTCCACGAATTCTTATGGGTGGGCTAGACACTATGGTATCAGACTGTACTATACAGTGAAGTCAGGAGCATTAAGGGGAGGTTTTTAGTGTTTTCCCTAGACTTCCATTAAACTTAAAATTACACCCCCTTGAGCCCTTTTCAAGATAAATTTGTGCATTTTTCGGTAGAAAAATTTCCCGGCCGAAGGCCGGTTGCTCTTAAATTACAGGCTCGCTATCGCTCGCCAGGAAAAAATAGACACCTAAATGGCACGGAAGGTCTTAAAATTGACAGAAATGGGTCGAAAATTCATAAAATCGCCAAATTTATGGAGCGAACGTCTTAAAATGTCAAAAGCAATGGGGCTAAAGATAAGGGAGAAAGGGGTCAAGAAAAAAATCCCTCAAGTGGAAGTCTCCCCTTAATGGCGACGCACCTATTTGAAGCAATATCGAACGACAACGAGACAACAAGACGTTATATCGTTGCTCAGATGATTCAGGACTTTGCTTTATTGGTTATAAAAAGGAAAATCGTTTAAACTTATACATGATCACGACAGTACATCAGTGTATAGTTATATATATATATTTTGTTTATTATAGATGCATATATTATATCATGAGAGAGATGAGCATAAAGAGAATGAGAGAGATAGCTTAAGAGAGAGCATGGGAGAGTCAGAGAGCGTGCAAGAGTGACATAGCATACCAGAGAAAACACGGAAGGGAAATACTAAGCAAGGTGAGCATTTGTTAATATTTGTTTTATTTACCGATGTATATGTTTTACTATGAAAGAGATGAGCAAACAAGAAATATCAAAAGAGAGAGCATGTGAGAGTGAAAGAGCATGCAAGAGTAACAGAGCATACCAGAGAATAAGCAAAAAGGAAATATCCAAAAAATGGGGAGGATTTGTTAATATTTATTATATATATACAGAACCATATATTTTACTATGAGAGAGATAAGCATACAAACGATTGAGAGAGATCATAAAAGAGAGTATATGAGCGTGAAGGAGCATTCGAGAGTGACAAGAGCATACCAGAGAAAAAGGGAAAGGGAAAAACAAAGAAAGGAGAGAACAATATGAGAGAGATGAACAATATGAGAGATGAAACAAAGAAAGGGGAGAACAATATGAGAGAGATGAACAATATGAGAGAGATGAAACAAAGAAAGGGGAGAACAATATGAGAGAGATGAACAATATGAGAGATGAAACAAAGAAAGGGGAGAACAATATGAGAGAGATGAACAATATGAGAGATGAAACAAAGAAAGGGGAGAACAATATGAGAGAGATGAACAATATGAGAGATGAAACAAAGAAAGGGGAGAACAATATGAGAGAGATGAACAATATGAGAGAGATGAAACAAAGAAAGGGGAGAACAATATGAGAGAGATGAACAATATGAGAGATGAAACAAAGAAAGGGGAGAACAATATGAGAGAGATGAACAATATGAGAGAGATGAAACAAAGAAAGGGGAGAACAATATGAGAGAGATGAACAATATGAGAGATGAAACAAAGAAAGGGGAGAACAATATGAGAGAGATGAACAATATGAGAGATGAAACAAAGAAAGGGGAGAACAATATGAGAGAGATGAACAATATGAGAGAGATGAAACAAAGAAAGGGGAGAACAATATGAGAGAGATGAACAATATGAGAGAGATGAAACAAAGAAAGGGGAGAACAATATGAGAGAGATGAACAATATGAGAGATGAAACAAAGAAAGGGGAGAACAATATGAGAGAGATGAACAATATGAGAGAGATGAACAATATGAGAGAGATGAACAATATGAGAGAGATGAACAATATGAGAGAGATGAACAATATGAGAGAGATGAACAATATGAGAGAGATGAACAATATGAGAGAGATGAAACAAAGAAAGGGGAGAACAATATGAGAGAGATGAACATACAAGGGAATGAGAGAGATCATAAGAGAAGTCATTTAAGAGTAGGAGCATGCGAGAATGACAAAAGCATACCAGAAAAAAAGCCAAAGGAAAAACAAAGACAGGGAAGATTTTGATATATAAATTGTTTATTTATAGATGCATGTGTGTTATTATGAGAGAGATAAACATACGAGAGAAACCTTAAGCCAAAGGGATAACCTAAGAAAGGGGCAGGATTTGTGGCGCCTTTCTGCTTGTTGCCCCTCACTTCCAATCGGCAAATTCTGGCCGGGAAGCGTGAGGGAATCGGGGGGACAAATGCGGGCACAAGAAGCGAGGACGGCAGAAAACACCATGCAGGGACGTTCGTTTAGGGTTAAGGGGAGGTTTTTAGTGTGTTTCCTAGACTTCCATCAAGCTTGAAATTACACTCCCTTGACCCCCTTTCAAGATAAATTTGTACATTTTTCGGTAGAAAAATTTCCCGGCCGACGGCCGGTTCCTCTTAAATTACAGGCTCGCTATCGCTCGCCAGGAAAAATCGACACCTAAATGGGACGACAGGTCTTCAAAGTGACATAAATGGGGTGAAAGTTCTTAAAATCGCCAAACTAATGGGGCGAACGTCTTAAAATCTCAAAAGCAATAGGGCTAAACATGAGGGAGAAAGGGGTAAAGAAAAAAATCCCTCAAGTGGAAATCTCCCCTTAACGCTTTCTGTACCGGTGATGCCTTGTGTATTATATTTTGCCAACTATTAGACCATATTATTCAGCTTAGGAAGGGCGTCTACCCATTATGAGGCTACAGACTGTAGCCTCATAATGGCTAGACGTTCTTCCTAAGCTGAATAAAATTGTCTAATTAATTGCGTTCTTTTATTTCATAAATGTTATTTTAGTAAGCGTTATTTCCACAAAGCAATGTTGATAAGTTATTTTACCTTTATCTTGTATCGCCCCCGTTTTGGTGTGCTTAGTTTGCAAGTTTTATATTTTAATATACAGTATAGCACAGGATGTCATCAGTGCTGAATGGGTTAAATCAGTTACCTTATTTACACCGAGTGTCGTCTTGCGTGCAGTCAAAATCAACAGTTAGCTAAAAAACACTTTGATGCAACACCTTGATGATAGTTGGGGTGGAATTTAGCAACAGGGATAATTTACCCGACCCTTCTGCGACGTGAACAAATATTAGCAATTGATTTTTCGAATACAAATACTGTCTCTGCGTTACATAAATACTGTCTCTGCGTTACATAAATACTGTCTCTGCGTTACATAAATACTGTCTCTGCGTTACATAAATACTGTCTCTGCGTTACATAAATACTGTCTCTGCGTTACATAAATACTGTCTCTGCGTTACATAAATACTGTCTCTGCGTTACATAAATACTAAGTTTTCATAATTAACAGCATATAGTGTTTTTCGAAATCTTGTTAATAACGGAGTAATCAAGACGGGTACATGACAATTTACCATCAGCTGGAAAGAAATAGTCTATAGCCAAGGGCACCAATCAAAAAGCGCAATACCCAGGGGAGGCCTTATAGGCGTGTGATAAGGAGTTACTGGAACTCCTGTTTCATTTGTCTGGCTTCCCCCACTGTTTCTGTTTGTGTTTCACTTACACAGATAGTAATCCGGCTAGGCCTCACAAACACCTCCTCCTATTAACTTCACTACACTAAACGAGCACACCATACTTCTTTCAAATACACAGACACAAACAATTACACGTTTATAATTGCCACTATCATTCTTTAATTTTATTGAGAGACACTTGTTTCAGGCAGCTTTCCCTTTTGTTTCCTTCATATACATAGGAACAAATATAAACACGTGTAAACTGTCAAAAACAAAAGTTATTCGTTTATTTTCATGTTTTTATTGATATATGTATAATTATATTCTTGATTATATTATCTATTTATTTTATATTATTGTTATTTCTGCTTTGCAAAGTTTATGATAAAGTTTGACGACCCCCTAGTGATAATTGCTGTGTACTAATAGTGATAATTGCTGTGTACTAATAGTGATAATTGCTGTGTACTAATAGTGATAATTGCTGTGTACTAATAGTGATAATTGCTGTGTACTAATAGTGATAATTGCTGTGTACTAATAGTGATAATTGCTGTGTACTAATAGTGATAATTGCTGTGTACTAATAGTGATAATTGCTGTGTACTAATAGTGATAATTGCTGTGTACTAATAGTGATAATTGCTGTGTACTAATAGGATACTCTAGGATATAATTATATAATGGCCTTATGGATTCAAGTACATCCCTAACTGAACCGATACGTCTCATTATAACTTTAACAAATATTTACTCTTCAGAGGACCTGTTATGCTGTTCGAGCATTCAAAATGGGTGAAATTGTGTATCGGGGAGGTTTTTAGTTCGTTCCCTAGAATTCCATCAATCTTAAAATTACACCCCCTAGACCCCCTTTCAAGATAAATTTGTACATTTTTCGGTAGAAAAATGTCCTGGCTGAAAGCCGGTTCCTTTTAAATTACAGGCTCGCTATCGCTCGCCAGGATAAAATCGACACCTGAATTGCACGAAAGGTCTTAATATGGGGTGAAAGTTCTTAAAATCGCTAAACTAATGGGGAAACGTTTTATAATATCAAAAGCAATGGGGCTAAACATGAGGGAGAAAGGGGTCAAGAAAAATATCCCTCAAGTGGAGATCTCCCCTTAAGGTGACGTTATGTTGTGTTCTGCTCTATTTATTTATCCAATTATTTATTATTTTAGTTTCCTCGCTAGGTCTACACCAAGCTTTAAAAAAAAACCCAAGACCCCCTTTCAAGATAAATGTTTACATTTTTCGGTAGAAAAATGTCCTAGCCGATAGTCGGTTCCTCTAAAAATGACAGGCTAGCTACGGCTCGTCAAGAAACAATCGACAGCTAGATGGCACGAAAGGTCTAAATATTGACATAACATAGAGCAAAAGGTTTTAAAACAGTCAATTAATGAGGTGAACGTCTTAAAATCTCATAATTAATGGGGCTAATCATGAGGGAGAAAGGGGTCCGGAAAAAACTAATACCTCCCCTTAATACTGTAGCGGCATATGCTAGTTATTTAGTTCAAATATGACTTCAGAGGCTATCAACCCTTTTGGATTATTAAGCCAGCACACTGTAAGTCAAGAATAGCATCAGGATTGGAGCCCCTTATCGAGAACCCCAGTCTTTTCGGTATATGCTCATTATAATCTATATCAAATTAAAACGAATTCAATATTGCTTTACTGCATTATATCTCAGAATGCTTCATATATATAGGTTTTAAAGGTCAAACACTCATATAGATTGGTAGTGATAATAGTTCGTGAGGGCAGTTTCGATGGCCCTCCTTCATAGTTTAAACATTAATATTCTCGCTGACCATTCGAAAATATTCCTGGCAAAATAAAAACAAAAACATAATTTGTATTGCATATTTACCTCCGCCAGCAAAGTTGGAGGAGGTTATATTTCTGCCTGGTTGTCTGTATGTCTGTCTGTATACAGAATATGTTAAAGGCAGCTCACAACCTTATGAATCATGTTCACGAAATTTGGTGGGCAGAGGAAGTAACTGGATCTCTCAAAAAGGTGCTCCAGTCTTGACGCTATTTTCGACATAATATTCCAGAAGGGATGATGGCCTCTGAAGTCCTATTTTAACTAACTAACTAATATGGTGGGCAGAGATGATATGTGCCAAGGAAAAAGGGATTTAATTTAGGAGGTGATCGGTAGAGCGTATACCCCAGACCAGATGGCTGGAGTAAAATAGGAAAGAAGAGTAATTGGACAGAGGAAGAACAAGCTGAGAAGTGAGAAGTACAGTAGAAGGCTGAAAGTTCTCGGGCTCAACGAAGTTGCTTCATTGTTACCTCCGCCGGCGTAGGTAGATGTATACTCTCTACTGAGTGACTCTATAGTTAAGAATGGGATAATCAAATATAATCATACATAGGTAAGTAATTACGACTTATATGTACTGTACATACTGTATATACACAACTGAGCTGTACCAAATATCATATAAAGTTGGATACAGCAATAGAAACTAATAGACAAAATTTATCATATATTATATGGAACACATACCTAGTCATGGATTTCATATTATATTCATGTCAGTCTAGAAACTATGTATGTCAATGACAAATAGGTCACTAATTCATTATGAGTAACATCAAGCACTAGAAAACTTGTGTGTTCTTTTGTATCATCCAAAAGCTATTTCAGACTACAGTAGGAATGTTGTTATATGTGAAAGTTCATACACGTTTTAGCATTTGTATTTTGCCTAACCATGCGCAGATTTATCTATTCAGCTTATGATATACCTGCGAGTTTCGGAGGTTTATTTTAGATAATACTACCCCTTTGATTCCCAGAGATCATGGGGGTAGTGCTTGTTTTTTGGTCTCTATATATATATTTACTAATTTATTTTTTAGTTTCCTTGCTAGACCTCCATCAAGCTTACAAAAACACTCCCTAGACCCCCTTTCAAGATAAACTTGTACATTTGTAGGTAGAAAAATGTCCCTATCGCTCACCAGGAAAACATCGACCACTAAATGGCATGAAAGGTTTTAATATTGACAAAGAAATGAGGCAAAAGGTCTAAAAACCGTCAAATTTACGGAACGAAAATCCTATAATCTCAAAACTAATATGCTAGCCATGAGGAAGAAGGAGGTCCAGAAAAAGCGACTACCTCTCCCTTAAAGTGAATAAACTCGCCTTATATAAATTGTAATATGATGAAGAAGGGCGTTATCATATACTGCAAGAGTTGATTAAGGGGGGTCACTGGCTTGATGAAGAAGGGCGTTATCATATATTGCAAGAGTTGATTAAGGGGGGTCACTGGCTTGATGAAGAAGGGCGTTATCATATACTGCAAGAGTTGATTAAGGGGGGTCACTGGCTTGATGAAGAAGGGCGTTATCATATACTGCAAGAGTTGATTAAGGGGGGTCACGGGCTTGATGAAGAAGGGCGTTATCATATACTGCAAGAGTTGATTAAGGGGGGTCACTGGCTTGATGAAGAAGGGCGTTATCATATACTGCAAGAGTTGATTAAGGGGGGTCACTGGCTTGATGAAGAAGGGCGTTATCATATACTGCAAGAGTTGATTAAGGGGGGTCACTGGCTTGATGAAGAAGGGCGTTATCATATACTGCAAGAGTTGATTAAGGGGGGTCACTGGCTTGATGAAGAAGGGCGTTATCATATACTGCAAGAGTTGATTAAGGGGGTCACTGGCTTGATGAAGAAGGGCGTTATCATATACTGCAAGAGTTGATTAAGGGGGGTCACTGGCTTGATGAAGAAGGGCGTTATCATATACTGCAAGAGTTGATTAAGGGGGGTCACTGGCTTGATGAAGAAGGGCGTTATCATATACTGCAAGAGTTGATTAAGGGGGTCTTGATGAAGAAGGGCGTTATCATATACTGCAAGAGTTGATTAAGGGGGGTCACTGGCTTTGTTTTATCTCTCTCTACTTTTTTCTCTTTCTCTGGCTTGTATCCATTCGGCCCCATTCAGCCAACTGTTACATACATACATACATAACATTTTAAGACTGAGTGTTCCACACATAAGTGCAGTTTCAGTCTCTTGTCCTAATGGCGGCGTTCCAGGCAACCCTGTTAAGGGCTGTTTCATTTGTCAAGTTCTTGGATTTGAGATCGGCACGTATAGTCCGATCCCAGGTCTTCCTCGGTCCACCCCTTGGTGCAGCTCCCTCCACAATCACAGACCTGCATTTTTTCACCCAATTTTGTTCATCCATTCTCTCCACATGTCCATACCATCCCAGTCTACTTGTACACATCACCTCGCTAATACCCTTTATACCTAAACGTCTCCTCAGCTCAAAAGTTGTTATTCTATCCTGTAGCCTGGCCCCACACATCCATCCCACCATTCTCATCTCATTACGCTCCATTCTGTTGACATCCTCTACTGTAACGGCCCATGTTTCTGAGGCATACGTCATTGCACTTCTAACACATGAGGCATACACCTTTCCCTTCAGGGGGAGAGGCATTCTTTTCATGGTCAGGATTGGCATCAGTTCTCTGAACTTCCCCCAGCCACACCTAATTCTAGCAACAGTGGCAGCCTCGGCCCCACCACCGGCAGAGATGGTATCTCCTAGGTAACAAAACTTGTTCACCAGCTCCAAAGACTCATTTCCAAAATTCACAGCCACAGGATCATCACCTAACACAAGCTCACCTTTGCACACTACGCACTCAAATTTCTCTATTTCTGACTTATCCTTCGGCAGGGGTCCCTTTATTCTACTGCAGTTCTTACTCCCATGGTGTACCCAACATCGACAGATGCTACATTGAATTGAGTTAGCACCCACTCCCTTTCCACACACTGCACATGGGTATGCACCGCTCTTTTCCACATTGCCTCGTCTCAATCTACAATGCATAACCTTGGTTTTGTTAATATGGACTCTTAAACCCTTGCTCGCCATGCCCTCTCTCCACTCACTGAATTTGGCCTCAGCATCTTGCACACTGTCAGCTATTAGGACTAAATTGTCTGCATAAAACAGTTCCAACGGGAGTCCGCCTCTAAAAACTCTAGACAGTGCCTCCAAGACCATAATAAAGAGGAGGGGGCTTAACACTGAACCCTGATGGACTCCAACACGGACTGCGAACTCATCACTCAGTACACCCTTCACCCTCACCGCACTTCGCGAATCCTCATACATCTTCATTATCACACGCACCAGCCACTCTTCCACACCAAGTTTCCTCATAGCCCACTGCACAACATCTCTAGGCACCCTATCAAAGGCCTTCTCCAGGTCTACAAACACAAAGTAAAGATCCTTGCCTTTTAGTAAGTATCTTTCCTGTATCTGCCTGACTATGAAGATAGCATCGGTTGTACCCCATCCTGGCATAAAACCAAACTGCATATCATCAATAGAGATGCTTTGCCTGATCAAACCCTCAAGGACTCTCTCACAGACCTTCATGATTTGGTCAAGCATTTTCAGGCCCCTATAATTTCCTCTATCTAGCGCATCCCCTTTTCCTTTGTATATATTCACTATTACACTTTTGAGCCAATCCTCTGGGATTTTCTTATCCTTAATAATAGTGTTTATCAACTCAGTAACTAATTTTACACCAGTCTCCCCTGAGGCTTTTATCATCTCAGCGACAATGTCAGAGCACCCTGGAGCTCTACCGTCCTTCATTTTATTGATTGAGTCGCTCACTATAGCTGGTGCTATCAAAGGAGGGGGCCCAGATATTGGTTTTTCGATACTAAGCTGTTCCTTATCCCATTCAAACTCTACATTCAGCAATCGTTCATAGTGTGCCTTCCATGCTTCTCTGATTTCATTTTCTGCATACACAATCTTCCCATTATCGTTTCTAACACACTGTTCACTTATAATATCCCTACTGTCATTTCTAACTCGCCTAGCTAGGTTGAAAATCCCATTGGGATTGTCAGTGTTACACACTTGTTCGAGGACCAGGTCCTTAATGCGATTTTTAGCATTGTAAATAACTCTTTTGGCAATTCGTTTAGCTGCCTGGTATTCCTCCTTGCTGCCTCCCATCTTCCATGCTTTGAAGCATCTCCTTTTCTCTTTCACAGCATGTTCTACCTCATCGTTCCACCACCAGGAGGTCTTATTCCTGGGGTGACCCTTTGTTATCCCACAGACTTTGTCAGTGGCAGCGATAAGGCTATGCTTAAGAAAGTTCCATTGACTATTTACATCGTTAGGCCTAGCTTCCTTATTTCTATTAATTTCCTCCAGTTCACTATGAAACCTATCCCTAACTTCCTTGTTCTTCTGCAGCCACACTTTCCTTTTGGGTATGTATACCTTCTTGCGCTTAGGATCTCTGTATAAGCTCATGTCGCACTCAAGTAGCTTATGCTGGGGGATACATTCTTCGCTCGGGATGACCTTATCCCCATCCAGGTGTCGATTTCTTCCTGGCGAGCGATAGCGAGCCAGTATTGTATGGCGAAATCCGGCTTCACCTGAGAAATTATTCTATCGAAAAATGTACAAATTTAGCTTGCTGTCAAAACAAAAATACATATATGCTAGCTGGCTACCGCTCGCCAGGAAAATATTGATACCTGAATGGGGGTAAACGTCTTCAAACAGTAGGCTGAATGGGGCCAAATGGATACAAGCCAAAGAGAGAGAGAAAGAGAAAAAAGCGAGGTGGGCTCCCTTAAACACTAAGGAGTAGCTTCAATTTAGTCCAGTAATATAGGGCATTATTTGAGTGTATTATCGAGGAAAATTAATTAAATGCACTATCTCGGAGTGAAATGATATCTTAACCCTTTTAGTCCCGGTGACATCCTTCTTAAACTGAATAAAATCTTCTAACAATAGCCAGAAAAATATTAATTTTTCTGGCTACTCTTAGACGATTTTATTCAGTTTAAAAAGGGCCTCCAATAATTAAACGGCTTCGAACTATCTCACCTAACCCTTTTTACTACCACAGAACCTTCTCAAACTGCACAAAATCGTCTAAATATAGCAAAACAAAAATATTTAGAAGTTACTGGTACAGAAGGGGTTAATAATTATATACCTTTTAACAGCATTCTGTTGAATATCTGCAAGACTCTAGCCGTTTTATTAAAGCAGAAATTACGATTTTATAAATCTCAACTATTTCATGAATCTGGACCCAGAACGGTACACAGAACTCTAGGTAGGCAATATGGCGCATGCAAAACAAATAGGGAAAAACGCTCCTTATAGAAAACCCTAGACAGGATAGGGATGAGAAGATAACAAGGAAACTGGTACAGCAGGAAAGGTCTAACTTTACCTAGGCTAAGTTATATACTATATATATATATATATTATATTATATACTATATATATATATATATTATATTATATTATACTACATAATACTGAACTGGGGAGATTGTAGACACTAATCGAGCAGAGCAATACCCAGAGGAGGCCTCATAGGCATGTTATAAAGAGTTGCTGGAACCCCTATTTAATGTGTCTGGCTTCTCTCACTGTTTCTGTCTCACCTGCACATAGAGCAATCCAGCTAGCTCTCACAAACACCTCCTCCTCCTATTAAACAAACACACCACACTTCTTTCTAAAGCACCAAACAACAAACATGTGAAGATGACCACCAACAGCCCTTAACCCGTACAGTACCAGAGACGCCCTTTTCATCATACTCTGGCAACTATTAGCCGATTTTATACTGCTTAGGAAGGACCTCAGGCAATAATATGGCTTCAAACTATCTCAACCAACCCTTTTAACTACCACAGATCCTTGCTAAGCTGCGTAATATCGTCTAGACATAGCTAGAATATAATATAGCACACGTCGCTGGTACTCAAAGGGTCACTCTTTCAACTTTGGGGAAAACACTTGTTACAGGCTGTTTTACCTCCCTCATAAACATATTATAAACATTATACATATGTGTATATATATATATATATATGTGTATATATATATATATATATGTGTATATATATATATATATATATATATTTTTTTTTTTTTAAAGAGACAATGAATATATATAACCTTTCTCCGTGATCCAGTACACCATGAAGCATCATTATTCTCTACAAAATCTGGATATATCCAGCATGATGATATGTTTGTATCCATCAACATTTTTAGACTCTTTTACCAGATCATATGTATAACATATATTTTACCTGAGGGCAGACTACTCGGATAAGCATCATATGTAATCTGCTCTCGCCAACACTCAGGAATGATTAATGTTTTAGTTCACAAAAATACACGCGCGTAAACACTGTATATACAGTAAAGCATTCTTCACGATAAGGAATGAGGATTGGAATCTAAAACATCAAAGTTGACGATATATATATATATATATATATATATATATATGTATATATGTGTGTGTGTGTGTGTGTGTGTGTGTGTACGGTATATATATAAGATACCCTAAACTTGGCGTGCCAAACTTCAGAATATGATTATATGGATGATTTTTTTTAGCATAAATTATTCTAGCATAGAAGTTCTCAGCCATTGAAGAGATTTTATGGACTCTTCCGTGTTAGACGGTGTCTCAATAAGTCCAATGTTTGTAATCATTTTGTAACTTACACAAATATAATATCTAGATTATAATAGATAAAATATACACATCCAGTTGCGTGTGTGATAGGCCCTTAGAAAGCCGGGCAAGCCTTATAAGGAAATGTATGGAAAAATAAAAATTTCAACATGCAATATTTGTGTAACGGTTGTGATTTAGAAATGTTTTTGTAGAACAGTTTATCCTTAGAAATGTGTATATTACCTAATCTCAAACACCAGATTTGGGACACCCTATATATATATATATATATATACATACTTTCCATGCCAATAATGTAAATGAACATTATTATCCAAAATAGAAGTTTCAATAGAGACCATTCCACTAGGGATTACATTTTGTAAAATTAAGAGAGAGAGAGAGAGAGAGAGAGAGAGAGAGAGAGAGAGAGAGAGAGAGAGAGAGAGAGAGAGAGAGAGAGAG
Organism: Paralithodes platypus; assembly: GCA_032716605.1. Lineage (NCBI taxonomy): Eukaryota > Metazoa > Arthropoda > Malacostraca > Decapoda > Lithodidae > Paralithodes > Paralithodes platypus. Next base: position 27,382,906 of record CM064542.1, on the reverse strand, counting down.
AGAGAGGTAATAATTTATACTTGACATTAAAGAAAACCTGCACTCTTTTCTATTTTCTCTCCAGCTTACTAGGCGACCTATAAAAAGTTAGGTCATTGTGCTCAGTAGTTGGTGGTATTACTGTCAAATAAAGTCCGTCCGTGAGTATACAATAACTGTGGCTAAATTTCGAAATAGTAGGACAAAATACCGAGAATTTAGAGCAGTTCCAGCTTCGTGATTGGATAATTGGAGAGAGAGGGAGAGTGAAAGTGAGAATGTGTGACTGTGTGAGAGAGTGTGTGTGTGTGTGGTCATGAATTAGTAATAATAATATTAAGTAATCTATGCCGAAGGTTACAAAGTGTTCAGTAAGTTATTACAAAAGTACGGTATCGAGGGAAAATTAGCACTTTCAGTGATACTAATACACATACTTTTCTATGGCTGTCCTCACACTGACTAAATAATTCAAGAAACATGCAATTATCGTAAAAAACATATAATCGCCTCCTGGACTTACTGGCACTGGTGCGACAAGTTACGTAGTGCGTGGAAGCCGGGGCCGCGGCATCGGAATGCGGCCAGAAATTATGTGGCAAAACACTACATTCTGCAACCATTGGGGCTAGAGACAACGGTAAGCCGAACATTATATTTTATGATTGATGATTCTGCAATCTGCATGCTATACTGTATTTACTTCAATATATGTGTTTTGAAATGGCACTTTTGGTGTGAAATCCCTGGTATCACAGTATCGGAAAGGTTCAAAAGAGCTGGGCGAGGTGGGTTAAACTGTTTCAAACTCTGTGTGTCCAGACATTTTGACTCAAAGGTACCTTGATTTTGGCTCTGTCATTCTTTCAACTTTGGGGGAGACACTTGTTATTGGCAGCTTTGTCTTTTGTCTCCTTCATTCACATAGAGCAAAAAAGTATCTGCAGTGCTGTTGGTTGCTTTTCCCTTTCCAGAGAAGAATGACCAAGCTCGTATTAAATATAGAAATTATCTTGTATGACATAAGTCCAAATGGTGCAGGTAGCATAAATTCCTGATTGTGTTCACCGAGTTTATATAAAATAACTCCTTAGTATCTTAGTATCGTGGTCTCCAAGTCCGATTTTACAAAGACGTCCAACTTTTAAGGAAGTAGCAAGCATTACGCTCAGTGTCTTTCTTTCATGTCCTCATAGATCACATAGATCACTTAAAATCTTCTTGTTCCCATCCGTAACTGGTCAAACGCTGCTCACTGACCAAATATCATAAACCTGATGGCTGCTAGACCCCCCTAGGACTCGCCATTGCCCTGTGCTAGACCCAGGCCGATTTGGTGACTCTTCCAGAACGCAACAAAATATAACATCATCATGTAGAAAATTCAATTCCGCATCCAACCATACATATATTGTTACGACCGGGGCTACGAATAAAACAAGGGCACTTAATGATTGGACTAGTAATAGGGCACTATGCAACAACGGTACGCTAGATCCAAACCCTCGAACTTATATGCCGGCGAACAAAAACACCTATACCCTCCAGAGTTACTCTGCGATAACGGGGTATCCTTAACTGGGCATAAATGTACTCTCTAACCCACACTGGTATAGCCTGATAACAAACAAGATGCAAGTTATGTTAAAATGCATAAAAGGGAAGCTATGGAAAGATCAATTAAATCACTGCAAGATTTAATACAATAAAAAGATGCTTCAATACAGTTACTCTAAACAACAATAAACTCTTCACTCCTATCTGAAAGAAAGTGAAGTCTAGTCCTACAGCATAGACCTGGAAACTTCTGAAGAAAGTCTGATGCTCATACGATGCTCGTATCTTAAATTATATAAAGGCAGGAGGCAGGACACCACACGTGTAGACTGAATACACTAAAAGATAGGACATATAATGTTAACTGACACGAGAATACTATAAATGCGCAACGGTAGTAATGCTCGACACTAAAAGAAGTATTTCCTCATCAACGAAACAGTCTGTTATGGTTGTGCAACTCAACAACAACCTAGACTAATAAATGCTGTGAATAATAATGCATACATAACAAAAGAGCTTATTTCCTAACTAGTGTCTGCTAGGCGAATAAAGTCTAGCTGGGATATCAAGGTTAGGAAACTGTGGCTGAGCAAGACGGGCTCATAGCCTAGCGTTGTCCTTAAGGCGGTATGATTAAAGTTACGTTAATGACGGGGATGCTCTCTTGGTAGATCCAGATCTCAAGTATCTAGTTCTACCCTGGCGATCCCTCTAAAGTCAAGCAAAGAGGCAGCACTGTGTTATAAGGTAGTAGGCTAATGCCCTCTTACAACACGATGCTGCACTCGCAAAAGACACAACCAAAAGGACGACCTAGGCTACCACAGAAACCGTCCCAGTCGTGTAGGTATAAGCGAACCATACACACATCGGTGACAACGACAACAGAAACCTCATCCCAGTCTAGCATTAAATAACCCAGCAGAGCACTAATGATAATGAGGGAGACACACACAAAGAGTCATCAAACCTCCATAAACTAAGGACACTGAGGGAGGCACACACAGAGTCATCCAACCTCCATAGACTAAGAACCCTTATAGCCTATTCTAATACATGGAAATATATATGAGAGCGACGCACACAATACGATGGGCTGATATGAAATCGTGTACAGAACCCAAAGGGAATGCTGTGACGTTAAAAGATTAGAGGAATGAAAGAAGGAAGTTGAGTGAGAGAGACAGTATCAGAATGGTGAGATATGGGGGACAGTTGTAAAAATTATGTTAGTCATGTGCATCCCTAGCCTGCTCTGAGGAGGGTAGCTCCTCGGGACCCTCAGGATCCCACAAAGGCATGGTGGTCGGCCAATCACAGGCCGATACGTAACAAGGCAGCAGGCCCCTAGGACGTGCCAAGAACCACCAGCCAATCAAAGACGAGAGAAAGCCCGCGCGGGCGGGAAAAGCTCCTCCGGGAGGGAGGAGGGAAGCAACACTCCCTACCCCCTCACTGCCCGCTCTCTCTCTCTGTCAACTTCACACTACAATGCATCTTATATTCTACTCATGATATAAAATACTTCCCGTTGTCACAGACGAAAATAAAGACCACCACTGGACTGTCTGTAACAATGTGAGTACTATGAAAGAAAGAACAACATTCTCTGATAACTGTAGCCCATTTCACTGCCCTGGCGAGCGCTAGTGGCTAACGAGAGGCGATTCTGCCAACGCTGGTAGGCATCACAATATGAATATCCAAAAGATACGTGGTTGAGATGTTACGGTGGTCCACAGTTGAATATGGGGCGCGTAATCGGCAACAAGTGGCCGTGCGTATATGCGTATTGGTCTGGTGGATGGAGGAAATGGGAGGAGTGGAGTGGAGGCAAGATGGTGGGCAGTAAATGTCATTGGAAGCTCACCTCATAAACCCTGACAGTCACAATTCTGTTTTTTGTCATTTGGAGTGTTTTGGTACATTTGACATCTCTTCCTAGAGGAGCATCGCAGCCCAGCATTAAAAACTCTCGAAAGGATTGTTGCAGTCGCTAGGTTAATGGCACAACTTCTTTAACCCGTTCAGTACCAACAACGGCAGAGAGCTGTCAGTAGATAGATCACTCCCCAGTCCCAGCGACGGCAGAGAGCCGTCAGTAATATACTATCCTTGTAACTGCCAGTATCAGGAGGGCCTGGTATCAAAACCGTTTGAGCACTGCTCAAGAGTTGGCAACACTTTTCAGATAATATCCAAGCTTCTACAGGCTGGGAGAGGCAGTATTCCTCCATCTTTTGAGGTGGGAGGTTGTTATCTCTTGCAATTATGGCAACATTGCTTGGGACTAGGGGGTACTTTTGTGGTAGTACCCTATGGTACAGTAGGGGATAAACTGTGAAGCCGTATCATATCAGGTCGATTTGTCAAATATTGGCATCCGGTCGAATATGCAGGACCATCAATCTGCTGAATATTGTCAAGTTATTAATGTTTCCGTAAAGTGGTGAAATATTGTCAAATAGTTTTACATTTATGAGTGGCTATATATTGCCGAAAAATTACATATTACTGATGGGTCAAAAACTGTCATACTTGCGATTATCGTCAAATCTTCACATATCGTCGAGTAGTTGAAAGTAATTTAGCCATCAAATATTGTTAAACCATCGGCAATTCCAAAACGTCTGATTTCTTATTTCAGATCAACATTAAGAAAAACACACGACGCCATTGCTTACGCAAAGAAGCCCAAAACTTGAATGAGATATATGTAAATAAGTCAATAAAGAGGATGCAAATAACATATATGGAAGACAACCATTATTAGAAACTGAGAACAAATTATTTAGAGACGAAAAACAAGAATAGTATGTTCTAAGACATAATCATAGGAATTTAAGTGAGATATAATAAAGACAAAGCTCAAGGGCAGATCTGCTAACAAAAGACAAGGAACGAAGGAAGAAGAGGAAATGGGAGGAAAAGGAGAGGAAGGCGAGAGAGGAAGAAGGTTCGGAAGAGCCTAACTTACCCCTGAGTAAAGTTTCCCAGCGGACATCCTCTCTCTCTCACTCTCTCTCTCTCTCTCTCTCTCTCTCTCTCTCTCGTAATCACCAAACCTTAAGGTTATATCTTGTAATCCTATTTGCTGCACCCAAATTCCTAACAACTTGATATAAAAATATCAAATTTTGATAATAAATGTTATTATATAAAGTGAAAGGCTTAACCCCTTCTGTACCGGCGACATCTTTTTAGTTATATTGCAGCTATACTTAGACGATTGTGTACAGTTTAAGAAGGATCTGTGGTAGTAAAAAGGATAAAGTGAAAGAGTTCGAAGCCTGTTAATTACTGGAGGCTCCATTTAAACTTAATAACATCGCTTAATAGTTGACAAAATGTAATACAGAAGGGGTTAAGTTGGAACAGGGGAAGAGGTGGGTCGATTAAGAGTGAATGGATAACACTCAATATCTTACTAAGTGAACCAAAACATCATAATGGTGAAATAGTAAAATAGATAGATATTTAGATATTTACATTTTATTTTGTACATAGAAACGTACGTAAGAAGAGCATCTAAAGAACGCCTACTGATCAATAGATAACAAGTTTCTCAATAGAACTAATAACCAACGTAAAATTAATTACATCATAGGCTAGATCCATTGAACATTACCTGATAGTGTTGCTAGCCTATAATTGTATCGTAATACCTTAGCTGATCATAAAAATAGGTAAATATATTATGTCAATGGTTCTGAAAGCAAAGCCACAATATTATATATATTATATATATATATACATATATATATGTATATATATATACATATATACATATATATATATATATATATATGGGAGAATGCTAGCCGAGAAGCAAGAGAGAGTCGAAAGATGGAGGGAGTACTTCAGTGAGTTGCTAAATGAAAGGAATGAAGAGCCAGCAAACATAGCTGGATATGGTATGGGAGGGAGAAGAAGAGAAGTAGTGGAGGAGGAGGTGGGGATCAGGAGGTCAGAAGTGTGGGAAGCCATGAAAAGAGTGAAGTTGGGGAAAGCACCAGGAACAGATGGAGTGTGTGGGGAAATGTTGAGGAATGGTGGTGAGATAGTGATAGAATGGGTATGGAAAATGTGCAAACTAGCATGGGAGAAGGGGAGTGCACCCGATGACTGGAAGACTGGCATAATAGTCCCCCTATATAAGGGCAAAGGGGAAAGAGGAGTGTGTGGTAACCACCGAGGAATATGTCTTCTAAGCGTAGTAGGGAAGGTATACAGTAGGGTAGTGATTGAGAGAGTGAGAGTGAGAACGGAGAAATGGATAGGCGACGAGCAGGGAGGTTTTAGGAAGGGAAGAGGATTTGTAGATCAGATTTTTACCCTGAATTGTGTTGTGGAGAAGTATCTGGAGAAGAAACAAAAGGTGTATGTTGCCTTTATGGACTTGGAGAAGGCCTATGACAGAGTGGATAGAGAAGGTTTGTGGAAAGTACTTAGAATATACGGAGTAGAGGGCAAGTTGCTGAAAGCAGTGAAGAGCATGTATGAGGGTGCAAAGGCGGCAGTACGTGTGGAGAGTGAGCAGAGCGAGTTCTTTGACCTGAATGTTGGTTTGAAACAGGGGTGTGTGATGTCCCCGTGGTTGTTTACTGTATATATGGATGGAGTTATGAAAGAAATACTATCAAGAGCAGTGGATGTTGGTGTATCGCTGAAAAGGGAGGGAATTGAGTGGAAGCTACCTATACTGCTGTTTGCGGGTGATACAGTTCTGATGAGTGATAATGAATGGGAGTTGCAGGGTCTGGTAAATGAGTTTGGAACAGTGTGCGAAAAACGGAATTTGAAGGTAAATACGGGGAAGAGCAAGGTTATGGTCTTCGAAAGGGGTGAAGTCACAGAGTGTGAGGTGAAGCTGAACGGTCAGGCTATGGAGATCGTCAACTCTTTTAAGTATCTGGGCAGTGTGTTGAGTAAAGATGGGACTATGGATGAAGAGGTGCGGGAGAGGGTACAACAGGGGAAGAGGGTTGTAGGAACGCTAAAAGCAGTAACAAGAAATAGGGTGGTCAGTATGGAAGTGAAGAAGTCCTTGCATGACAGTGTGGTAATCCCGACACTGACTTACGGAAGCGAAGCATGGACGTTGGTTGAGAGACTCAGACCAAGAGTGAGAGCAGTGGAAATGAATTACTTAAGGAGTGCGTGCGGAGTTACATGGAGGGATAGACAGACTAATGAGGAAGTAAGAAGGAGGTGTGGTGTGGAGGTAGATGTGCTGGAAAGTGTGAAAAGGAACAACTTGAGATGGTTCGGCCATATGGAACGTATGGAAAGCGAGAGAATGACTAAGAGGGTGTATGAGAGTGAGGTGGAGGGACAGAGGGGGAGAGGTAGACCGAATATGAGGTGGAAGGATGGAGTGAGGAAGTACATGAACGAAGGTGGTGCTGGTTGGGGGGAGGGGCGTCGACTGACTGGGGACAGAGGTGCATGGGGGCGGTTCGTTCGTGGCCACCCCTTCGGGGATCACGGCGTCAGGCAATAGATAGATAGATAGATATATATATGTATATAATATATATATGTATATATATATGTATATAAAAGAGAGAGAAAGAGAGAGAGAGAGAGAGAAGAATGTTTACTTCTACATTCATGACTCGGTACCCTCGGAGTGTGCTGAACACATTACTTGGGTGTTATTCTCGGTCATGGAAACAGATACTCTATTTTCTTTCTCTCAATTTAATGTAAAATTATTCTTGATTGACTTACGCTTGCTCTACTGCTCTTGAATAATAAGGAGGTACCATTCAAACAGTACTATTGCCCTCAAACTAAAGAATCTTGCATTCTTTATGTTTCTGCCCGGAAAGAAACCAAATCTGTTCTTAGACTTGCCAAAAAACTCTTTCATCAAAAGCAAACGTATTCAAGTTTCTTACTCTGTCTCTTCCGAAGCTTTCTCGCATCTACTTAAAATTCTCTCCAACAATTTTACTTCCTCATGTTTCCCTCCACTTTCCACTTTGACCATACCACCATCACTTCTTCCTCTGACAAAGCTGAACTGTATGTTCAAACATTCGCTAATAACTCGAGCTTGGACGATTCCAGTTCTATTCCTACCTCACTTCTCTTATTTATGCCTAATATATTTATCTCTTTTAAGGATGCACTTTCTGGTCTCTCTTGCCTTATTACTAAGAAGGTGTACAGACCAGATGGTGTTCCTCCAATTGTACTCAATAACTATTCTTCCATGGAGACTCCCTGCCAAGGCAAACTTTTCCGACTCTGTCCTTCCTCGAAGATCTTTCGTTCCTGCTGGAAGTTTGCTCTCATTGAACCTGTCCTAAAGAAGAGTGACCACTCTCAATCCCAATCAACATCCATATTGCTCTCATATCTTGCATCTTTAAATTTTTTAAATTTAATTATAAATTTAAACAAAAATTAAGCATTTGTTTTCCCATAATCTATTTTCACACTGCCAGTATGATTACCTTAAGGGTCGTTCTACTGTTGATCTTGTTTCTTAGCTTACTAACACTTAATCATCCTCCTTTCGGGACTTCGGTGAGACCTTTTCTATTGCACTAGACATATCTAAAGAGTGTGGCCCAAATTGTTTCTAAACAACTATCTTTCGGTTTCTATCCCTCTAACTGTGCCATTTTCGCAAATTTCCTTTCTGACCATACCATAGTTGCGGTTGTCGACGGCCATCACTAACTTTCTAAACCTATCAACGCCAAAGTTCCTCAGGGTTCTGTCCTATTTACAGTTCAATTTCTATATCTTCTGTTGCAAAGGCAGAGCCACGGTCACAAAGGATGGGGGGAAGTGTACCTTGGTCTAAAGAGGATGTGATTTTCGGGGAGGACTGGTAAATTGTAGCAAGGTTAGCTTGGTGTTGTTCTGGCTTTGGTATAATAATGTCCTTCCTATGTCTTCTCTTCACTCATTTCCCACCACCCCTCTTCCTTCTCACTTCTCTCTCCTATCCTCCTTTCGCCTCTCTTCTTCATCACGTCCTTACTTCTATACTTTTCCTCACCCATCTAATTCCTTTCCTTCTCGATTCTCCTCTCTCATTCACTACACTGTTTCTTCTATCCCCTCTCCCTCCTCTCTTCTCCTACACTTTCTCCTCTCTTCCATTCTCTTTTGCTTCTCTTGTCCCCCTCTCCTCCCCCCCCCCCCCCTCTCTCCCGCCTTCCTTTTCATCCCATTATCCACCCTCCACTTCCCCCTCTAATGTCTCCCACCTCCTCTTCCTCCTCCCACCTTTCAACCCCCCCCCCCGCCTCATTATGCCCCACCTGGAGGTCGTAACAAATATAATCACCTTTCTTTGATGGCCAGAAAATGGAAACATCTCGCCTTTAATGAGTTTAGTTAGTGGGAGGAATATTTCCCTTTCATATATAAATATTTTTCCTATTCTTTTAACGATCCGTGTTTTTGGTGTAATTGTTCGCTTTGTCTTTGAAAAACTCTCTTTTGAAATACTTTTTATTTTCGTTAAAAGGATGGGTGGTTTTTTCGCCTACTCTTTATTTTCTTTTTATAAACACTGGACATTTTGAGAGCGTTACCGTTTCAACTCTGGGCTTGAGATTTTCTGCCAAAAGAAAAAATAATGTGCTGTGCAATTTAAGCATTTGAAATTCATTTTTGCATTACCTTGTAGGGTTCATGATTGTATTTACGCATATCTAGGTGTTCCATGCTGATTACATTTATGAAACAAACATCATGTTTACGAAAGGCGTTTCGTAGAGCACATACATCTGCCATGTAGACATGTCAAGGCGAATGCAGTGACCATCAAAACGGAAATGCCCCAACTCATCCTTGCTTAACCCTTTCTGTGCCGGCGACGTCATTTTATTCTAGCTAGGTGTAAGTGTGTTTGTGCAGTTTAAGAAGGATCTGTAGTTAAGCGAGATAGTTCGAAGCCTGTTAATTGCTCGAGGGGCTTTTTAAACTGAATACAATCGCCTAATAGTAGCCAGAATAAAGTTAAAAAGACGTCGCCGGTACAGAAGGGGCTAACCTCCTAAACCCTCACAGGAGCATACACTATCTCGAATACAGATGAACTTGACTAAAAGTGAACCTATCATACGTGGGTCGTGTTTCTGGACCTCTTTCTCCCTCGTGTTAAGCACCATTAGTGTTGAAGTTTTAAGACGTTGGGCCCATTAGTTTGGCGATTGTAACACCTTCAGCTCCATTTCGTTGTCAATTTTAAGACCTATCGTGCCATTTAGAAGTCGATTTTTTCCTGGCGAGTGATAGCGAGTCTGTAATTACAGGAGTAATCAGCATTCGGCCGGGAGTATCTTGAGGGGTGGTTTAAGGAGGGTTTTGCTAAGTTTGAGGGAGGTTTAGCGAGGAAACTAGAAAATATATTATTACATTAATTAGTAGACCAAGAAAAGAGCCCATCTCCCCTTAAGTGGGTATAGTTATCAAATGTACTATTATTGTGTGTATTAGGCTTTGAGTATAAGCTTAGGCTATGTAAACCAATTAAGTACCCGTGCCGTCCTTACAACTTTATTCGGACTACTATTAGACTATTTAATTCAGCAATTAAAAAGGCTTCGAACTGTCTCACTTAACCTTTTTCACTACCACAGATTCTTCTTAACTCATATACTGCGAAACTATGGAAGTTCTAAACCTCCCACCAAGAGAAGGTATTTTGTTCTATTTTGACGAAAATCGTCATAGTACCATATATGTAATTATTACTTATCCATATGCGCCTATTTTGCTTTTTTTAATAAACATATGAACATTTAAAAGCAACAAAAGATGTGGGAATAACATTTTGGGCGTGAAAAACATGTACTATTGCCGCAAGGTCGCATCATGAGGCGAGAGCTGGAGTGGCGTATATGCTCCCTCTCCAAGCTCTCAAGCGACACTGACGGCTCTGAGTAAAAGTCTCTGTGTTGCAAGGATCTCTAGGTGCCTCGCCCGTGTTAAAGAGACAGGGTGAGGGAAATTCGCGCCGAAAATTACCCGATAAAAGGGGGAATAAGAGGAAAAATAGCTAATAATTTGAGTGGCATTGGTGTGTTTTGTAAGTTTTTTTTATGCTCTGGATCTATAGAGGACGGTCTCAGTGCACCAGAAAGACCTCTATTGAGGACGGTCGCTGTTTATGGGTTAAACCGCATTAAGTCCTCTAAATTTAGCTAAAATTAAATGAAAAATACGTCGCTGGTACAGAAGGGGTTAAATCTTGTGGATTCAAGGCTGTGGCACCACCCAATTAAGAGGAAGGTAGTGGCTTTTTTCTGGACATCTTCTCCCTCATGTATAGCCCCACAAGTTTTGAGATTTTATGACTTTTGCTCCATTAGTTTGCCGATTTTAAAACCTTTCATTCCATTTCTTAGTCAATATTAAGACCTTTCGTGCCATTTAAGTTTCGTGTTTTTCCTGTCGAGCGATAGAGAGCCTGTAATTTTGGAGATATCGGCTTTCAAAAGGGGATCTTGAGGCTGTTTTTATTTAGCTAGGGAGGAAACTAAAATAATAGGAAAATAATAAAACGATAAATAAAACCTACCCCCTTAATAGGATAATACATTTACAACCAATTGGTGTGTGTGAAAATGTTTACAAACGAGCATATAATAGTGCAAGTATTTTGAATAATAAAAAATACACTTATAACGATCCCTATGGAAACCGTTGATAAAGAGGATTGGGGTACGAGGAGGATCATCACATCAAATTTTTAAAGTTTATCATTTTATTATGCATACCAAATTAAAATATTTAAAGTTTATCATTTTATTATGCATACCAAATTAAAATATTTAAAGTTTATCATTTTATTATGCATACCAAATTAAAATATTTAAAGTTATAATTTTATTATGCATACCAAATTAAAATATTTAAAGTTTATCATTTTATTATGCATACCAAATTAAAATATTTAAAGTTTATCATTTTATTATGCATACCAAATTAAAATATTGATTTACATTTCAAATTCATTGTACATTTGGCCCCATAAGTTAAGTTCATCTCCGTGGTCCTATACGTGGAAATAAAACGTGCATGATTGAATTACGAGTGTAGTTTCTTATGCAGTGGTAACTCATCTGATTAGTCAACTGATAATTAAAAGAAAACTCCATCGCAACGTATTAATTCATATTAGTTTAATTTCATTCATAGATCACGACGATGAAAAGAACTTATGTGGGCAACTGTACCTTGTTCTTAGGTATCAGGCTATATAATTAAAATTGACTGGTTATAGATGCTAATCCCCGTTGGATTGATTGACAGCAAACATGGAACTTCAACAAGGTTTGAATAGCACCGCATAAACTGTATGAGATCCACACTAACTAAATTATTACGGTTTTTGGATGAATGCCAAATGTCAAGGACAAAAAAAAAGAAAAAACAAAAATCATAAAAAGTGAAAGAAGCCAGCCTCTTTCAGAAATACAAACATATCATCTCCAGGAAAAAACAAGCTCCACCCCAACCACGGAAGATATTTTTGTGTTTTCTATGGGAGTGAGGAAGACAAAAAGCAGAACTGAATGTGATGAATGCCTTCCCCAGAGTTGAAAGAGTGACAGGGCCAAAATCAGGGGACTTTCGAGCCAAAATTCCTGGACATACGGAGTTTGAAGCAATTTAAGTCATAGGATGAGAGGTAGACTGAGTCCGTGAGAGAGTTCCAGAACTCAACTATTGAATAGAAGAAAGATTGAGAATAACGTTTCACTCTTGGGTTGGAGAGTTGCACAGAGTAGGTGTGGAATTGTGTTGTAAGACGGGTGCTACGTGCTCTATGAAGAGGGGGTGGTATACACTGAGAGAGCTCTGAGGAACACTGATTATTGTAATAGCAGTAGAATAGCGAGAGAGATGCAACATTGCGGCGAAGAGAGATTTATTGCAGAGAGTTGGTGAGTGGACGTGAGTTAATGAGACGGAAGGCTTTCCTTTCTAATTTGTCTAGAAGTGCTGCGTGAGAGGATCCTCCCCACACATGTGAACAATACTCAATACATGGACGCACTGTGTCCCTATACAGAGAAAGATTCTGCGCAGGGGTAGGGAACTACCGGAGGCGGTTGACCACACCCAGCGTCTGGGAAGCTGTTATAGCAAGAGTGGTAATATGATCTTTCCAAGAGAGAGCAGAAGACAAAGAGACACCATGAATATTTAGAGAAGATGAAGGGTTAATTTGTAAGTTGTTGAAGAGTAATCTATATTTTATTAATTTCACCACAACACCAAACACCTCCAATGAAATTAATGAAAGCATACATGTGATCCACCGGGATTCGAACCTGGGTTATCACACACAGATTTCTAAACACTTTAACCATTACCAGTAAGTCATAGTTTTCTGGAAGGGGGCGATGAGTAAACAAATGGAGACATTTTGTTTTGGAAGCATTGAAAGTAACAAGGTTTTCTCTGCCCCAATTACAGATAATAGAGAGATCAGAAGATAGGTGCTTTATGGCCTCCTTACGTGAGCTTTGGAGTTCCTGCTGTGAATGACGTTATGGAAAGGTGGTGGAATAGTGTAATGTAGAGTCGTCAGCATATGAATGAATGGGGCTGGAGGTGCAGTTGAGAAGGTCGTTAAGGGGAGATTTCCACTTGAGGGATTTTTTTTCTTGACCCCTTTCTCCCTCATGGTTAGTCCTATTGCTTTTGATATTTTAAGACGTTTGCCCCATTAGTTTGGCGATTTTAAGAGCCTTCGCCCCATTTCTGTAAATTTTAAGACTTTTCGTGTAATTTAGGTGTCGATTTTTTCCTGGCGAGCGATAGCGAGCCTGTAATTTAAGAGGACCAGGCCTTCGGCCGGGACATTTTTCTACCGAAAAATGTACACATTTATCTTGAGGCTGTAATGTTAAGCTTGATGGAAGTCTAGCGAACTAACTAAAAACCTCCCCTTAATGAATAATAGGAAGATAATTTGAGATTGAACAGAACCCTGAGGAACACTGAGGTTGATAGGTTGAGGAAGTGAATGGTGGCTGTCCAAAACCACAGCTATGGAATGGCCGGAAAGGAAATTAGAGACAAAAGCACAGATGGAAGGATAGAAACCGAAGGAGGGTAGTTTGGAAATGAGGGATTTGTGCCAAACTCTATCGAAGGAATTCGATATGTCTAGCACAACAGAAAAAGTCTCACCGAAGTCCTGAATGGAGGATGGCCATTTAGTAAGCTAAGCAAGAAGATCACCAGTAGAGCGGCCCTTAAGAAACTTTACTTGCAGTCTGAGAGTAGCTTATGGGAATATAAATGGTTAAGAAATTGTGAGGTAAGAATAGTTTCAACCAGCAAGTACAGTCATGATTACTAATCTCTGACGAGAGAATTAGCCAAAGTCATGGCCAGGTGCACGCTGCACAATCGGACACAGTCAACCAACGTTCCAGAATGGTTTATTAGTGCCTCAATGAACAATGTTTGAAGCATCACTGCAACATTAGCCAATTTTGGGCACCGTGACGGTTAACAAGCACAAACAGCATACATCAGTGGATTATGTAGATCAGATGCCGGCAGTGAGTAAAATGCATAAGCAGGTAATAAAGCAACGACCTTTACCAACGCATTACCTCTGACACCAATATGCGAATAAACCCAGTAATAACACATAGTTTTCTCTCGCCAATAAATAAGGAACAGCTACTCAATAAAAAAAAGCTAAATTTAAAAGGTGAGGAGAATTAAGATACTAGTGCGAACAATGAACAAAAAAACACTTAAGGAATAAAGCAACACCAATCAACTTCACAGTAAATATAAAGCCTGCCACAGGAAGACTACAGCTAAGGATAAATTTCCGAAACACTACACCAAATGCAACACCTTTGATGCACTTACAAGCGCCGGTATAGACAGGCATAGCCCCACAAAATAGAAGAGACTGCAGAGCGACTATCCATTGAATTCACGCTACGATCAATGAATTAGCATAGCCCATTAGTAATATGTATTTGAAATACCGAAGTGGTGTGTATTCATTTAATAAATACATGATATAATAAATTACACAAGTGTTGTCTGACATTTTGGGCTAAACAAAAATAATAATGCCGCGAGAGTAATTTTGAATTATAACCTGTTCAGTATTCGAGTACTTTTTGTTGTTTAACTGAATACAATCGTCTAGTAATACCTGAATAAAGTTAAAAGAATGGCACCGGCACTGAATGAGTTAAAAACAAAACAAAATTGTGTCACCAACAAATCGCAACGTATATCAAGACCAGCCATATAAATAATGTACGATTGATGCAATTAACAATATAATTAACGTAGGAGGATGTGGTGTGTCGCAGCGTTCACCTGAATGTCATTTATTCGTGTGATACAGGCATGCCACAATAAGCACGGAGTAATGCATATCACAATGCTTTCCTCATGCACGACATATTGACAGGCAGGAGGTAACGCAAGGCTTAAAAACACAAGTATAAATAAACCTCTCCGAAAACAGTATTTGAATTCCACAGGTAAATTGTGAAGCCATCCCGGTGATAACAAAAAGAAATATACACAATAATGCCATTTGTTCAATCCACTAAGAGTATGCACGTGTTATTACACAATGGCGACACATACACACAACTTATGGCTTGGAAATTAGGATAGAGGAAGTAGGAGGATATAGAAAAGGGGCTGCTGGCAGTTGCCCCAGACACCTGAGTATCGGTGAGGAAAAGAAGATCAGGTTTGTTGGAAGAGAGGTGGTATGCAATAGAGGGAAAGTTAGAGGAAACCGCGAATGTTACAGAAACTATTGATAGAGTGACAAACTGTGGTCCAGAACGTTTTGATGGGTCGTCTGTCGAAGGACGGTTGATTTAGGGAGCATATATGGTCCCCCCCACCCCCCGTCGGGACTCGTGGAGACTCCAAGACAGGGTTTTGTTGCATTGGAAAGAAGTGTGGTATGATTGTTTAGTGTAGTGGTAAGAAGAGGTGTTTGAGAGAGTTTACTATATTTGCTCTTTGTAGTTGAGCTTCAAACAAATATATGCACTCTGATTTATGGTTAGTTAGCTTTTGAAATTTGTTGGTAGGAATTTATTCCCTCACATTTCCATTCACATATGCATAGCCTACGTGAGTTCAGTCTACTGCACCAAATCACCACCCATAACGAGGGGCGTCGCGCTCCTTGGTGCCGCTAGAAGAGCGGCGAACACATCTAAAGGTATCTAAAGGTAAGGTGTGTACATGCTTAGATTGATAATTATGCAGGATTCGAAGTTGCATAATAAATCGTAGGCAGTGTCCACCATTCTTTAACTGCCTTCGTGGTGTAATGCATAAGGTGTTGATATTCGGTGTGAGCGTCCTGGGTTCGAATCCACGGACTGCCACATGTGTTTGTAATATTTCATTAATCGATTTTAGGAGTAGAGTTGGTTGTTGGATAGAACATAATAATTTAGAATTGATTAGCTTAACAGTATCTTAAACTATGCAAACCAAAACTATCAACCAACTCCAAATGTCAGGGAGAAACTATTTATATGTGAGCGAAAAATCATGTTGGCGAACTGACTTATTAGTTGATTAAACTATAACCCTATCTATCCATGCGTGCACTTTTACATGATGCAATTTAAGGGGGGTCACCGGCATTTGTTTTATCTTTCTCTCCTTTTCTCTCTTTCCCTGGCTTCTATCCATTCGGCCCCATTCAGCCAACTGTTTTAAGACGTTAATCCCCATCCAGGTGTAGATTTCTTACTGGCGAGCGATAACGAGCCAGCATTGTATGGAGAAATCCGGCTTCGCCGGAGAAATTTTTCTATCGAAAAATGTGCAAATTTAGCTTGCTGTCAAAACAAAAATATAAATATACTGGCTCGCTACCGCTCGCCAGGAAAATAGTGACACCTGGATGGGGGTAAACGTCTTAAAACAGTAGGCTGAATGGGGCCGAATGGATGGAAGCCAAAGAGAGGGGGAGAGAAAGAGAGAAAAAAAAAAGCGAGGTGGGCTCCCTTAAAACAGTAATTATAAATATATCCCTGGTTCTCGTATATACATGTCATTGAGCAAATACAACTATAAGGGTTGATTTACGAATGCAATTTCATGAACAGTAACTAATAAATCGAAGCTGTCATTAAAGCCATTTCAACATTCATCACAAACTCAATAGGAATGGCAATAGTATTAAGGGGAGACTGACTTTTTTTTTTTTTTTTTTTTTTTCTATTAATTAATTTATTCCTATATTTCTTAGTTTCCTTGCTAGACCTCCATCAAGCTTAGAAACACCCCCTAGACCCCCTTTCAAGATAAATTTGTATATTTTTCGGTAGAAAAATTTCCCGGCCGAAGGCCGCTTGCTCTTAAAATTTCAGGTTCGCTATCGCTCGCCAGGAAAAAATAGACACCTAAATGGCACGAAAGGCATTAACATTGACAATGCAATGGGGCCAAAGGTATTAAAATCGCCAAACAAATGGGCCGAACTTCATAAAATCTGAAAACAAATGGGGCTAAACAAGAGGAAGAAGGGGGACCAGAAAAACGGCCTGTCTCCCCTTAAACACTATATAATGCCACCAACTTTTGGAATGACTACCATTAATATAGGCCTAATAATAATGGAGAAAAGTGAAATTTTGGGGAGGCTAATGAGATTCCCGTTATGAAATGTATTATGATTTTGAAATTACCATGCTTCATATTGATAGTTTTTACTACCGGAATTAAAACGCCTCCAATATTTTACGTGGAATTCACCAGATACCTTTCTTCTATTGCATAAATATATTAGTATAAGCTTTAATTAATGATCCACCACATAAATTACTATTATGACACTTACATTATTATGTCACTGTTACTGCTATGAGCTTCTGCCGGTCGATAGTAATATGCCTTAAGGGGAGTCACCGTTCTTTTTTTATCTTTCTCTCCTTTTCTCTCTGTCTCTGGCTTGTATCCATTCGGCCCCATTCAGCCAACTGTTTTAAGGCGTTTATCCCCATCCAGGTGTCGATTTCTTCCTGGCGAGCGATAGTGAGCCAGCATTGTATGGAGAAATCCGGCTTCGCCGGAGAGATTTTTCTATAGAAAAATTTACAAATTTAGCTTGCTGCCAAAACAAAAATGTATATGTGCTGGCTTGCTACCGCTCGCCAGGAAAATATTGACACCCGGATGGGGGTAATTAAACGTCTTAAAACAGTAGGCTGAATGGGGCCGAATGGATACAAGCCAAAGAGAGAGGGAGAGAAATAGAAAAAAGCGAGAAGATGCTGACCATTCTTAGTGTTTTTTTTTTGGTATCTCTCTCTTATAGTTAAATTTCTTAAATTAATAAAGTTTCGCAAACGCACGCGCGCAAATCAAACACGACCAACACTGCACGAATACCCTCAAACACGACCAACACTGCACGAATACCCTCAAACCTAAAGAAGACATGATATATGGACAATAATGGATCAATCAACAATAAATTACATTGCACTAAAAAAGAACTTATACACTCGCATACACACACAATTGCACACACACACTAACTCACTCTCTCGCTCACACACAGACTCTCTCTCTCTCTCTCACACACAGACTCTCTCTCTCTCTCTCTCTTTCTCACAGACCTTCTCTCTCTCACTCTCTCTCTCTCTCACATACACACACACACACTCCTGTTTCTATCACACACACACAAACAAACATTAGCTATGGATACATAAAACAAAACAGTGGTGAAACAGTAAGTTTGCATTCACATACGTATACCTATACGTAAATGATACCTAGCCTAAAGAACAAACCATACGAAGAGCGTCTTAGAGAATTATATCTATTTCCTTTAACCCAGCGCAGATTAAGAGGTGACTTAATTCAAGTGTTCAAAATCATCAAAGGCATCGATAATATTAACTGTAGTAAGTACTTCACTATCGACCAATCTAATTACACGCGGGGAAACGGTTGCAAAATTATTGGTAAATCTTTTAACTCGCACGAATCTAAGCATTTCTTCTTCAATCGAGTTGTCAACTTGTGGAATGGGCTTCCCCGAGACGTTATAGACTGCAGCACCGTTGATTCATTTAAACTCCGCCTAGACAAATATCTCGCATCAAACCCGCGACTGACTGCGTTTGTAAATGAATAACTTTATTTTATCCTCCCCTAAGTTACTAACCCATATGTCCCCTACTAACTTCCTAGTCCTGCCACGGACATTAGTTCCAGGGCAGTAATTCCCTTTCCAATGTTCCCTTACCCACTCTAAACCACTGTTTGGACACTTGATCCTCAGTGTTTTGGAGGACAAGCAGCCTAGAAGGGTCACTAGACCTGTTGTTGCTTGATTTCCTTTGTACTCCTTTGTACTCCTTTGTATAAATGATAAAACATAAAATATGCTCCAGCGCATTTAAGGGAGCCCACCTCGCTTTGTTTCTGTTTTTCTCCCTCTCTCTTTGGCTTGTATCCATTTGGCCCCATTCAGCCTACTGTTTTAAGACGTTTACCCCCACCCAGGTGTCAATATTTTCCTGGTGAGCAGTAGCGAGCCAGCATTTACATATTTTTGTTTTGACAGCAAGCTAAATTTGTAAATTTTTCGATAGAAAATTGTCTCCGGCGAAGCCGGATTTCTCCATACAATGCTGGCTCGCTATCGCTCGCCAGGAAGAAATCGACACCTGGATGGGGATTAACATCTTAAAACAGTTGGCCGAATGGGGCCGAATGGATACAAGTCAGGGAAAGAGAGAAAAGGAGAGCAAGTTTAAAAAAGCCGGTGACCCCCCTTAAAGGAGTAAGCCAAAGCAAATATATTCACTTTTACATGATAAACCTCTGACGATAAAAGTACATCCACATAAAGCGGAGGACCGGAAGGGGAGACGAGGCAACAAAAAGAAAGAAAGGAAAGAGTCAACACGAAATGAAGCGAATCATTAATCAATACGGAAACAAAAAACCACACAATTAAAATAAGACAATTAATGAGATATTGGGCGACTGGTAACACATTGATATTAGGAAAACACAGAGAGACGTTATTGGAATGTTGTATTAAGGGGAGATTTCCACTTGAGGGATTTTTTTTTCTTGACTCCTTTCTCCCTCATGTTTAGCCCCATTGTTTTCTAATTTTAAGACGTTTGCCCCATTATTGTGGCGGTTTTAAGAACTTTCAACCCATTTCTGTCAATTTTAAGACCTTTCGTGCCATTTAGGTGTCGATTTTATCCTGGCGAGCGATAGCGAGCCTGTAATTTAAGAGGAACCGGCTTTGAGCCGGGACATTTTTCTATCGAAAAATGTACAAATTTGTGTTGAAAGGGGCTCAAGGGGGTGTAATTTTAAGCTTGATGGAGGTCTAGGGAACAAACTGAATACCTCCCCTTAATTAAGCACAAATATTTCTGGATAGTCGATAATTCACTAGACTGAATAACCATTTACTTAAACTGCCTAAGATAATTAGCATTCGATGATAACCCAGTTATACAATTGATTATGTATTTATTAATGTCTATGTGTAAAATATAACACAAGATAAATGAGAACAAAGGATTGGCATGTATATTGCTAACAAGAGCTAATGTGATACAGTAGCAGAACAGTATTGGATAAATGCAAACTACGGTTCCATAGGGATTGGGCCCATACGGGATTGGGCCCATACGGAATTGGGCCCATACGGGATTGGGCCCATACGGAATTGGGCCCATACGGGATTGGGCCCACGGGATTGGAACCTAACCTAACCTAACCTAAGTGGGCCCAATCCCGTATGGGCCCAATCCCGTGGTCACCGCAAAATACCGGTCGGTTAAATGTAAAAAAAAAAAAAAAAAAAAATTGATCAGGATGATGTTACGCATTTGGAGGTACAGTTTTAATACATACACATGGGGCAGAGAGATGACTGTATTTAATCCCATCTGTACCGGCGACGTCTTTTTTGTTTTATTTCAGCTGCATTTAACTTAGCTTAGAAAGGTTATATATGGTAGGTAAAAGGATTATTCGAGATGTAGTTTGTCGCCCTAAAATAGGTAAACGTCCTTCCTAAACTGAATCATATCGTCTAACAGTTGCCAGAATATAATGAAACGGACGTCACCGGTACAGTATGGGTTAAGGGGAGGTTTTTAGTTTGCTCCGTAGACTTCCATCAAACTTAAAATTACACCCCCTTGACCCCCTTTCAAGACATATTTGTACATTTTTCGGTAGAAAAATGGCCCGGCCGTAGGCCGGTTTCTCTTATATTACAGGCTCGCTATCGCTCGCCAGGAAAAAAATCGACACCTAAATGACACGAAAGATCTTAAAATTGACAGAAATGGGATGAAGGTTCTTAAAATCGCCAAACTATTGGGGCAAACGTCTTAAAATCTCAATAGTAATGGGGGCTAAACATGAGGGAGAAAGGGGTCAAGAAAAAAAACGCTCTCAAGTGGAAATCTCCCCTTAATTAAACATCCTATAACACGTGCAAATACAAAAATATATATAATAAATAGTCTTATTCACTTCAAACTGCTGCATTATATATATATATATATATTATTATGGAAGGGTAAACGCGGAACATTAAATATTTAAAGGTATAGATCATTATTTAAACCCAGGAGAACATGAAGGGGAGATTTCCACTTGAGGGACTTTTTTCTTCACCCCTTTCTCCCTCATGTCTAGCCCCATTGCTTTTGAGATTTTCAGACGTTTGCCCCATTAGTTTGGTGATTTTAAGAATTTCCGCCCCATTCTGTCAAATGTTAGACCTTTCGTGCCATTTAGGTGTCGATTTTATCCTGGCGAGCGATAGCGAGCCTGTAATTTAAGAGTAACCGGCCTTCGGCCGGGAAATTTTTCTACCGAAAAATTTACACATTTATCTTGAAAGGGGGTCAAGGGGGTGAAATTTTAAGATTGCTGAAGGAGTAGGAAACAAACTAAAAACCTCCCCTTAACCCATACACTACCGGTCACATCCTTTTCATTACAGTTTGGTAACTATTTGACCATTATATTCAGCTTAGGAAGGACGTCTACCAATAAAAAAGGCTTACAGCCTATTTCAATTCATCCTTTCAACTACCACATAATATTATATCCTTCAT
Source organism: Paralithodes platypus (assembly GCA_032716605.1). Taxonomy (NCBI): domain Eukaryota; kingdom Metazoa; phylum Arthropoda; class Malacostraca; order Decapoda; family Lithodidae; genus Paralithodes; species Paralithodes platypus. The sequence goes on along the minus strand of CM064542.1, from coordinate 27,361,247 downwards.
AAGCTTAATATAATCTTCTAAATGCAGCTGAAATCAAATATAAAAGATGTTGCCATTTCAACCATTTTCAGCTTTTGACCCAGGTTCATATTTTGCCAACTGTACAGTGCCAAAACAAATAATGGGTAAAATTATATACGGAAATTGCTGTATTTAATCAAACTGACAAGTTAGTTTATTGCATTAAATAAATTAAATGGTTTTATTTAAAAAATTAGCATTATAAATGGGTAAACCTACGGGTGAACAGCCAATGTATATATAAACCTGAGAGTTACTCGTTCACAGCGCTCCTGTCTTGAGAGAGAGAGAGAGTGTGTGTGGGGACAGCTACCGGGATATAACAACAAAGCCACGACAAACACACACACACGCGCACACACACACAGAGTTGCCACCACAGTTACCACCACAATGTACGGTTTATGTCCGGTAAGGAAACTACCCCCCCCCCCCCCAAGTCCACGTCTTTACCCTTTGTGGTGGCAACAATGATAGTAGTGGGGAAGAGAAGGGAAACGAGAAAGGGGGAGGAGGAGGAGGGAAGGAAAAAGAGGTGGGGGAGTTAGAGGACGAGGGAAGCAAGAAGAGGTGGGGTAGTTACAGGAAGATGGGAGGAAAAAGAGGTGTGTGTGTGGGGGTGGGGGGGGGAGAGTTAGAGGAATGGTTAAAACAGAAGTGGAGAGGAAGTGGAGGAGAAGGAGTGAAGGGGACGAAAATCGAAGAGTGGTGGAGGAGCTAGGGGAAAAGAGATAATGAAGAAAGGTGCTGGGAAATATAGGAAGGGGAAGAGAGCAGAGAGAGCAAGAGGAGGTGGGTAAGAGAGGAAAACAAAAGAGGAATGGTGGATAAAAAACGGTAAAGGAGGAGGTAAAGGTGGTGAAAGAGAAATAATTAGGAACGGGTGAGGAAAAGGATGAATGGGAACAAAAAGGAAGAGAGGAAAGGGGGTAGGAAGAGAAGGATGTATGAATAGTGAAGCAAGAGGGGGAAGGAGGGAGGAAAGGTAGGGGGAATAATCGAAGAAGAGGTATGAGGGAGGGGAAGGAGAAGCAGGAGGAGGAAGTAATAGTGGAAAAAGGTGGTACCAGAGGACGACAAGGAAGAGGAATACGGAGAATCGGAGTATTATACAATATACTTGGTTTATAGGTTTAAACAGTATATTAACCCTCTAAGGATCGATGAAGCACTTCTTGTTTAGTTTTCTGGGTAGTATTAGACAATTTTATTCAGATTAGAAAGGTTATGTGAAAGTCAGAGGGTTGATTGAGATAGTCTTTACCCTTTTAATACCCACAAATCCTTTCTAAGCTGCATACAATCATCTAATGATAGCCCAAAATAAACTGCTAACACGCGTCAGAGCTTCAAGGGGTTAAAACAAAACTACTAGTGACACAGGTATGTTAGCAGGTAACTATATACCCCTGTTAATAGTATCAGGTGCAAAGTTGAGCTTGCGGTCACAAGAGTGTACATATTTCATTGCATGAGACACAATAGACACTAGCTTGCATTCTTAACAACTGTTTACCAGTCACTGACACAACTTCGCTACCCAGGTCACAAGGCAATTTAAAGTATGAGTCACGTTGAACGGAAACAAAACAAAGTCACATGGCCTGCACACAGTCAAAGGCAACATTAACCAGTTACAGACACATCCAGATTTATGGTAGATTCACACAATCTCACACACTTGGTCAGAAACTCTGACACTGACAAGACACAGCAGACTTGAGGGGGTTAAAGAGTTAATTGTTATAGTATTTAACCCTTTAATTCCCCAAAATTTATTGCATCTTGTCTTATTATATGGTTGGGAGACATTAACCCGCATCATTAATCAAACATTTCCCCAGGGTCATGGGCTACCGTTTGTTATGTCCTAATTTCAAGCCAGTGTCTAATCTCTGAAAAAATGTCGAGCTATATTGGATTTATAGTTCGTGTACGATGAATCGGCAATTTGGGCATGTGGCTCATCTAACTGAAGTTAACACTGTCCAAACAATAACATGCTGAGTGATAAACCTTGAGTAGAGGAGACACGTTGAATACAAATGTGCTTAATGGCTGGGACAATTCGATCGGTCACGTCAAGTACTACTTAGGATGGGAAAAGTTGTTGCCATAGGGAAGAAGTGATGCAGTGGTTTGCTACTGGACTGGTTAATCTAAATGACCTGGGTTCAAATCCCGATTTGGTAATATGAAGATATGGCATGGAATATTTGTTGTACTTAGTTTTAATGCCTCACCACAAAGCCCACTGGCAAGGTATAAAAATACCCTCGCTGTTTCCAATAAATAAGCACTGTTTGTATATTCCCATATTCAAAATTATTTCTTTAGGGCTAATGCCTAGTGAGTAAGCAGCTCAATAGGTGGCGTTAGAGACAGATGTCCGAGATTGTGAGATAAGACAGCGAGACAGTGGCGATGCAGATTCGAGAGTCAGAGTTGCAAGGCCCAAGAGGAAACAACCAAGCATCGTACGTCTACGATGGCAAGAAAACGAAAAACCTGATGTCTCGGTTGCCAACTGGGATATGAACTCCTGACATCACCATGTTGAGCAGTTGTTGTTGTTGTTGTTCCCCAGACTGCCTGGCCGAACAGCCCCAAGCAAGGCCAAGGCCATAACCGAGCGCCCCATCAGAACCCTCCCTGCCGACCACAATAAAGCCTGGGTGACCGAAGCCACTCCATGGCGGGGAGCTGAGGAGGGTGCGGAAACGCCCGGGAAACCAAAGCCCCACCCTGTGCCCCTCAGCAATTATGAAGAGAAAGTTGAGGGGCAAAGGAAAAATGTGACGCTTTGGCTTCCAATCTTGGTAGATTGGGAGGTCAATCCACGGAAGAGACGCCGTCACTTGAGATCTAGAAAATATATAAGTAAAAGGAACAGTCAGAGTAAGCTATGGGTATGGCAGAGATCGCTCAGTTCTCACTCTGATAGACTAGCCCATCACCACATGACTAGAACCCAATCCTCTCAGCATCAGCTAGGAAAGGCCCTAGAAAGCCGCCTTTGGCGGGGGGGGGGAGAGCTCCCCTATTTCAATCCCTTTCGGGGTTGGGCACCTGCCCTTGTTGAGCAGTTGAATCTAAAGGCTGCAAGCCAATGTCAGGATTTAGAGCTCAAACATAAAACAAAAAATATAATGAAACATCCAAACATAGGATAACTCCTATACAATCAACTGGAAATATATTTTGGTAGTAGGTAATAAATAATCACAAATATGAGAGTATGCACACTTACTGTACATAGGATGTATAAGTATACGATAATTTTCTAGGACCACATAGCAGAGGCACAATGCTATTCATTAGCTTAAGTAACTCGTGTCGTAGCAACTTGACCACTTTCTACAAGAATAGCTTATGCATAAATTTGAGGATGCTTCTAGACACCATAATATTATACAGTATGCATAACAGTAAGTGAAATACGACTCGAACATGCATAAAAACGGCCACAAATCATCAAATAGAATGTACAAACTCATATCCCATCTTAGTTGAATAAAAGTGTATAGGTCTACAGTAATGGAGTTATGTATATGTATATTACAATCAACACAATAAAGGCAGGGGAAATAACTCAGTATATCACGGTGGGAGCAAACGGATCGGAAGGCAGCGGTATATATATATAATTATATATATTTATATATTATGAAAGAACTAACAATGAACACAACATTGTTATATATCATTATATTCTAAAAGCGTCCTTAACACCTATCCACTTCACATAAAGTACATAGTAGGGTACACACTCTTCGTACATATCCCTTGTCTATAATAATATAGGAACATATACTGATTGCTACACTATACCCAACCTCACTATGACAGTCAAATGGAAGTACTGAAACACGTAGATATATCGACAAGGGATATGTTCCTACATATCCCTTGTCGATATATCTACGTGATTCAGTACTTTATACTTCAGTACTTCAGTACTTTATAGTGTACTTGATAGATAGATAGATAGATACATACATATATATATATATATAGTATATTCCACCGCGGTGATGGCAGTAAATAACCCTCAAATACAGAGCGGTAGAGCAGAGCAAATACATCATCCCCCGGCATATAATTCACCCTAATGTACACACGCATTACCGAGGGGAAAGGTACGGCGAAAGCAAAGGGAAGTGATGGGAAGGGAAGGAAAGGAAGGGAAGGAAAGGAAGGTAAGGGAAAGGAAGGGAAGGGAGAGGAAGGGAAGAAAGGGAAAGGAAGGGAAGGGAAGGGAAGGAAAGGAAAAGAAAGGGATGGGAAGGAAAGGAAGGGAAGGGAAGGAAAGGGAAGGAAAGGAAGGGAAGGAAAGGGAAGGGAAGGAAAGGAAGGAAAGGGAAGGAAAGGAAGGGAAGGGAAGGAAAGGGAAGGGAAGGAAAGGAAAAGAAAGGGAAAGAAAGGGAAGGGAGAGGAAGGGAGAGGAAGGGAAGAAAGGGAAAGGAAGGGAAGGGAAGGGAAGGAAAGGAAAGGGAAGGGAAGGGAAGGGAAGGGAAGGGAAGGGAAGGGAAGGAAAGGAAGGAAAGGAAGGGAAGGGAAGGAAGGGAAGGGAAAGGAAAGAAAGGAAGGGAAGGGGAAGGAAGGAAGAAGGGAAAGGGAAGGAAGGAAGGGAGAAAGGGAAGGAAGGCAGAAGGAAGAAGGGATGGAAGGCATAGGGAAGGAGGAAGGAAGGGAAGGGAAGGGAAGGAAAAGAAGGAGGGAAGGAAGGGAAGGGAAGGAAAAGAAGGAAGGGAAGGATGAAGGAAGGGAAGGATGAAGGAAGGGAAGGATGAAGGAAGGGAAGGGTGAAGGAAGGGAAGGAAAGAAAGGAGGGGAAGGGAAGGGAAGGGAAGGGAAGGGGAAAGGGAAGGGAAAGGGAAGGGAAGGGAAGGAAAGGAAAGGAAAGGAAGGGAAGGGAAGGAAAGGGAAGGGAAGGAAAGGAAGGAAGGAAGGAAAGGAAAGGAAGGGAAGGGAAGGAAAGGAAGGGAAGGGAAGGAAAGGAAGGGAAGGGAAGGAAAGGAAAGGAAGGGAAGGAAAGGAAGGAAAGGAAGGGAAGGAAAGGAAAAGAAAGGGAAGGGAAGGAAAGGAAAGGAAGGGAAGGAAGGAAGAAAAAAAGGGGAAGGAAGGGAAGGAAGGAAAGGAAGGAAGGAAGGCAGGGAAGGAAAGGAAAGGGAAGGAAAGGGAAGGGAAAGGGAAGGGAAAGGAAAGGAAAGGAAGGGAAAAGGGAAGGGGAAAGGAAGGAAGGAAGGAAGGGAAAAGGGAGGGAAAGGTAGAGAGGAAGGAAGGGAAAAGGGAGAGAAAGGAAGGAAGGAAGGAAAGGAAGGAAGGAAGGAAAGGAGGAAGGAAGGAAAGGAAAGGGAAGGGAAGTAAAGGAGAATTAAGGAAGGGACAGCCAGAAAGGAAGGAAGGAAAGGAGGAAGGAAGGGAGAAAGGAAGGAAAGGGAAGGAAGGAGGAGGAAAGGAAGGAAAGGGAGGGAAGGAAGGAAAAGGAAGGAAAGGGGAAAGGGATGGAAAGGAAGGAAAGGAAAGGGAAGGAAAGTAAAGGAAAGGAAGGAAGAAAGGAAAGACGGAAGGGGAAGGAAAGGAAAGGAAGGGATAGGATGAAAGGGAAGGGAAGAAAAGGAAAGGAAGGGAAAGGAAACAAAAAGAAAGAAGGAAAGGAAAGGAGGAAGGAAGGAAGAAAGAAACAAAGGAAAGGGAAGGAAAGGAAAGGAAAGGAAAAGCATAGGAAAGGAAAAGCATAGGAAAGGGATGGAAAGGAAAAGCATAGGAAAGGGATGGGAAGGAAAAGCATAGGAAAGGGATGGAAAGGAAAAGCATAGGAAAGGGATGGGCCTTGGGAAGAAAGAAAAGGAAAGGGAAGGAAAGGAAGGAAAAAGGAAAGTAAGGGAAAGGAAAGGAAAGACAGGGAGGGGAAGGAAAGGAAATACAGGGAAGGGAAGGAAAGGAAGTAAAGGGAAGGAAAAGCATAGGAAAGGACGGGTTCAAATGTGTTCAGCTGTCTCTGAGATATGGTAAATAGTTTTCCCACAAATGTTCGTTGCCTTTCAACTGGTAAGAACAAATATATATTCAATTATTATGTTCCTTCCAACAACCAACTATACTCCTAAAATCGATTAATGAAATTTACAAACACATGTGGCAGTCCGTGGATTCGAATCCAGGATGCTCACACCGAAAATCAACACCTTATGCATCGCACCACGTAGACAGTTAAAGAATGGTGGACACTGCCTACGATTTATTATGCAACTTCGAATCCTGCATATCAATCTAAGCATGTACACACATCCCAACTGCAACTCACGTAGGCTATGCATATGTGAATGGAAAGAGCAATTAATGGGGCCTTAACCACTAGGGAAGTCCTCTCGATAAATTAAATTATTTACTCGATAAATAATAGACTTTGCTTAATCGTTAGGTATTATTACATATCTATTGAGTTTAATACGCCAGATTTTTTTTGTTTTTTTGTTTTTTTTAGTAAGAGATAGAGAATGGTTACACTATGAAAGGCAAGGGACACTAAATTATTATGTAAATATGCCCAGCCCACTAGCTATTTAATATAAACAAAACACACAGGCAACAAGATTGAAATGCGATGTGATGAATTGCATAGATGAACCCGTAGCAGAATATGTAACGAGGAAAGCAATCAAGACAGATGCACGTCAACGAAAGACATAAGGGGAGTGACCTGCTTTTTGTTCTCTCCTTTTCTCTCTTGCTCTGGCTTGTATCCATTCGGCCCCATTCAGCCTACTTTTTTAAGACGTTTATCCCCATCCAGGTGTCAATTTTGTACTGGTAAGCGGTAGCGAGCCAGCATATTTTACAATTTTTTTTGACAGCAGGCAAAATTTGTACATTTTTCGGTAGAAAAATGTCTCCGGCGAAGCCGGATTTCTTCATATAATGCTGGCTCGCTATCGCTCGCCAGGAAGAAATCGACACCTAGATGGGGATAAACGTCTTAAAATAGTTGGCTGAATGGGGCCGAATGATAGCGAATGATAAGCTCAGTGATAGCGAAAGAACTCGTACCAATGGTTTCAAATTAGATAAATTTAGTTTCAGAAAAGATATAGGCAAATATTGGTTTGGTAACAGAGTTGTAGATGGGTGGAATGGACTAGCAAGTGCTATAGTGGGATCTAAAACTGTAGGGAGCTTTAAGATAAAATTGGATAAGCATATGGACGAGAAGGGTTGGGTGTGAAGGGGGATCAGCCGGGTTTGGCCAAATCAGCGCCTCTGCAGACCCCCCATAATCCTGCGTTAATCTCATAACAGTTTTGGTAAGATGATCCTCCTCAGGGTATCTAGAGTGTTGAGCCTATAATTGGGCTTTGTAATTGATTTGGGGTTGTGTGGGACAGGGATCTGCCTTGCTTAGGCCAATCGGCTTTCTGCAGACTCCCATTTTCTTATGTTTTCTTATGAATGGATACAAGCCAGAGAAAGAGAGAAAAGGAGTAAAATATAAAAAAGCAGGTCACCCCCCTTAAACCATGGTGTCGGGAGAAAAGAAGGAAATGTAAGACAGTTAGATAAAAGAAAGGAAATGCAAGATAGTTAGATAAAAGAAAGGAAACGTAAGACAGTTAGATAAAAGAAAGGAAATGTAAGACAGTTAGATACAAGAAAGGAAATGTAAGGCAGTAGTACATAGAAAGGAAATTGTAAGGCCAAGTTCTTAGATTAAAGATAGAAATGTAAGACAGCATTCGTAAAGAAAGGAAATGTAAGACAGTTAGATAAAAGAAAGGAATGTAAGACGTAGTAGATAAAATAAGGACATGTAAGACAGTACGATACAAGATAAGGAATGTAAGACAGTTAGATAAAACGAATAGGAAATGTAACGACAGGTTCTATAAAAGTAAGGAAATGTAAGGCAGTTAAATAAAAGAAAGGAAATGTAAGGCAGTTAGATAAAAGATATGAAATGTAAGACAGTTAGATACAAGAAAGGAAATGTAAGACAGTTAGATACAAGAAAGGAAATGTAAGACAGTTCGATAACAGAAAGGAAATGTAAGAGAGTTAGATAAAAGAAAGTAAATGTAAGACAGTTAGATAAAAGAAATGAAATGAAAGACAGTTAGATAAAAGAAAGGAAATGTAAGGCAGTTAGATAAAAAATAGGAAATGTAAGACAGATAAAAGAAAGGAAATGTAATGACCAGTTCGATAAAGGAAAGAAAGGAACTAATGTAAGCGAGTTAGATATTAAACAGAAAGGATAATGTAAGGCAGTTAGATAAAAAATAGGAAATGTAAGACAGTTAGATCAAAAGATAGTAACATGGTAGACTAGTTAACTTACAAGATAGGAAATGTAAGACAGTTAGATAAAAGAAAGGAAATGTACAGTTAGATATAAGAAAGGAAAAGTAAGACAGTTAGATAAAATGTAGGAAATGTAAGACAGTTAAATAAAAGATAGGAAATGTAAGACAGTTAGATAAAAGAAAGGAAATGTAAGACAGTTAGAAAAAAGATAGGAAATGTAAGACAGATAGATAAAAGAAAGGAAATGTAAGATAGTTAGATAAACGAAAGGAAATGTAAGACAGTTAGATAAAAGATAGGAAATGTAAAACAGTTAGATAACAGATAGGAAATGTAAGACAGTTAGATAAAAGATAGGAAATGTAAGACAGTTAGATAAAAGAAAGGAAATGTAAGATAGTTAGATAAAAGATAGGAAAAGTAAGACAGTTAGATAAAATGTAGGAAATGTAAGACAGTTAAATAAAAGATAGGAAATGTAAGACAGTTAGATAAAAGAAAGGAAATGTAAGACAGTTAGAAAAAAGATAGGAAATGTAAGACAGATAGATAAAAGAAAGGAAATGTAAGATAGTTAGATAAACGAAAGGAAATGTAAGACAGTTAGATAAAAGATAGGAAATGTAAAACAGTTAGATAACAGATAGGAAATGTAAGACAGTTAGATAAAAGATAGGAAATGTAAGACAGTTAGATAAAAGAAAGGAAATGTAAGATAGTTAGATAAAAGATAGGAAAAGTAAGACAGTTAGATAAAAGAAAGGAAATGTAAGACAATTAGGTAAAAGAAAGGAAATGTAAGACAGTTAGATAAAAGAAAGGAAATGTAAGACAGTTAGATAAAAGAAAGGAAATGTAAGACAGTTAGATAAAAGAAAGGAAAAGTAAGAGTTAGATAAAATAAAGGAAATGTAAGAGTTAGATAAAAGAAAGGAAATGTAATACAGTTAGATAAAAGATAGGAAATGTAAGACAGTTAGATAAAAGAAAGGAAATGTAAGACAGTTAGATAAAAGAAAGGAAATGTAAGACAGTTAGATAAAAGAAAGGAAATGTAAGACAGTTAGATAAAAGAAAGGAAATGTAAGACAGTTAGATGAAAGAAAGGAAAAGTAAGACAGTTTAGATAAAAGAACCGGGAAATGTAAGACAGTTAGATAAACTAGAAAGGAAATGTAAGACAGTTAGATAAAAGAAAGGAAACGTAAGACAGTTAGATAAAAGAAAGGAAATGTAAGACAGTTAGATACAAGAAAGGAAATGTAAGGCAGTTAGATTAAAGATAGGAAATGTAAGACAGATAAAAGAAAGGAAATGTAAGACAGTTAGATAAAAGAAAGGAAATGTAAGACAGTTAGATAAAATAGAGGAAATGTAAGACAGTACGATAACAGAAAGGAAATGTAAGACAGTTAGATAAAAGAAAGGAAATGTAAGACAGTTAGATAAAAGTAAGGAAATGTAAGGCAGTTAAATAAAAGAAAGGAAATGTAAGGCAGTTAGATAAAAGATATGAAATGTAAGACAGTTAGATACAAGAAAGGAAATGTAAGACAGTTAGATACAAGAAAGGAAATGTAAGACAGTTCGATAACAGAAAGGAAATGTAAGAGAGTAGATAAATCAGAAAGCTTAATGTAAGACAGTTAGATAAAAGAATGAAATGAAAGACAGGAGATATCAAAGAAAGGAAATGTAAGACAGCAAGTTAAATAAAAAGAACAGGAAATGTAAGGCAGTTAGATAAAAAATAGGGAAGAATAAGAAGTTTTTAAGACAGATAACAAGAACGGAAATGTAAGACAGTTAGATCTGTAAAAGAAAGGAAATGTAAGACAGTTAGATAAAGAACAGGAAATGTTAAGGCAGTTAGATAAAAAGATAGGAATGTTTAAGACAGTTAGATAAAAGCAGAAGGAAATGTAAGACAGTTTACGATAAAAGATAGGAAATGTAATACAGTTAGATCACAGAAAGGGAAAAAGTAAGGAGATTACAGTATGTATAAATAAAAGAGGAAAAAGTAAGACAGTATGAAAAATGTAGGAAATGTAAGACAGTTAACATAAAAATAGATAGGAAATGTAAGACAGTTAGATAAAAGAAAGGAAATGTAAGTAGTTAGCTTTAAGAGAAAGAGATCAGTTAGATAAAAAGATAGGAAATGTAAGACAGTGATAGATAACAGAAAGTGAAATGTAAGATAGTTAGATAAACGAATAGGAAATTTGTAAGACAGTTAGATAAAAGATAGTAAATCTGGTAAATGTACTACCGTTAGAGAAGATAGGAAATGTAAGACAGTTAGATAAAAGATAGGAAAGTGTAAGACAGTTAAATAAAAGAAGTAAATGTAAGACGTTAGATAAAAGAAAGGAAATGTAAGACTAGTTAGATAAAAGATAGGAACAAGTAAGACGTTAGCTAAAAGAAAGGAAATGTAAGATACTTAGATAAAAGAAAGGGAAATGTAAGACAGTTAGGTAAAAAGAAAGGAAATGTAAGACAAGTTAGATAGACAGAAAGGAAATGTAAGACAGTTAGATAAAGAAAGGAAATGTAAGACAGTTAGATAAAAGACAGGAAATATGTAAGACAGTTAGATAAAAGAAAAGGAAATGTAAGCAGTTAGTAAAAATAATAGGACAATGTAAGACAGTTAGATAAAAAAGGAAATGTAAGAAGAGTAATTAGATAAAAAGAAAGGAAATGTAAGACAGTTATGATAAAAGAAAGGAAATGTTAAGACAGTTACGATAAAAGAAAGGAAATGTAGAGAGTAGACTAAAAGAAAGGAAATGTAAGACAGTTAGATAAAAGAAAGGAAATGTAAGACAGTTAGATCTAACAAAGAAGGAACATAATGTAAGAGTTAGATAAAAATACCAGGAATGTAAGACAGTTCTAGAAAAGAAAGGAAACTGTAAGACAGTTAGATAAAAGAAAGGAAATTGTAAGACAGTTAGATAAAAAGAAATGGAAATGTAAGACAGTAGATAAAAGAAAGGAAAAATGTAAGACGGAGTTAGATAAAAGAAAGGAAATGTAAGACAGTTAGATAAAAGAAAGGAAATGTAAGACAGTTAGATACATAAAGGAAATGTAAGACCAGTTAGAATAAAAGAAAGGAAATGTAAGACAGTTAGATAAAAGATAGGAAATGTTAAGACAGTTAGATAAAAGGAAAGGAAATGTAAGACAGTTTAGATAAAAGATAGGAAATGTAAGACAGTTAGATGAAGTACACTTGTAAGACAGTAGATAAAAGAAAGGAAATGTAAGATAGTTAGATAAAAGAAAGGAAATGTAAGACAGTTTAGGCAAAAAGAAAGGAAATGTAAGATACTTAGATAAAAGAAAGGAAATGTAAGACAGTTAGGCAAAAGAAAGGAAATGTAAGACAATTAGGTAAAAGAAAGGAAATGTAAGACAGTTAGACAAAAGAAAGGAAATGTAAGACAGTTAGATAAAAAGGAAATGTAAGAGAGTTAGATAAAAGAAGGAATGTAAGACAGTTAGATAAAAGAAAGGAAATGTAAGAAAGTTAGATAAAAGAAAGGAAATGTAAGGCAGTTAGATAAAAAATAGGAAATGTAAGACAGATAAAAGAAAGGAAATGTAAGACAGTTAGATAAAAGAAAGGAAATGTAAGACAGTTAGATAAAAGAAAGGAAATGTAAGACAGTTAGATAAAAGAAAGGAAATGTAAGACAGTTAGATAAAAGAAAGGAAATGTAAGACAGTTAGATAAAAGATAGGAAATGTAAGACAGTTAGATAAAAGAAAGGAAATGTACAGTTAGATATAAGAAAGGAAAAGTAAGACAGTTAGATAAAATATAGGAAATGTAAGACAGTTAGATAAAAGATAGGAAATGTAAGACAGTTAGATAAAAGATAGGAAATGTAAGACAGTTAGATAAAAGATAGGAAATGTAAGACAGTTAGATAAAAGAAAGGAAATGTAAGACATAGATAAAAGATAGGAAAGGAAATGTAAGACAGTTAGATAAAAGAAAGGAAATGTAAGACAGTTAGATAAAAGAAAGGAAATGTAAGACAGTTAGATAAAAGAAAGGAAATGTAAGACAGTTAGATAAAAGAAAGGAAATGTAAGACAGTTAGATAAAAGAAAGGAAATGTAAGACAGTTAGATAAAAGAAAGGAAATGTAAGACAGTTAGATAAAAGAAAGGAAATGTAAGACAGTTAGATAAAAGAAAGGAAATGTAAGACAGTTAGATAAAAGAAAGGAAATGTAAGACAGTTAGATAAAAGAAAGGAAATGTAAGACAGTTAGATAAAAGAAAGGAAATGTAAGACAGTTAGATAAAAGAAAGGAAATGTAAGACAGTTAGATAAAAGAAAGGAAATGTAAGACAGTTAGATAAAAGAAAGGAAATGTAAGACAGTTAGATAAAAGATAGGAAATGTAAGACAGTTAGATAAAAGAAAGGAAATGTAAGACAGTTAGATAAAAGAAAGGAAATGTAAGACAGTTAGATAAAAGATAGGAAATGTAAGACAGTTAGATAAAAGAAAGGAAATGTAAGACAGTTAGATAAAAGAAAGGAAATGTAAGACAGTTAGATAAAAGAAAGGAAATGTAAGACAGTTAGATAAAAGGGATCAATAGGAAAGGGAAGGACGAAGTATAATGAAAAGGTAATGAAGAAAACAAGTATCAATGATGCAGAAAAGGAAGGGACAATGGTGAAAACTATATATAAATAATACAATGGTGAAAACTATATATAAATAATACAATGGTGAAAACTATATATAAATAATACAATGGTGAAAACTATATATAAATAATACAATGGTGAAAACTATATATAAATAATACAATGGTGAAAACTATATATAAATAATACAATGGTGAAAAACTATATATAAATAATACAATGGTGAAAACTCTATATAAATAATACAATGGTGAAAACTATATAAATAATACAATGGTGAAAACTATATATAAATAATACAATGGTGAAAACTATATATAAATAATACAATGGTGAAAACTATATATAAATAATACAATGGTGAAAACTATATATAAATAATACAATGGTGAAAACTATATATAAATAATACAATGGTGAAAACTATATATAAATAATACAATGGTGAAAACTATATATAAATAATACAATGAAGAATAATAGAACGCTATAAGATAACCACAATGCGTTAAGAGGACCGACCTGCTATTTTTTACTTTTTAGGTAGTAGCCGTTCGACGCCATTCAGCCTACTGTTTGAACACGTTTATCCATACCCAGGTGTCGATTTGAACCTGGCGAGTGATAGCGAGCCAGGTTCGATTATATTTTAGACAGCTGACTTAATTTGTACATTTTTCAGTAGAAAAATTATCTCCGGCGGAGCCGGATATCTCCATACAATGATGGTTCGCTGTCGCTCGCCAGGAAAAATCGATACCTGTAAGGGGGGAAATGTCTAAAAACAGTAGCCTGAATGGGGCCGAATGGACCCAAAGAGAAAAAGCAAGTCGGTCCCCTTAAGCAAGGAATGAAGGCATGGAGGAGGGGAAGCATAAGACAATAGCCAACTAAATGTTAATAATGATGTAGTCCACTTTATGTATCTTTTGTTTCTTAACTTTCGAATATATCAAGACATGAAACGAATGTCGAAACGCTAATTCAAAGCTTTAGGTGATTCCATTAAGGAGGGTCACCGGCTTTTTTTTCTTTCTCTTCTTTTCTCTCTTTCCCTGTCTTTTATCCATTCGGCCCCATTCAGCCAACTGTTTTAAGACGTTTATCTCCATCCAGGTGTCGATTTCTTCCTGGCGAACGATAGCGAGCCAGCATTCTATGGAGAAATCCGGCTTCGCCGGAGAAAGTTTTCTATCGAAAAATTTACAAATTTAGCTTGCTGTCAAAACAAAAAAAATATATATGCTGGCTCGCTACCGCTCGCCAGGAAAATATTGACACCTGGATGGGGGTAAACATCTTAAAACAGTAGGCTGAATGGGGCGAATGGATACAAGCCAAAGAGAGAGGGAGAGAAAGTGCAGAACGAGGTGGGCTCCCTCAAGTTGATGTGTAAGAAGGCAAAACATGTCTGCAGTTGATCGTTCACGTCTAAAGCCACACTGTCTATCACGGGTTAACTTACTAGTCTCTCTAGATGCTTGATTAGGTGATTGTGTATTATTCTTTCGGAGAGGGTGGAAGTTGTAGCTATTGGTGTGTAGTTTGATAGATCTTAAGGGGAGGTTTTTAGTTGATTCCCTAGCCTTCCATCAAGCTTAAAATTACTCCCCCTAGACCCCCTTTCAAGATAAATTTGTAAATTTTTCGGTAGAACAATTTCCCGGCCGAAGGCCGGTTCCCCTTAAATTACAGGCTCGCTGTCGCTCGCCAGGAAAAAATCGACACCTAAATGTCACGAATGGTCTTAAAATTGACAGAAATGGGGCGAGGGTTCTTAAAATCGCCAAACTAATGGGGCGAACGTCTTAAAATCTCATTGGAGTCATTTCTTCTGGACCACGAGCTTTATCTTCTAAGAGAATCTGCAAAATGGTTAAGGGGAGGTTTTTAGTTTGTTTCCTACTCCTCCAGCAATCTAAAAATGTCACCCCCTTGACCCCCTCTCAAGATAAATTTGTAAATTTTTCGGTAGAAAAATGTCCCGGCCAAAGGCCGGTTCCTCTTAAATTACAGGCTCGCTATCGCTCGCCAGGATAAAATCGACACCTGAATGGCACGAAAGGTCTTAATATGGGGTGAAAGTTCTTAAAATCGCTAAACTAATGGGCCAAACGTTTTATAATATCAAAAGCAATGGGGGTAAACATGAGGGAGAAAGGAGTCAAGAAAAAAAATCCCTCAAGTGGAGATCTCCCCTTAATGGTGGTGTAATGGTTAGTGTTTAAAAATGTGTGTGTGATAACCCAGGTTCGAATCCCGGTGGATCACAAATATGCTTTCATTAAGGGGAGGTTTCCACTTGAAGGATTTTTATATTGATCCCATTCTCCTTCATGTTTTGCTCCATTCATTTTGATATTTTAAGACGTTTGCACCATTAGTTTGGCGATTTTAAGAACTTTCGCCCCATTTCTGTCAATTTTAAGATATTTCGTGCCATTTAGGTGTCGACTTTTTCCTGGCGAGCGATAGCGAGCCTGTGGTTTAAGACTAACCGGCCTTTGGCCGGGAAATTTTTCTACCGAAAAATTTACAAATTATCTTGAAAGGGGGTCAAGGGGGTGTAATTTTAAGCTTGATGAAGGTCTAGGGAACAAACTAAAAACCTCCCCTTGATTTAATTTGAGGTGTTTGGTGTTGTGGTGTAATTAATACAAATTTAGATTTAACATGTCTGGTGTAAATCTTTAATGAGGGGATTCGAGGGGAATTAAACTTGAGTAAAAGAATATCTTGATTTCTTTCATCGACAGTTGAGTTGGTGAAAATAATATCGTCATCAATTTGGTATTTATTATCAGTGGACATCTTACAACTTAAGGGGGGTGACCTGCTTTTGTTCTGCTCTTTTCTATCTTTCTCTGGCTTGTATCCATTTGGCCCCATTCAGCCTACTGTTTTAAGACGTTTATCCCCATCCAGGTGTCAATTCCTTACTGGTGAGCGGTAGCGAGCCAGCATATTTTTGTTTTGTTAGACAGCAGGCTAAATTTGTATATTTTTCGATAGAAAAATGTCTCCGGCGAAGCCGGATTTCTTCATATAATGCTGGCTCGCTATCGCTCGCCAGGAAGAAATCGACACCTAGATGTGGATAAACGTCTTAAAATAGTTGGCTGAATGGGGCCGAATGGATACAAGCCAGAGAAAGAGAGAAAAGGACAGAAATAACAAAAATCAAGTCACCCCCCTTAAGTGATTGCCGATAAGGTGGAATTAATCTAGAACTTCATATGACAACAAACAAGAAGAATACGGTATAAAACGCTTAATTAATTAGGTACGTGGCTTGGGGGATCTTATCATATATCATTATCTCGAACATTATGGGAATTATGATGTGTATAGATCATGAATATTATGGCAGTGGTAAGGTGTAACTGACAATTTGGTATTATTATCTTTTGTATATAAATATCTTGAATATTTAGTAATCATAAATGTTTGAAGAGAGGATCAGTAAGCTATCTTCTCTGTGGCTTACTCCTGAGATTATCCTCACAATTGATTGACTGCTATTATAGTATCTGTTGTAGGAAGGAATATATTGGTGATCCCTGAGCAATGGTGCAATATTATAAATAGGGGTAAATTAGACCATATTATAAAAATGTCAGTACATCCTTAGTTTAATAAAAGTTTCATCTTATGAATAATACCATCGATCTAGCTCGTTTATTGCTAATAAAATGTATAATTTTGTTCCACTATAAATTATTATCTATACAAATCCCAAGGAATTTTGTGAAAGCATTGTACACTTTTCAACTACGTTATTCCCTGTAGTAATATTGAAGTTTTAATTTTAGTTTCATATCCTGCGGATATTATGTAATGTGTTTTACCTTTTAACACACTGAGGAATAATCTGTTAAAATCATTACATCCATATATAATTAGTGTTATTGTTCAGGTGGGGATTGAAGAGTGCTTCAAGCCATAAGTCACCTGCTCCACCCCTATCAGTGTTAACTAATTGACCACTTGCGAGTTTTGGTCTATAAGGAAGTTGGAGCTGTGGCCATCAATATCTAGCAGAATTATTAGTTAAAATACGGTCATAATACATAATTATATCAATACATAAAACCAAATTGATCATACTTTTTATCCATTAGAAACCCACATTATTATTGCATTCTCTTTAATATCCAACTTCCTTAAAGCCTGAAATTCGCAAGTGGTCAATTAACATTTTTCCAACAACCCCCCAAGGACAACATAAGAAGAACAGGCAGATTTCGACAGTCCTAATAGTTAGCAATGAAAACTTCACAAACATGTAAATTACCAAACAAATATAAAATTAAATTGTACGGGTATTTTATTGCAATTAATTCAAATATTTTAAGAATACTCATATCTAGATATTAAGTTACACCCCGTTCTTAACATTAATCGACCTCTATGCACTAGAATAAACTAATGAAAACACATGGTCCTCCCGGGATTCGAACTCGGGACACCCCACCCAGAACATAAGCATCTAAACCATTACACTACCAACACAGTTAAAGGTTTAGTACTGTGACGCTTCTGCATAGTAACCACGTGCGGGCATGCGTGCGCGTCGGCTGCCCAGCCGTTTAGAAACCGTTTTATTTGCTGCGAGAGAAGTACCTGGGGAGAGCTTGGGATTTAGCCCGAACGAGTTGGTTTTTGGACACAGGGTCAGGGGGCCCCTCCACATAGTCAAGGAGATCTGGGAGGGAGTCACAAAGCCATCCTCGCTTCTAAAGTATGTTGTTGAAAGCCGTGAGAGAATGCTAAAGAGCCTGGAGGTAGCAGGTCGGAACCTTAAGAGTTCACAAGCTCAGATGAAAGACAGATACGATCAGAAGGTGAAGCTGAGGGAGTTTGAAGTAGATCAGGAGGTACTGATACTACTGCCTCTGGTGGGACACCCCTTGTCTGCCAAGTATTCTGGTCCGTATCGGGTTGTAAGGACGGTTTCTGATCTCAACTATTTAGTAGCTACTCCTGATCGTAAGAAAAAGAACCAACTTTGCCATGTAAATCTGATGAAAGAGTATGTGAGGCGCCCCTCCGAGCCTCTCACTGTTCCGGTGTTGATCTGCAGCGATCGTGGTGGAGAAGGAGGAAGGGACAGTCAAGCTGCGGGGGAGGATAATTGGGATTGTCATGTTTCCACGGATCAGTGGGCGGGGAATTCTAGACAATTGGCTCACGAGTTGATATTGCACCTGCCTGAGCAACAACGTGTAGCTGTGCAGCACTTGTTTGATTCAAACCCAGCTGTTTTCGCGGAGCATCCTGGCCTCACTATTCAAGCGGTGCACGATGTCGATGTTGGGGGCCACCCGCCCTTTAAATCAGTGCCATACCGTGTTCCCCCTATTAAATTACCAGCACTTAGGGAAGAGCTGGATTATATGCTGAAACGTGGGCTGATCTCTGAGGGTGCAGTAAGGTGGACTTCCCCAGTCACACTGCAGCCCAAACCAGATGGCAAGGTGCGGTTTTGTATAGATTTCCGCAGGTTGAATGGTTTAAACCCCCACAAATGCCTACCCTCTCCCTCGCGTGGACGACAGTGTGGATAAGATAGGAAAAGCCAAGTTCCTCACTAAGATAGACCTTGTTAAGGGATATTGGCAAGTGCCCTTGTCTGAGCGAGCGCAAGAGGTGTGTGGGTTTGTGGTGGACGGTGCCACATATCGTTGCCATGTTATGCCATACGGGCTGAAAAATGCTCCTGCAACGTTTCAGAAATTAATGAACGACATTGTAGCCGACATTCCCAACTGTACAGTGTACCTAGATGATGTCATAATATACGACGATGATTTTAACAGTCACTGTGCTCACATCGGACAGCTTTTTTATAAACTGAATGAAGCAGGTTTGGTGGTAAACCTGGGTAAGTGCGATTTTGTCAAAGCCACAGTTTTGTACCTGGGGTTCGAGGTGGGGATGGGTCAGGTGTGCCCTCCACAGACAAAGATCAAAGCCATCGATCAGTTTCCCCAGCCTACGACTAAGAAACAAATCATGCGGTTTCTAGGTATGATAGGCTATTATCGTCGCTTCATCAAAGGCTATTCGACTGTAATTGCACCTTTAACTGACTTATTATCTAAGGACAAGAAGTTCCGGTGGTCTCCTGAGTGTGCAGAGGCGTTTTCCTTGGTAAAACACCTGTTATGTACCCACCCCATACTCAGGGCCCCGGACTTCAGCAGACCTTTTCTGCTGGCGACTGATGCCAGTGGCGTAGGGGCTGGGGCTGTCTTGTTACAGACAGATGATGAAGGTATCGAACATCCAGTGAGTTTTACAGTAAAAAATTCAATAGTGCACAAAGGAATTACTCTGTAATTGAAAAAGAACTCCTGGCGATAGTGCTGGCGCTCAGGCACTTCAATGTATAAGTTCCTGCTTTCGGACCAGTCGTAGTGGTTTATACCGATCATCACCCTCTGAAATTCTTGAATCAGTTTCATAACCGGAATAGGAGGCTGACCAGGTGGTCACTCATGCTTCAGGAGTATAATCTGGACATACGCCAAATTGCCGGTTCTGATAACGTGATAGCGGATCAAGGGTGGATGATGTTGGTTTGACTGCCACAGGATTGAGGGTTGAGTGTGGAGGAAAATAGGCTGTCACTGTAGTTCAGCCGGAAAAAACAAATTAAAAAAGCAAAAAACCTTATAAAAACTCTTTATTTTTTATAACGTGTAGAATTTTGTATAAGATGTTGTAGCAGTATCTAAGTTGAATGTTTTCGCTTATTGTCGCTGAGTTATTTGAACTTGCTCGGTGGAGCGCAACAGTCTTTATTTTTTTTATATATAGTGCCTTGTGTCGCAACAGTGTGTGGTACTATGAGAAGCTTTCTGTTAGATATGAAGAACTTAGTCAAGGGTCTTATATCTTGGGGAGGTGTGACGCTTCTGCATAGTAACCACGTGCGGGCATGCGCGCGCGTCGGCTGCCCAGCCGTTTAGAAACCGGCTGGTGGTAGCCGGCCGACAGGCTTTCTCTTAGTATATATCCTACGACAATGTAACTAATGTCTGGGATATTCTTATGTTGTTTCACAGCTTGAAGCTGCCCTTATTCTTAACCAACGCATCTTAGTATATTTTATTCTCGATGGTTGATTGTTTCATCATAATATATAAGATGTAAGTCTAGTGAGAGCGGGAAGAGACGAGAGAGCGAGACCGGCTTGGGACGTTGCTTCGCGCGGAGAGACCAGCTTGGGACGAGCCTGAAGCGCTGCCACATGCATTTGATTGCAACGTTAGGCTTAGTTTCGACTCACGCACGGGGTAGAGGATTTTGACCAGGCAACTGTGTTGAGTGTTGCCAAGCCTGGGATGTATTCTGCATGCCTAGGGCGGGGTCCAGACAGATTCAAGACTCAGAGCTCACCTCATTGTCGTACCCTTCGGACCCCCTTGATATCTATCCCTCTCAACCCCACTTAGAAACGTTCTCTCTTACTTTGTATACCTTCTCTCCACTACTTCACCAATCTATTTAATTATCCCATCCCCTTGATAGACCTTATATCTATTATTGTATTAACGACGAGCTCTCAGATAACTAGATGGGATTTTGGGCCTTATGCAGGGATGTAATTGTTAATGAGACCTAGGAAGCTTTTTTGTTGTCTCATATTTGGTGGTTTCATGCTTGCTAGTGTGTTCTTGAGTCAGGTTAGCAGGGGCTAGACCGGAGGGGAGGCTTTTTGCGATCCTTTAAGTAAAGTCTGCTGGTGCGAGTCCCGTGGACCCGCACGACTTTACTAGGATACCCGTGGGAGTCTGGGGGCATTTTCTTGTCTGTGTCCCTGTGTGTCTAGCGTTGTGTTGTGTGAGGGCCATTGCCTAGTCCACTCAGCACTGCGCTAGCACGTCTTGCTTTTGTTTTAGGGTCGCCAGGAGAGAGTCAGATACTTGCGATCTGAGTCTCTCAAGAGAGCACCATTTCAATTAGAGTAATTTGGCGCACAGACCTGGGAACGTCCCTAGGCTAGAGCAGGTGGCTCAGCCCGGGTATCCGAAGCCTATATCCTTCCGGCTAGACCTCTGCCACCTGGCAGATTAACAGCTAGGGGTTTATAATCTCTGTATGCTTGTTATTGTGCCACAGTTTACCATTTTTGTGAGCATTGTGAGTCAGGGTGTGGCTTAGAGACTCTGTCCGAGCAGGCTTGCCTGACTAAGAGTGAGAAGCACACCTGTATGAGGTTATGTTGCGAGTTGCTTAGTATAATTATACCTATGCCATTATACACTGTATGGCCTATCACTAGTATTTATTCCTGCTTATGAGTTAAGAGTTCTCTAAATCCGTAACGTACTTTCTTTGCTAAGCATCAGATCCTACAGTAGCCGCATGCAGTTTAGAAACCCGCATCTTGTCTACCTGTACGATGTTTTGATGACTGTTTGCTTTCACCTTCTTTCACGCAGGGGTGATTAGTTGTATTAATTAACGTAACGTTAAATGTACTTTCTTCTAGTTTGTTATTAAATTGTTTCTGCAATTTAATTCCGTTATCTATCTTTTCCTTGAAGCTTTAAGTCAACTTAATTGTGTGATCTTTTATATAGCCTGCTTGACTATCAGCAGTCTATAGTGCGTGCACCCTGTAACCGAGTCATAGGATACCTCGTTGTCCAGGCAGGACTCTTGACGGTTTAGGGTGGTTTGTTGCCTGGGTTTATAGATAAGGGTTGGATCTAGCGTTTTCCGTTGTTGCTTGTTGCCGCATACCTAGTCCAATAGAAAGAGCCCAGTGTTTATATATCCCAGGACGTAACAGTACACGATCACGATTAATATCCATTTTCGAATTCTGGACATTAATCTGATCATGTACTTAAGCAGGTATCACACGAGCACTTTTTCCCTCAACATTTATCCTCAACACTGGTCTGGCAGTTTATGAGGTCAACATTTAACATTTTCCGGATACCTAAATTCATCTATCGTCAGCCTAGTTTCCGATACCAGAGCAAAATACTCCATAAACGTTGCCAGAAAAATTTTGATCATCGAATGTTGACTATAAAAGCTCTCGTGTTATACCGGCTTCAGACCCAACTGCATTATAACATGAGTCGAATTTGTGCTCAAGCGATCGCAATATCGTCGGCATAGAGCACTTAATTAAGGGGAGGCAGACCGTTTGTTTGGTCTATTAATTCATTTATTCATATATTATTTTAGTTTCCTCCCTAGACCTCCATCAAGCATAGAAAAACACCCCCTTGACCCCCTTTCAAGATAAATTTGTAAATTTTTCGGTAGAAAAATTTCCGGGCCGAAGGCCGGTTCCCTTTAAATTACAAGTTCGCTATCGCTCGCCAGGAAAAAATAGACACCTAAATGGCACGAATGGTCTTAAAATTGACAGAAATGGGGCGAGGGTTCTTAAAATCGCCAAACTAATGGGGCAAGCGTCTTTAAATCTCACAAGCAATGGGGCTAAACATGAGGGAGAAAGAGGTTCAGAAAAAAATCCTCCAGGTGGAAATCTCCCCTTACAAACAAATGTTGGTGTCATTACGGGCTTACTATACTAATACATTGTATACAGAAGTACACTCATAACCATAAATAGCTGTACGACCTCGATAATACCGAAAAACGTTCGAGTTAGGCTGTTCTGTTAAGGGGTGGTTTTTAGTGCGTTTCTTAGACTTCCATCAAGCTTGAAATTACACCCCCTTGACTCCCTTTCAAGATAAATTTGTACATTTTTCGGTAGAAAAATGTCCCGGCCGAAGGTAGATTCCTCTTAAATTACAGGCTCGCTATCGGTCGCCAGGAAAAAATCGACACCTAAATGGCACGAAAGGTCTTAAAAGTGACATAAATGGGGTGAAAGTTCTTACAATCGCCAAACTAATGGGGCGAACGTCTTAAAATCTCAAAAGCAATGGGGCTAAACATGAGGGAGAAAGGGGTAAAGAAAATATCCCTCAAGTGGAAATCTCCCCTTAAGACATAATAACATTGTGTCAGCTTTGCCGCATTCGTATATTAAAACAAATATGTAAAGGTTTCGTACTTTTGTATAAATGTCGAAAATTATTCATTATTCTTTTACTTTGAACATATTAAGTAACACTCCGTTCTTAACATAAATCATAATTTACAAACCCCAATGCACTTGAAGAAACTAATGAAAGCATATGGTCCTCCCGGGATTCGAACTCGGGAGACCATACCCAGAACATAAGAATCTAAACCATTACACCACCAACAGTTATATTTATTGTGAGAATTGACATAGAATGAGTCAATTTTGTTGAGTGACTGATGATGACTTTCCCCCCATCAATTTGCCTGTAGCGTGATTTGCCAGTAAAGCAAATATAATAGTCTCCAAACTACCGTACTCTCCCAGATATCTTCGTCTGTACCTGTCTACTTAGTACCGACACTCATAGTTCGCATTTAGATTTGGTGCTTCTTTTTTCTTTTTTTTTGGGGGGGCTACTTATTAATTTATTGGGGCTACTTATTAATTTATTGGGGCTACTTATTAATTTATTGGGGCTACTTATTAATTTATTGGGGCTACTTATTAATTTATTGGGGCTACTTATTAATTTATTGGGGCTACTTATTTATTAATTTATTGGGGCTACTTATTCATATATTTATTGGGGCTACTTATTAATTTATTGGGGCTACTTATTCATTTATTTATTGGGTCTACTTATTCATTTATTTATTGGGTCTACTTATTCATTTATTTATTGGGGCTACTTATTTATTTATTGGAGCTACTTATTCATTTATTTATTAGGGCTACTTATTCATTTATTTATTGGGGCTACTTATTCATTTATTAATGGGGCTACTTATTCATTTATTAATGGGGCTACTTATTCATTTATTAATGGGGCTACTTATTCATTTATTTATTGGGGCTACTTATTCATTTATTTATTGGGGCTACTTATTCATTTATTTATTGGGGCTACTTATTCATTTATTTTTTGGGGCTACTTATTCATATATTTATCTAATGTTGAGTTTCCTCGCTAGACCTCCATCACGTCTTAACAAAAAAACACCCCCTATACCCCCATTCAAGATATATTTGTACATTTTTCGGTAGAAAAATGTCCCGGCTGAAAGCCGGTTCCTTAAAAAATTACAGGCTCGCTATCGCTCGCCAGGAAAAAATCGACACCTAAACGGCACGAAAGGTCTTAATATTGACAACGTAATGAGGCGAACGGTCTCAAAATCCTCAAAATAGTGAACGAACGTCACCTCAAAACTAATATGCTAAACATGAGAGAGAAGGGGGTCCAGGAAAAGCGAGTAGTACCACCTCCCCCTTAACCCATTGTTCCCTCATCAAACGAACTACAAGGACAATAAGGAGAGGAGCATAATAAAGAAGCATGGTAAAGACGTTAAGGGGAGATGGGCCGTTTTATTGTTTTGGTCTATTAATGCATGTATTCCTATATTTCCTAGTTACCTCGCCAGACCTCCATCTCAAGCTTAGAAAACAAAACCAAGACCCCCCCCCCCCCCCTTCAAGATAAATTTGTACATTTTTCGATATGAAAATGTCACAACCTTTCCTCTTAAAATTTCAGGCTCGCTAGCGCTCGCCATGACAAAATCGACACCTAAATGGCACGAAAGGTCTTAAAATTGACAACGAAATGGGGCGAAAGGTGTTAATATCGCCAAACTAATGAGCCGAACGATTTAAAATCTAAAAACTAATGGAGCTAAACACGAAAGAGAAAGGGGTCCAGAAAAACGACCCATCTCCCCTTAAAATTAACAGAACAGCGAATCAAAGTATGTTATATCCTCAGCCAAGCCACTACTGTCCACTAACACTTTTCTTGGCTTTCATCGTGAATAAGGAGAGGGGGTAGTTTTTTCGTCCCCTTTCTTCCTCGTGTTTAGCCCCATTTCTTTTGAGATTATAAGACGCTTGGTCCATTAGTTTATAGATGTTAAGCCCTTTCGCCCCATTTTCTTGTCGGTATTAAGACTTTTCGTGTCATTTAGGTGTCAAATTTTTCCAGTCGAGTGATAGTCTGTTATTTAAGAGGAACCGGCCTTCTGCCGGAACATTTTTCTACCGAAAAATTTACAAATATTTCTACAAGGAGGATCTAATGGATGTTTGTTTAAGTTTGATGGAGGTCTAGAGAGGAAACTAGAAAAATTAAGAATAAATGCAAAAATCTACCAAAAAGTGTACCATCCCCCCCTTAACCCTTTCACTACCGGTGCCATCCTTATAACTTTATTCTGGCTACTATTAGATGATCATATCCGTTTAAACAAAAAACTCCACCAATTAACCCTTTCACGCATTTATGACGCAGAGGTTGCCAGATTAGCAATACGAAATAGAGTTCTCTCACTTATAATTACCTCTCCAAAATTAGTTTTCTGCCCACAGCTAACTCTCAGACAACTGCAGAGGTTGAAGTAACTTAACTAAAGGTTTTTAAATACCCCTGATGGTAACAAAGGCTTTAAAGTATCCCCAATTGGCTCAAAATAGCGTCATATGTCGGAGAGGGTTAACAGACTTCGAACTATCTCACGTAACCTTTGTCACTACCACAGATCCTTCGTAAGCTGCACAACAATCGTACAAATATAGGTAGAATATGACTAAAAGAAACGTCGCTGGTGCAGAAGGGGTTACTACAGATGGCCAACTTCTCGAACGTCCTTCCTAACCGACAAATGGTTTTCTCTGGATACAATTTCGTAATTAGTGGAAGTAAAATTCCCACATTTTTGGAAGCATAACTACCTACTCTAACTTTATCATCAGAACTTCAACATAAACACAAAAAAACAAAACAAAACCCGTATATTTTGTTTGATGTTGCATGACAAAAATAACAACAGACTGATTTGGTAATTAGAAAGTAAGGAAAATAAAAAAAACATTAATTAAGGGGATATTTCCACTTGAGGGATTTTTTTCTTCGACTCCTTTCTCCCTCATGATTAGCCCCATTGTTTTTCTAATTTTAAGACGTTCGCCCCATTATTTTGACGATTTTAAGAACTTTCAAGCCATTTCTGTCAATGTTAAGACCTTTCGTGCCATTAAGATGTCGATTTTATCCTGGCGAGCGATAGCGAGCCTGTAGTTTAAGAGGAACCGGCTTTCAGCCGGGACATTTTTCTACCGAAAAATTTACAAATTTATCTTGAAAGGGGCTCAAGGGGGTGTAATCTTAAGCTTGAAGGATATCTAGGAACCAAACTAAAAGCCTCCCCTTAAGCTTGACTTGTGACCTTCACTTATGACCTATTGTAACATTATAGTTCTCATTTACTAATCATTGTACTGTATAGGCAAACCGAATGATGCTGCTGGTTTGTGGAAAGCCATAATTATATTTTTGGGGAAAAAATAATTGTGTGTGAAGATCTTTTTGAGTTTTGTAGAGCAATTACACCTTGTTCCAAAAAAAGGAAAGACAACAATCTTGAATATTAACCTCTATAATGCACAAACGACTAGAGTAATCGAGCTCATTTTTTCTACCACTTGGGAAGGGTCAGCCAGGGACTAGGTGTGGATATTTACAGCCCATTTGCTCTAGCCCTTTTTGAGTTACAGAGGTTATGAGTTCACGAATTATGACCTACCTTTTTGGAACAGGGTATAGTATGAATAGTAATATTTAATTATTAGACTCTCGAATTTGTTCATGATTTCTATTTTAACCCTCTCACGACCATATGACGCAGATGTTGCCAGATCAGCAATACTAAATAGAGTTCTCTTACTCTTATAATTACCTCTCCAAAATTAGTTTTCTGCCCACAGCTAACTCAAAGACCACTGCAGAGGTTGAAGTAACTAAACTAAAGGTTTCTAAATACCCCTGATGGTAACAAAGGCTTTAAAGTATCCCTAAAAGGCTCAAAATTGCGTCGAAGAACTTGAGAGGATTAACTGAGTTTTGTATCGACAAAACTAACGTAGGGCCTATACGAGTACATTATGTTTGAGTATCTACTTTGATAAGCTAGGTAAATCAGTTAAGATTCAAGATAATTCAATAACTATGAAACCATAAATTTGCTCCAGTCCAAGTAAAATACATTAAAACACGAGAAGAAAATATCTAATAATTATGAAGTCGGACAACAAATATCCCTGCTTCCTTCAAAAGATATACAACTGATGAATAGTTTTGTTTTTTACATCAACCAACTTCACATCTAAACTCAATTACGGGGAGATTTCCACTCGAGGGATTTTTTTTCTGGACCCCTTTCTCCCTCATGTGTAGCCCCATTGCTTTTGAGATTTTAAGACTTCAGCCCTAGTAGTTTGGACATTTTACGATATTTTTTCTCCATTTCTGTCAATTTTAAGACCTTTCGTGCCATTAAGGTGTCAATTTTTTCCTGGCGAGCGATAGCGAGCCTGTAATTTAAGAGCAATCGGCCTCTGACCGGGACATTTTTCTACCGAAAAATTTACAAATTTATCTTGAAAGGTGGTCTAGGGGGTGTAATTTTAAGCTTGATGAAATCGTAGGGAACAAACTAAATACCTTCCCTTAATGAAATCAACAAATACATGTGGCACTCCGAGGACGAGGACTCGAACCCAGGATACTCACATCGAAATTCCGCGCACTATGCATTACAATATCAAGACAGTTAAGAAATATGCACAAGCCTACGATTTATTATGCAGTTTCGAATTCTACATATTAATCTGAGCATGTACATATATTCCAACTGCGCTATGGTAGCCTAATGTATAGACGAATGGAATGAGTAATTAATGGGGCACTTAACCCTTAGGAAGGCCTCGCTATAAATTGCTCCTGAACCAGAATGAATTATTACGTTTTTTTCACCAACCAACTTCACATCTGAACTCATGAAATCAACAAATACATGTAGCACTCTTAGGACTCAAACCCAGGATACTCACATCGAAATTCCGCGCACTATGCATTACGCTATCAAGACGGTTAAGAAATATGAATACCAGTAATCAGCCAGTGTCGTTATCAGAATATTGTAACCTATTTTATTCCGCGATCCTTTCAACGATAACCAAACCATCTACGTATATAAACATAATCATCTGGATGAAAAGACTCAGAAATATGTAAGGACATTATTCCAGGAATTCGTGCATGGAAATATATTCCTTCCAGAATTGTTATTTTTTGTTCATACCTGATTAATATTTCTCTATATTCCTTGTTGCATCAGGTATATTGATGTAAATAATTTTTGTAATATATTTTCATTCTCCTGCTTCCTCCACTTACTTAAATTCATTTGTCCTGCTCCTGCGCGCGCGCGCGCGCGCTCTCTCTCTCTCTCTCTTTCTCTCTTTTTCGAGACAGGAATATACTAGACCTCGTAATCACTACCCAAGAAAATTTATTATCAAACCTGGATGTAGGTGAACATCTGGCAACGTCCGATCATAAAATCTTAAGAATCAACGTTATAAGCAAATATTCCTCAGTAAAAACAACAGGAATGGTTTCGGACTTCAAAAACGCAAATTATGACGGACTTAAGGAATCGCTATCAAACATACACCCAAACCTCATAAATATAAACGAAGTAAATGAACTATGGGGACATTTTAAGTCTACAATTACAGAAGCGCATAAACAATTTGTACCCATGAAACCAAAACGTAGTAAGAAATCAAGTATGCCCCCTTGGTACAGTAGAGACATTGGCAAGGCAATAAGGAAAAGGAATCAACTCCACAAACTTGTAAAAAATAACACAAACACTGAAGTAATTAAAAACTTGTACAAAAATAGTAGAAGGGAAGTGAAAAAAATAAATTAGGGCGACCAAACAAAATTACGAAATGACTATTGCCAGAGAAAGTGCCACAAACCCCAAAAAATTCTACAGTTACGTAAACAAAAATAAACAGATCAAAAGCGGAATCGGACCGCTAATAGAAGATGGCCAGACAATAACAGGCGACACAAACACGGCAACTCTGCTCAACAAATATTTGGCTCAGTAGTCACAGAAGAAATTATCGATCATACCCTTGAAAATAACACCTCAACT
>CM064542.1:27318710-27332062 GCA_032716605.1 Paralithodes platypus | reverse complement strand
GGCTCGCTATCGCTCGCCATGACAAAATCGACACCTAAATGCACGAAAGGTCTAAATTGACAACGAAATGGGGCGAAAGGTGTTAATATCGCCAAACTAATGAGCCGAACGATTTAAAATCTAAAAACTAATGGAGCTAAACACGAAAGAGAAAGGGGTCCAGAAAAACGACCCATCTCCCCTTAAAATTAACAGAACAGCGAATCAAAGTATGTTATATCCTCAGCCAAGCCACTACTGTCCACTAACACTTTTCTTGGCTTTCATCGTGAATAGGAGAGGGGGGTAGTTTTTTCGTCCCCTTTCATCCTCGTGTTTAGCCCCATTTGTTTTGAGATTATAAGACGCTTGGTCCATTAGTTTATAGATGTTAAGCCCTTTCGCCCCCATTTTCTTGTCGGTATTAAGACTTTTCGTGTCATTTAAGTGTCAAATTTTTCCAGTCGAGTGATAGTCGGTTATTTAAGAGGAACCGGCCTTCTGCCGGAACATTTTTCTACCGAAAAATTTACAAATAATACTATAAGGAGGATCTAATGGATGTTTGTTTAAGTTTGATGGAGGTCTAGGGAGGAAACTAGAAACAATTAATAAATGCAAAAATCGACCAAAAAGTGTACCATCCCCCCCTTAACCCTTTCACTACCGGTGCCATCCTTATAACTTTATTCTGGCTACTATTAGATGATCATATCCGTTTAAACAAAAAACTCCACCAATTAACCCTTTCACGCATTTATGACGCAGAGGTTGCCAGATTAGCAATACGAAATAGAGTTCTCTCACTTATAATTACCTCTCCAAAATTAGTTTTCTGCCCACAGCTAACTCTCAGACAACTGCAGAGGTTGAAGTAACTTAACTAAAGGTTTTTAAATACCCCTGATGGTAACAAAGGCTTTAAAGTATCCCCAATTGGCTCAAAATAGCGTCATATGTCGGAGAGGGTTAACAGACTTCGAACTATCTCACGTAACCTTTGTCACTACCACAGATCCTTCGTAAGCTGCACAACAATCGTACAAATATAGGTAGAATATGACTAAAAGAAACGTCGCTGGTGCAGAAGGGGTTACTACAGATGGCCAACTTCTCGAACGTCCTTCCTAACCGACAAATGGTTTTCTCTGGATACAATTTCGTAATTAGTGGAAGTAAAATTCCCACATTTTTGGAAGCATAACTACCTACTCTAACTTTATCATCAGAACTTCAACATAAACACAAAAAAACAAAACAAAACCCGTATATTTTGTTTGATGTTGCATGACAAAAATAACAACAGACTGATTTGGTAATTAGAAAGTAAGGAAAATAAAAAAAACATTAATTAAGGGGATATTTCCACTTGAGGGATTTTTTTCTTCGACTCCTTTCTCCCTCATGATTAGCCCCATTGTTTTTCTAATTTTAAGACGTTCGCCCCATTATTTTGACGATTTTAAGAACTTTCAAGCCATTTCTGTCAATGTTAAGACCTTTCGTGCCATTAAGATGTCGATTTTATCCTGGCGAGCGATAGCGAGCCTGTAGTTTAAGAGGAACCGGCTTTCAGCCGGGACATTTTTCTACCGAAAAATTTACAAATTTATCTTGAAAGGGGCTCAAGGGGGTGTAATCTTAAGCTCGAAGGATATCTAGGAACCAAACTAAAAGCCTCCCCTTAAGCTTGACTTGTGGCCTTCACTTATGACCTATTGTAACATTATAGTTCTCTTTTACTAATCATTGTACTGTATAGGCAAACCGAATGATGCTGTTGGTTTGTGGAAAGCCATAATTATATTTTTTGGGAAAAAATAATTGTGTGTGAAGATCTTTTTGAGTTTTGTAGAGCAATTACACCTTGTTCCCAAAAAAAAAGGAAAGACAACAATCTTGAATATTAACCTCTATAATGCACAAACGACTAGAGTAATCGAGCTAATTTTCTCTACCACTTGGGAAGGGTCAGCCAGGGACTAGGTGTGGATATATACAGCCCATTTGTTCTAGCCCTTTTTGAGTTACAGAGGTTAGAGTTCACGAATTATGACCTACCTTTTTGGAACTGGGTGTAGTATGAATAGTAATATTTAATTATTCGACTTTCGAATTTGTTCATGATTTCTATTTTAACCCTCTCACGACCATATGACGCAGATGTTGCCAGATCAGCAATACTAAATAGAGTTCTCTTACTCTTATAATTACCTCTCCAAAATTAGTTTTCTGCCCACAGCTAACTCAAAGACCACTGCAGAGGTTGAAGTAACTAAACTAAAGGTTTCTAAATACCCCTGATGGTAACAAAGGCTTTAAAGTATCCCTAAAAGGCTCAAAATTGCGTCGAAGAACTTGAGAGGATTAACTGAGTTTTGTATCGACAAAACTAAC
The DNA here is from genome assembly GCA_032716605.1 of Paralithodes platypus. Lineage (NCBI taxonomy): Eukaryota > Metazoa > Arthropoda > Malacostraca > Decapoda > Lithodidae > Paralithodes > Paralithodes platypus. The sequence continues at coordinate 27,329,686 of CM064542.1, read as the reverse complement.
GTAGGGCCTATACGAGTACATTATGTTTGAGTATCTACTTTGATAAGCTAGGTAAATCAGTTAAGATTCAAGATAATTCAATAACTATGAAACCATAAATTTGCTCCAGTCCAAGTAAAATACATTAAAACACGAGAAGAAAATATCTAATAATTATGAAGTCGGAAGTTACACAACAAATATCCCTGCTTCCTTCAAAAGATATACAACTGATGAATAGTTTTGTTTTTTACATCAACCAACTTCACATCTAAACTCAATTACGGGGAGATTTCCACTCGAGGGATTTTTTTTCTGGACCCCTTTCTCCCTCATGTGTAGCCCCATTGCTTTTGAGATTTTTAGACTTCAGCCCTAGTAGTTTGGACATTTTTACGATATTTTTTTCCTCCATTTGCTGTCTGTCAATTTTAAGACCTTTCGTGCCATTAAGGTGTCAATTTTTTTCCTGGCGAGCGATAGCGAGCCTGTAATTTAAGAGGAATCGGCCTCTGACCGGGACATTTTTCTAGCAAAAAATTTACAAATTTATCTTGAAAGGGGGTCTAGGGTGTGTAATTTTAAGCTTGATGAAATCGTAGGGAACAAACTAAATACCTCCCCTTAATGAAATCAACAAATACATGTGGCACTCCGAGGACGAGGACTCGAACCCAGGATACTCACATCGAAATTCCGCGCACTATGCATTACAATATCAAGACAGTTAAGAAATATGCACAAGCCTACGATTTATTATGCAGTTTCGAATTCTACATATTAATCTGAGCATTGTACCTATATTCCAACTGCGCTATGGTAGCCTAATGTATAGACGAATGGAATGAGTAATTAATGGGGCACTTAACCCTTAGGAAGGCCTCGCTATAAATGGCTCCTGAACCAGAATGAATTATTACGTTTTTTTCACCAACCAACTTCACATCTGAACTCATGAAATCAACAAATACATGTAGCACTCTTAGGACTCAAACCCAGGATACTCACATCGAAATTCCGCGCACTATGCATTACGCTATCAAGACAGTTAAGAAATATGAATACCAGTAATCAGCCAGTGTCGTTATCAGAATATTGTAACCTATTTTATTCCGCGATCCTTTCAACGATAACCAAACCATCTACGTATATAAACCTAATCATCTGGATGAAAAGACTCAGAAATATGTAAGGACATTATTCCAGGAATTCGTGCATGGAAATATATTCCTTCCAGAATTGTTATTTTTTGTTCATACCTGATTAATATTTCTCTATATTCCTTGTTGCATCAGGTATATTGATGTAAATAATGTGTGTAATATATTTTCATTCTCCTGCTTCCTCCACTTACTTAAATTCATTTGTCCTGCTCCTGCGCGCGCGCGCGCGCGCTCTCTCTCTCTCTCTCTTTCTCTCTTTTTCGAGACAGGAATATACTAGACCTCGTAATCACTACCCAAGAAAATTTATTATCAAACCTGGATGTAGGTGAACATCTGGCAACGTCCGATCATAAAATCTTAAGAATCAACGTTATAAGCAAATATTCCTCATTAAAAACAACAGGAATGGTTTCGGACTTCAAAAACGCAATTACATTGACGGACTTTAAGGAATCTGCTATCAAACATACACCCAAACCTCATAAATATAAACGAAGTAAATGAACTATGGGGACATTTTAAGTCTACAATTACAGAAGCGCATAAACAATTTGTACCCATGAAACCACAGCGTAGTAAGAAATCAAGTATGCCCCCTTGGTACAGTAGAGACATTGGCAAGGCAATAAGAAAAGGAATCAACTCCACAAACTTGTAAAAAATAACACAAACACTGAAGTAATTAAAAACTTGTACAAAAATAGTAGAAGGGAAGTGAAAAAAATAATTAGGGCTAACAAACAAAATTACGGAATGACTATTGCCAGAGAAAGTGCCACAAACCCCAAAAAATTCTACAGTTACGTAAACAAAAATAAACAGATCAAAAGCGGAATCGGACCGCATAGAAGATGGCCAGACAATAACAGGCGACACAAACACGGCAAATCTGCTCAACAAATATTTTGGCTCAGTTTTCACAGAAGAAATTATCGATCATACCCTTGAAAATAACACCTCAACTCATGAGATAGGAGATTTCACCATCAGTGTTACCGAAGTACAAAGCAAATTGAGTAATTTAAATGTAAATAAGACCCCGGGACCCGACATGCCCCACCCGAAAATAATTAAGAATGTCAAGGACGAAATAGCAAAACCCCTGACACAACTATTTAACTTATCACTACTACAGGGGATTGTACCGAGTGATTGGAAAGATGCCACATTACGCCGATATACAAGAAGGGTAGCAAGGCCAAAGCGAGTAATTACAGACCAATTAGCCTAACTTCAATTGTAGGAAAAATCATGGAAAAAAATCATTAGAGATAAGATTGTAGATTACCTCGAATCAAACAACCTAATCAAAAATAGTCAACACGGCTTTAGATCAAATAAGTCATGCCTAACAAATTTGATTGAATTTTATAACAAACTATTCACATATAACGACATGACGAAATCACTAGATATAATCTTCTTGGACTTTCAAAAAGCTTTCGACAAGGTGCCTCACCGAAAACTATTGGCTAAACTGGAGAGGATAGGTATCAAAGGTGAAATTCATTCTTGGATAAAAAATTGGCTTACGGACAGAAGACAGAGAGTGGTGATAAATGGAATGGAATCCGAGTGGGGGCCTGTCACTAGTGCAGTTCCACAGGGTTCGGTCCTTGACCGGTCCTGTTTATCATTTACATTAACAATATCGATGTAGGGGTAAACAACACCATTTCCAAATTCGCCGACGATACAAAAATAGGAAATACAGTCCTGAACGAAGATGATAGAAATGCGTTGCAATCTGATTTAAACAAGATATCAGAGTGGTCGAAAAAATGGCAGATGCCCTTCAATGTCGATAAATGTCAGGTGCTGCAGGTTGGTAGCAGAAATATGAAATACAAAATAATACGAAATGAATGGCAAACAAATAAAAACCGCAACGGTAGTAAAAGACCTAGGGGTACTAATATCTGAAAACCTAAAAACTTCCGACCAATGTATAGCAGCTGCAAATAAGGCAAACATAGCATTGGGCTTTATTAAACGAAAATTTACATATAAACATGAAAACGTAATAGTGCCACTGTTCAAAAGTATGGTGAGGCCCCACCTTGAATATGGTGTGCAGTTCTGGTCACCTTATCTGATCAAGGACATTGTAAGACTCGAGTCAGTACAGCGTAGAGCGACGAAGATGATACCCTCATTAAGAAATAAACCATATGAAGAAAGACTTAAACGATTGAACCTGTTCTCATTAAAAAAGAGGAGGTTGAGGGGTCAGCTTATTGAGTGGTTTAAGATACTAAAAGGTTTCGACAAAGTCGATGTAATGCACTATTCACATTAAACAATACTAATCAAACTCGCGGAAATAGAATGAAATTAAAAACCAAAAAGGCAAACCTAGATGTCACAAAGAGTTGCTTCACCTACGGTGGGGGCACGCAGTGGAATAAACTACCAGCGAGAGTGGTGGAGAGCGACACAATAAACGCCTTCAAGGGAAGGCTTGACCTCTATCTGCAGAGGGCTGGGGTGATATGAATGGAAAAAAAAAAAAAAAAAAAAAAAAAAAAAAAAAAAAAAAAAAAAGTATGTTTGTATGCTGTGTGCCTGTACAGTATGTATATATATACTGTATATATATGTGTGTATGTATGTATGTGTATATGTATGTGTATATATATGTATATATATATATGAATATGTATGTATGTGTATGTGTGTATGGGTATATATGCATATATGCATATTATAGTTTGTAAGGCCAGACTGCCTAGTAAGGACCTTGAGGTCTGTGTGGTCTGTGTATCTATGTAGCTCTATGTAGCTCTCTCTCTCTCTCTCTCTCTCTCTCTCTCTCTCTCTCTCTCTCTCTCAATAACCCCAGCAGGTCTCATCACTTCAATCTTATCCTCGTTCCACCCATCATTTTACCTGACATCTGCTTCTCATCAAAAATGTCTGTTTGCTCTCTAATCTCTTCCACTATATATATATATATATATATACTGTTCTGTGAATGAGGGAGACAAAAGGCAGAACTGCCTGAAGCGAGTGCCTCCCCCAGAGTTGGAAGAATGACAGGGCCAAAATCAAGGGACGTCCGAGCCAAAAAGTCTGGACACACGGAGCTTGAAGCAATTTAAGTCATAGGAAGGGGGAGAGACTGATTCTGGGAGAGAGTTCCGAGCTCAGCTGTTGAAGAGAAGAAAGACTGAGAATAACTTTTCACTCTTGGGTTGGAGAGTTGCATAGAGCAGGGGTATGATTGTGTTGCAAGAACACTGATTATTGTAACAGCGGTAGAATAGTAAGAGATATGCAACATTATGGCGAAGAGAGAGACACTGCAAAGAATTGGTGAGTGGACGTGAGTTAATGAGACGGCAGGCTTTCTTTTCTACTTTATCTAGAAGTGCTGTGTATGAGGATCCCCCCCACACGTGTGAACAATACTCTATACATGGACACACTGTGCCCCTGTACAGAGCAAGAAGCTGCGCAGGGGTAAAGAACCCCTGGATTTTTTTTTTTTTTTTTTTATATTCCAACTACTACCTCTTAGGCATAGGCTGAGAGCCTTTGCACTACACCGCTGAACACGGTGAGACCCGTGAGGTCTTGTTCCAGTCTAGGGGTGAGACATGCGAAGCACCCTAGCTCGAAGCAACTCCATCTCTGAAGCCGCTTCGCCTCCATGCTTCACCGTCTCATCCCCCACACTTGAACCCTCACTCTCAGAACGCCGCCTATTGAGCAATTAACTCACTAGGCATTGCCCCCCTGTAACATATTTTGAATATGGGAATATTCATGCTATTTAATCAGGGAACAATGAGGGTATTTTTTGGGCATTTCGGTGTGCTGTGGTAATGCACTGAAAGTAGGTACCGCACAAATTCCATCCCAATAATATCTTCCCATTGACATATTGGGATTCGAAACCGGGTCCATTGGATTACCAGTCCAGTGGCAAGACCACTCTGCCACACCTCCCCACCCAGCTTCTGGGAAGCTGTTTTAGCTAGAGTGGTAATATGATTTTTTCCAAGATAGATCAGCAGAAACGGAGACACCAATAATATTAAGAGAAGACGAAGAGTTAATTTGTATGTTATTGAATAATGGCTCATAGTTTTCTGGAAGGAGGCGATGAGTAGACATATGGAGTAATTGAGTTTTGGAAGCATTGAAAGTAACAAGCTTTCTCTGCCCTAATTAGAGATAGTAGAGAGATCAGAAGATAGGTGTTTTATGCCCTCCTTACGTGAGTTTTGGAGTTCCTACTGTGAATGATGTTGTGGAAGGCTAGTTGAATAGTGTAATGTAGAGTCGTCAGCATATGAGTGAATGGGGCTGAAGGTGCAGTTGAGAAGGTCGTTAATGAATAATAGGAAGATAATTGGAGATAGGACAGAACCCTGAGGAACACCGGTGTTCATAGGTTCGATATGTCTAGTGCAACAGAAAAAGTCTCACCAAAGTCCCGAAAGGAGGATGACCAAGAGTTAGTAAGATAAGAGAGAAAATCACCAGTAGAGCGGCCCTTTAGGAAGCCATACTGGCGATCTGAGAGTAGGTTATGCGAAGATAAATGCTTAGGAAATTAAAGTTTTAAAAACTTTAGAGATGCAAGAAATGAGAGCAATTGTATGATAGTTGGAGAGTTGAAAGTGGTCACCCTTCGTTGGGACACTTTAAATGAGAGCAAACTTCCAGCAAGAAGGGAAGACGTTAGAAGAGAGACAGAGACGGAAGGGTCTGCCTAGGCAAACAGTCAGCACGTGAGCACAGTTTCTCAGTACAATCGGAGGAACACCGTCCGGTCCGTATGCCTTCTTAGTATTAAGCCCAGAGAGGGTGGAAAGTACATCCTTGGAAGATATGATGTTAGACATAAGTAGGAGAGATGAGGGTGGAGAGGGAGGAATAGCACCGGAATCATGCAAAGTGGAGTTTTTAGCGAAAGTGCTAGCGAAGAGTTCAGCTTTGTTAGAGGAAGAAGTGACGGTTGTGCCGTCAGAGTGGAAAAGAGGAAGGAAAGACGTGGAAGAAAAATTGTTGGAGAGGTCTTTGGCTAGATGCCAGAAGGCTTGGGAAGAGCTAGAGTTGGATAGTTCAGTTAATTTATTATTAATGAAAGAATGTTTGGCGAGGCGAAGAACAGATTTGGCTTGATTCTGGGCAGAAACATTGGAAGTATGAGATTCTTGATTTTGAAGGCGACAGGTCCATTTGAATGCTTCCTCTTTATTGCGGTCGGTCAGCAGTAGAGCAAGCGTGAGTAAGCCAAGATTTGTTTGCATTAGACTGAAAGAAAGAAAATGGAATATATGCTTCAATGCCCGAGAGGATTACCTCGGTAATGCATACAGCACTCTCCGTGGGTCCCCGGCCACGGAAGCAAAAGTCATTCGATGGGAAATCAAAAAGTTCTGCCAAAGAGCCTCCCAGTCGGCAGTGCCAAAGTGACACAAGAGCCACCGGCTGGGAGGATTGGGTTGCCGTACCGGAGAGATAGGACAGGTGACAGAGATAAGTTTATGGTCGGAGGAGCCCAAAGGAAAGAAAAGATTTACAGTATAAGGAGAAGGGTTTGAGGTTAGAAATAAGTCAAGAATGTTGGGCCGATCTCTGAAGTAATCCGGGATACGGGTCGGTTGCTGAACTAACTGCTCTAGGTCATTTAGGATAGAAAAGATGTAGGCTTGTACACCAGGTTGGTCAGTGAAAACAGGAGAGCCATTGGCGGTGGTGAACATTGAAATCTCCTAAGATGGATATTTCAGCAAAAGGAGAGATTGATATAATGTGTTCCACTTTAGAAGTTAGATAGTCAAAGAATTTTGGATAATCAGTAGAATTAGGGGAGGGATAAACAGCACAGAAATATTTAGGTTGAGAGTAACAAGAAAGTTTTAGCCAGAGTTGACAATTCAGAAGAATCAAAGTTGAGAACACATGAGAAAGCAAGACTGTTGCATACATATACGCAACATCCACCTTTGGCTATAAACTTAGGATAGAGATAGTAGGAGGATACAGAAAAGGGTTTGCTGTCAGTAGTCCCAGACAACTGCGTTTCGGTGAGAAAGAGAAGATCAGGGTTGGCAGAGGAGAGGTGGTGTTCCACAGAGGAGAAGTTAGAGGAAAGGCCGCTCATTTTGGCGAAATTAATAGTGGGAGTAGAAGGAAGTGGTCCAAAGCACTTTGGCGAGTCGCTGCCAGGGGTCAGACAAATGGAGGCATTAGTGCCCCCCCCCTTCATGATCTATAACTGAAATCAACATGTGCTTGACTTACATTTTGCCTAATACTGTACATTTCATTTAGTGAATAATAGATCGTACAGAAGTATCATTTGGCTCTGTTTCAATCGGTTTGACTAAATAATTAATTCCTCCTTCTTTAAAGAATATTTGTTTGGGAGTGGATTTTTAACAATTACCGCTGTAATTCAAAAAAGGGTTAGAACAAAGGCAAAGTGAAATTGTTTTATTATCCATAATAAACCACCAACATAATACAACGTAGAATAAATCATTAAATACATGGCTGAGCCGATTAAATTAGGAGATTTTTGACGGGTTTCCAAAAATATCATATACTTAAATTATAGCAGCTTAATTACCTATGATAATACATGAAAGGCCTGTACGGCTCCACACCTATTACTTTACAGACCCTACCAAAACATTAGACATATACTGTACAGTATCTCAATAAAAATAATATATAATTCATAAACAAACCCCTTCTTCTTCTTCTTCTTCTTCCTCTCTCTCTCTCTCTCGTTTATCTTCCGGCCTCCTCTCCTTCCCCCCAAGGCCATAAGGCTCACTAAAGGCTTTAATACCCCTGTCAGTACCATCCTCGTGACGTCACCCACAGATGATGCCCCTCCCTCCCTCCCTCCCTCCACTCCACTCCACTCCACTCCACTCCACTCCACACACACACACACACACACACACCATTCCTTCCCTCCCCGCTCTCACCTGCCTTCCACCTTTCCTCATTTTTCGGTCTATAAACACCTTCTCCTTTGCTTCTTCGTACTTTATTATTTGACCTGTCTCATCCCCCACCCTCCATATTTTTTCCTCCTCTTACCCTTCCGATAATCTTCCATATCGATCATGCATTCTCTTCACTCTCCCCTCTTCTATTAAGGGGAGACAGGCCGTTTGTTTGGTCATTGATTCCTTTATTTCTTAGTTTCCTCACTAGACCTCCATCAAGCTTAAAACAAAAAACCCTAGACCCCCCCTTCAAGATAAATTTGTAAATTTTTCGAGAAAAAAATGTGCCGGCCGAAGGCCGGTTCCTCTTAAAATTTCAGGCTCGCTATCGCTCGCCAGGAAAAAATCTACAACTAAATGGCACGAAATGTCATAAAATTGACAAAGAAATGGGGCGAAAGGTGTTAAAATCACCAAATTAAAGGGCCGAACGTCTTAAAGTCTCAAAAGTAATGGGGCTAAACATGAGGGAGAAGGGGGTCCAGAAAAACGGTCTGCCTCCCCTTAATGTCGTGCCCTCGTTCCTCCTTCACCTGTTCTGCCGCCCTTTGTCCCCTTCCGTTCCCTCATACTCTATTATTATCACCCTCTCCTTCCCTTCATCTCCTCCTTTCCCTTCTCCTTTTCGTTATAACCTTCCTCATAACCTCTTTCGCTTCTCTCTCTCTTCCGTCCTAGTTCCCTTCCAATCCACCCCCCTCATTCGACCCCCCTCCCCACTTTCCTCCTCCACTTGCTCCCCCCCTCCCCCCCATTTACCCTCCATTTCATCCCTAGCCTCAGTCCTCTTTTGTACCTTTTCATCTTGTCTAAGAAATTATTCCTAGACTAAAACAAAGTCATATGAAAAACATCTATTCGAATCAAATGTTTTTATTTTAACAAGGCGCAGGCTATGAGGGTACCAAATTCAAATTCCTTAAAATGATTAAAGATATTGACAATATGTTTGCCAACATATATTTAACAATTGATAATTCGAATTACACTGGAGGAAATGGATGTAAAATAATTGAAAAGCCTTGTGACTCACAAGAGGCAAAGCATTGAATATTCAATGGAGTGGTAAACGTATGGAATGGATTACATAGAGATGTCATGGAGTGTAGTACGGTCCTTATTTTCAACAATCGATGATATTAATATCTCGCTTATAACGCCCGATTAACTACGTTTACAAACGAATAGTACCACTCCTTATTGAGGTTTTTTTCTCACATAGTCTAGGTAGCGCAAGCAGCCTGGTAAGGATCAATATATATGTTATTGTTGATGTTTGTATTCCTGTGTACCCCTTCCTACACATAAACTCCCCTTGTCCTTTCCTTCCATTGTCTTCCCTCTTCCTCTTCTCTATCAATAGCCTATAATCTCTCTTCATTCTCTCCCTTCCCTTCGTGAAAGTCCTCTCTTAACCCATCCCCTCCAACACACACACACAAACACCCTGATCTTCCTGCTTCTCCTACTTGCTCCTCATTTAAGCCTCCTTTCACACCAACACCATTCACCTCCATAATGCTCTATCATATCTCCATCAACTCTCCCCTCGTTCTAGGTTCCCTCACGTTCGTCCCCCTTTCTTCTCGCCTTCCCTTTTCTCCATTCCCCTAACATCTTTCCTTCCTTTCCCTTTTTTTACGAATTTGATCTTCCGTCACAATCTTTTTCATTTTACCCCCATTGCTTCTATTTTAACATATTAATTTCATTCCTCATTTGTATCTGTTTAAACGGCCGTATACCTGGCAATTATTTCAGGCTACTTATTGTACGTAGAATTACCTTTGAGGGGTGCGATGGATCTTATAGTAACTGGGAAACCAAGACAAGAACAGGATACACAGTCATAGTATGTAAAGTTATATTTTTAAGTTACAAACAATATGTAAGTAAGGTTAACATAAAACTAGTAAGAACCATAATTAAGTAAGGTTAACATACAGTACTAAGAACAATATTTTAAGTGAAGTTAACATACAATTACTAATAATAATATGACGAATAATATTTAATAAGGGTTAAGCATGTATCTACAAATTCAGATCAATGGAGCCTGGAAAAGAGAGCAGACGTGAAATGGAACGGGGAAAGCGAGGTAGTGGGGATAACTTAAATGCTGTGTAAACGAGTGGTGATGTTTGTATAATTTGCGGATAAATATGAAATATATTAATATACTCAGTAGCCTAGACGGAGTCGTCTATAGAACATAAATATATAAATATGTTTTATTCAAATATGGTAGCGTGATCCATAATAGTGGTGAGCCAGGCTACAGTGTCAATCATCGCCTCGGCTTAGCATGTGGAGTTATGGATTAACTCAACAAAAGTATATGGTGTTGTCAATACCTGTGCAGATCGATCTTTAAGTCGCTGGTGCTCCCTGTCTTATTATATGAATGTGAGACATGGACACTTAACAGCGAGTTGAAGAGATACACCAATTCCTTTGGTACTAAATGTCTTCACAGGATCATGAGCTATCGCTGGAATGATTACGTTTGAAACAAGCGACTACTCCATGAAATTGATTAAAGATATATTAGTTGCATGGTCCGTGAACACCAACTTCGGCTATATAGGCATGTGGTTTGCCTCCCTGAAGCAGACCCTGCTCACCAGGTGGTCTCTACAGAAGACATCCCTAAGTGGAGGAGGCCTAAGGAAAGACCATGGAACTCATGGATGAAGCAAGTCAGCATATCATGCGATAGGATTCTAGATATGGGCCAGGCAGATGCCTGGAGTCTCACCCAGGAGGATCCTGGGTGAGTGCGGCTATATGTTGTCAAGATATTATGCCCCCATTGATTGAAGTATGGCATAGGGACAGAGCGTGTATTGTGTGT
>CM064542.1:27271210-27316210 GCA_032716605.1 Paralithodes platypus | reverse complement strand
ACACACACACACACTCACTCAGATACTTTGGGAAATTGTTCAGTTGTGTAAAGTAAATATGAGTCCTCTTAACGCTGCATTATAGCCAACAATATTAAAGTACTCTCGTATCTCCTAAAGTATAATTTGACTCACCAATAAACAACTTTATTATGCTCAGGTAAGCCTTCTGGTACTCAAAGAGTTAATACCATGTCGTAAATGAATATGTTAATGCAAATAGAGCAGTAAACAATTCTCTAACACTGATAGGAACCAATTCGTAATGAGACGTGTAGAACTTGCAAACTAATGAGTGCAAAACTCACAATGCCGCAGTGTCTACATATACCTTCTCTCATTTAGTTTGAAATATCTATGGCAGAATGTATTCATCTTAGGAGATATCTATCAGTTAAAAGATTAAAATAAATTATATCTCATAATTATGGCATACTATAAGCCATATGGAGTTACGTGTTCGATTTAGCACTGAGCTCCCTTAATCAGATGGAGAGAGAGAGAGAGAGAGAGAGAGAGAGAGAGAGAGGAAGAGAGAGAGATAGAGAGGAGAGAGAGAGAGGAGAGAGTAGAGAGAGAAGAGAGAGAGAGAGAGAGAGAGAGGAGAGAGAGAGAGAGAGAGAGAGAGAGAGAGAGAGAGACAAAAGAGGGTTAAATTAATGGAGCGAGAGAGGGAGACGAGATAGAGAGAGGAGAGAGATTGCTTAAGGGGGGGTGACCTGTTTTTGTTCTGTCCTTTTCTATCTTTCTCTGGCTTGTATCCATTTGGCCCCATTCAGCCTACTGTTTCAAGACGTTTATCCCCATCCAGGTGTCAATTTTTTACTGGTGTGCGGTAGCGAGCCAGCATATTTTTTAGTTTTGTTTGACAGCAGGCTAAATTTGTACATTTTCGAAAAAAATTTTCTCCGGCGAAGCCGGATTTCTTCATATAATGCTGGTTCGCTATCGCTCGCCAGGAAGAAATCGACACCTCGATGGGGATAAACGTCTTAAAATAGTTGGCTGAATGGAACCGAATGGATACAAGCCAGAGAAAGAGAGAAAAGGACAGAAATAACACAAAACAGGTCACCCCCCTTAAGTATATTATTTCACTACTGTGGTGATTTTACAAACATTTTGATGCATTTTCCTGGACACAGTCGGTAAAATTATGAGAAAACCTGTACATTATATGAAGCGAGGTGAACACTTCGAAGTGTAGTAATACAAATGTTCACAGTAACATTCTATTATGAATAAACAACATTATATAAATAATCTGGAAAAATACATATGCAGCCTTTGGAGGTCAATAAGGAGTGTGGGCCAACAAACTTCAAAATACATATGCAGCCTTTGGAGGTCAATAAGGAGTGTGGGCTAACAAACTTCAAAATACATATGTAGCCTTTGGAAACCAATAAGGAGTGTGGGCTAACAAACTTCAAAATACATATGCAGCCTTTGGAAACCAATAAGGAGTGTGGGCCAACAAACTTCAAAATACATATGCAGCCTTTGGAAACCAATAAGGAGTGTGGGCCAACAAACTTCAAAATACATATGCAGCCTTTGGAAACCAATAAGGAGTGTGGGCTAACAAACTTCAAAATACATATGCAGCCTTTGGAAACCAATAAGGAGTGTGGGCCAACAAACTTCAAAATACATATGCAGCCTTTGGAAACCAATAAGGAGTGTGGGTCAACAAACTTCAAAATACATATGTAGCCTTTGGAAACCAATAAGGAGTGTGGGCTAACAAACTTCAAAATACATATGCAGCCTTTGGAAACCAATAAGGAGTGTGGGTCAACAAACTTCAAAATATGGGCCATCAGAGTTTATTGTTTAGTAAAAAAAACTTCATTGTTTGGGCGAATGAACTTTTGTTTTTCTTGGCCGAATAGACCTCTTTGAATGGGCGAGTGGAGCTCTTTGTTTGGGCGAACGGACTTTGGACGAAAAGATTCGTAGACGAAATTACTGTAAACCGAAATTAACACATCATTCACAGTATATCTATCTGCCAACGTCCTATCTATCCCAAGCCAACAATCTATATCTCTCTATTCCTCACTCTCTCTTTCTCTCAATCTATCTATCTATATATCTATCTTTCTCAGTTGCCCCATCTCTTTCCAATTCCACTCACTCCCCAGTCCCCAGTCCCCCGTCCCCAGTCCCCCGTCCCCGAACAAACGCCCCAAACTACGGTCACACTCTATTCTCCGATGGTCTATTTCAACTTGGGCCGCAACACTTCCCTTCCCACCGCCATTCTCGCCCCTCCTAGCTATGCACGGGATGAGGTCAGTTTGGAGACCAACTTTGGCCCGGAATTGCGCGAGTTTAGCCTCAAAGTTTTTTATTCTCCGCGAATTCTTCCGTTTTCCTTATGTTGTTGGCTTTACGTGCAGGCTCAGGAGTTAAGGGGGGATGGGCGTATTTATTTGTTTATGTATACATCTTTTTATTATTGTTTTAGTTTACTCCCTAGACCTCCATCAAGCTTTAAAAAAAAAAAAACCCAATATCCTCCTTCAAGTCAAATGTGTAAATTTTTCGATAGAAAATTTTTCCGGCCAAAGGCCGGTTCCTCTTAAAATACAGGCTCGCTATCACTCGCCAGGTAAAAATCGACATCTAAGTGACACGAAAAGTCTTAATATTAACAAATATATGGGGTGAAAGGTCTTAAAATCGCCAAACAACTGGGCCGAATGTCTTAAAATCTGAAAACTAATGAAGCTAAGCATGAGGGAGAAGGGGGACCCGAAAAACGACCCACACCCCTTAAGAGAGAGCTTGGCTAGAACATACACTGAGGAATGGCTTGTTCTTCGTTATGTCCACTGCCAGAGTACACGAGTAAAGAATAGTGTTTTGGTTTTATTGCACTCTATAAAAATATATAACTTCTTTGCTTCTAGATCTGGTAATTCATCAAATTATTAAGTAACGAGGTAATAGGAATGTTTATTAGTACCGGTATTTTGTATCGGTTTTGAAAACGTAATACTGTAATAATATGTCCAGGATGTCTATTTCATGAAAGGTCAAGCCATGAATTAAAATACTTAAAGGTAGCAGAAGGTTAAATGTTACTAATTTAATAATCTTAAAATCGTACTATGATTTGAGCCAGTTTGAATATAATATAACCGAATCTAGCGGAAAAGCAACACAGGCCAAATTATGTGCCTGTAACATATGAACCAAGGTCCCTTTCAACATACTACAATATAGTGTATATATCAAGTTATATATCAAGTTATGCAGTTCACCAAATCCTGTTAAAACGCTGGTAAATCCAATGCACAATAGTATATAAATTGTGAAAATAAACGGGTGATTATGTTTGTAGCTCAGTTGGTTGTAAGTTTATCGACTTCATAATTATTGCAAGCAGCATTGCAAACATATCTTATAAATATGTATATATTTATATGTAAATAGTCGCGCTCCACGTCTACCATTATCTACCGGTTATTCGGAGGCAAAATTGTTCACATCTAGTAAGGGGAGACTGGTCGTTTTTCTGGACCACTTTCTCCCTCCTGTTTAGCCCCATTAGTGTTGATATTCTAAGATCGGCCCAATAGTTTGGCGATTCTAACACCTTTCGCCCCATTTCGTTGTCAATTTTAAAACCATTCGTGCCATTTACCTGTCGATTTTTCATGGCGAGCGAAAGCGAGCCTGTAATTTTAAGAGGTATCGGCCTTCGGCCGGATTTTTTTTCTACCGAAAAATTTAAAATAATTTCTTGAGGAGGGGTCTAGGGGCTGTTTTCTTAATCTTGATGGAGGACTAGCGAGGAAACAAATATATGAATAACTGAATAAAAAAACACAAAAAAACACTAGCCCCTTAGCGATAGAATGCTAGAAAGTTAACCCCTTGAGGATCATAACGCATTCTAGCATTTATTCTGGCTATCATTAGACGACTTTATACAGCTTAAGAAGGATGTGTGGGAATGAAAAGGTTAAAATAATATTTCAATTAACCCTCTGAGTTCCATATACCCTTCCTAACCGGAATGCAATCGTCTAATACTAGCCAGAAAACAGAACAAAAGTCCGTGATCGATCCTCAGAGGGTTAATGTGATCGTATGCTACACGAACGGTATGCAAAGGTGTGCTGGGAAGTGCTGTAATTTACGCCATTGATGTCAAACAAAAAGATCATTTAAGTTATGGTAGTGGATATGCAAATTATGTAATGTGAATGATTAGATTACATTGTTGTTTATGTTTATGGAACACATATGTATTGCAACAAAAAGATGTAGGAAATGTGACATTACTTTAGTAGGTGAAATTATAATAAAAAATAAACTTGCCATAGAGGCCTTAGCAAAAGTACTAAGTTTTTTTAATGATTTTGTTTCTCTCTTTTAGCCTCATGTGCTAGAAGCTTATTGCTGACAGGGAAACACTACACTATGTAGGGATATGCATTTCCTATGTTTTATAGGCAAATATAACTAAGATATATAAATTATGCACATAACTCATATTAGATTAAATTATATAATTATAAATAAAGGCGTACATAATTGCACACATACACACACACACACACATTCTTTATTTGTGTATGTTGTACTTGCACAATGAACATTTTTATGAATGACTGTGAGATTTATATTATAACTACAAAAGGCATTCCCTGATATTAATAAAAAAATAAAAAAAATAAAAAAATAAAATAATAATAATAATACAAATAATAATAATAATAATAATAATAATAATAATAATACCCCCATCGGAATAAATTGTTATTTTGTTTATTATTATTCTTGTTACCATCACACACGTTTTGTCAGGTATTATGATTCTCTCGGAATCGAAAGATTCTAGAATATATATATATATATATATATATATATATATATATATATATATATATATATACTGTATATACAGTATATATGCCAGTATCTACGTAATAAATTGCTTTGAAAAATAAACGTTTACATATTAATTCAACTTTATATGAATGCAAGAGGTTGTTCTATATGAATATGAATGTACTATATAGTTATATAGCTAGTTAGTATAGTTAAACAAGGTGATAATTACCTTATAATGCCAAGCGATAAAAGCAGCTCCTGATAACTCAATTAATAATGCAATGCCCATAAGAATCTTCCGCATTTTATTATCTATTCTGTGTTGAGATTTATAGCATTCAAACTCCCCCACAAAACTATCTGGAATATTCTCACAATTCTGAAACACTTCTGGTAAAAAAAACAGCCCCACAGATTAAATATTTCAATATTTGTTTTCTTCTGCAGGAAGTACAGTAAATGTTGTAAGTCTCACTGGACTGTCAACCTTTTAGCACAGTAACTATAGTATTTTTTTGTTTTAATTAGGCCAAATATCTTTACCACTAACCTATGTAACGCAAAAGCGACTTAAGTAATCGAGCTGATATTTCTACCATTTGGGAAGAGTCAGACGGGAAATAGGTGTAGAATTTTACAGCCCATTTGCTATAGTCCGTTTTTAGTTAGAAAGGTTATGGGTATCTATTTCTGGCCTACCTACAATGAATGGACTATAATTATATTCAACAACTGTACGCAGATTTAGGTACAATGCTTCTTGAAAATGCAGTTTATTATTTAACATGTAATTCTAGGACCTTCTCTAATGTAAGGACAATTTGTCTAGTTTAATTAAGTTATTGAGAGACCATTTTAAGGGGGGTCACAGTTTTGTTTTCTTCTGCTTTTCTCTCTTTCTCTGGCTTGTATCTATTCGGCCCCATTCAGCCTACTGTTTTAAGACGTTTACTCCCATCCAAGTGTCTATTTTTTGGGTAATGTTTTTGACAGTAGGCTAAATCTGTACATTTTTCGATAGACAAATTTCTTCGGCAAAGCCGGATTTCTCCATACAATGCATGTTCGCTTTCGCTCACCAGGGAGAAATTGAGACATGGATGGGGATAAACGATTTCATCAGTAGGCTGAATGGGGCCGAATGGATACAAACCAGAGAAAGATAGAAAAAAGCAGGTCACCTCCCTTAATCAAATGAAAAGGCCAGTCTGGTAGTGATGGAGTTAGCTATATATTGGATCAGATTGTACAGTTGTGAGGTGTAGTAATCACCCTCACATTTGAATATCGTTACGCAATGGAGATAAACATAATATAGGCTATTAATAACAATAAAAACAGATCTCTACAATCACCCAAAAAGCCTGTTTCCAGAAAAATACTATGGGTTTCAGAGGCCGTGTGGCATCGTTTTTCGGGAATAACTTGATAACAAACAGTTGGATCAATATGATATATTGCTAGAGCTTGTTTCACACCGTCCCCTAATATTCGTCAACATAGTGCATTACCTAAAGTGGAGAACTAAACCTTTCAAGCATTTATGACGCAGAGGTTGCCAGATTAGCAATAAGAAATAGAGTTCTCTCTCTTATAATTACCTCTCCAAAATTAGTTTTCTGCCCACAGCTAACTCAAAGACAACTGCAGAGGTTGAACTAACTAAACTAAAGGTTTCTAAATACCCCTGATGGTAACAAAGGCTTTAAAGTATCCCCAATTGGCTCAATATCGCATCATATGTCTGAGAGGGTTAAGCCACTTGTCCCTGAGTCATGAGGTAAAGTCACACCTGAATGACTAGGAAACTGACAAGGCTAGCGTGACGTACCTGTGAAAACCACCAATCCATTATTGCTCTTCCATCAAACAGGTCGTTATCAGCCACCACCCAACCCTTATGTGTTATTTGTGTACATTTTTATTTGATAGTGACATACAACCTGAATGTAAAGGCGATAGTATATAATCTAATTATGACAAGAAAAATATCACCAAAATACATTTTTTTTTTTTTTTTTTTTTTAATATGCATGGTTACTGCTGCAATGCGGAAAAATAAAGCTCAAATATACCTAACTAAATCAGTTTTTTGCAAGCACAGCAATAATTAATATGAAGCTATTAAATCACAGAACTGCACAAAGCATAAATACACATGTCTAAGTAAGTTGTGCATAACTCAAAGAAAAATTAAACACACGGACATATTATTGAAAGTAAAATATTACGAATCAGTCATTGAATGATAATTGCTTAGGGCAAACGTAAGAAAAGTAATTATATACTAAGTCTATGAAAACTCACTAAGAATGAAAGCAATGCCTATTACATTGGCAAATAACAACAATTTCAACAAATTAAGTGATAATTCACAATATATTGTATAACAATTTGGTTACAATTGATCACTACATTTTTGACTGAATCTTATCAAATTGTATATGTATCACAAACAATAATTATACACAATCTAACATAGTATAATAATACACTATACTCAATTCAGATGCATCTTGCAAACTGTTTGTCTATATTGGAGGTTTCGATGAAAAATAATTACAAACTCAAAAAGGCAACTATGTGTGTAAGAGAGAGAAGGGCGATGCTAACAAGATGAGCGGTTCTATAGTCTATTCGCTGTAAGTAGGCGAGAAATCATGACCTCTAACCTCTGTAACTCAAAAACGACTAGAGTAATCGAGCTAATATTTCTACCATTTGGGAAGAGTCGGTCAAGGAATAGATGTGGGAATGTACAGCCAATTTGCTCTAGCCCTTTTTGAGTTACAGAGGATAGAGGTCATGATGTCTCGCCTACTCACAGCGAATATACTATAGTCTTGTGTCAAACAGTAAGTGCAGGCGGGCTATTTAAGGGGGTAGTACTCGCTTTTTCTGGACCCCCTTCTCCCTCATGTTTAGCATATTCGTTTTAATATTTTAAGACGTTCGTTCCGTTAGTTTAGCGATTTTGAGACCTTTCGCCTCATTGTGTTGTCAATATTAAAACCTTTCGTGCCCTTTAGACGTCGATTTTTTTTCCTGGCGAGAGAAAGCGAGCCTCTAATTTTAGAAGGAACCGGCCTTCGGCCGGGAAATTTTTCTGTCGAAAAATTTACAAATTCATCTTGAGAGGGGGCCTAGGGAGTGTTTTTCTAAGCTTGATGGAGGTCTAGCGAGGAAACTCAAAACTAAATAAATAAATAAATATATAGACCAAAAACCAAGCACTACCCCCTTAACTCATTCTGTACTGGTGCCGTACGATTCACTTTATTCTGGATACTATTATTCTGGGTACTATTATTCTGGATACTATTATTCTGGATACTATTATTCTGGATACTATTATTCTGGATACTATTATTCTGGGTACTATTATTCTGGATACTATTATTCTGGATACTATTATTCTGGATACTATTATTCTGGATACTATTATTCTGGATACTATTATTCTGGATACTATTATTCTGGATACTATTATTCTGGATACTATTATTCTGGATACTATTATTCTGGATACTATTATTCTGGATACTATTATTCTGGATACTATTAGACGAATTTATTCAGTTAAAAAAGGGCATCCAGCAATTAACAGACTTCGAAGTATCTCACCTAACCCTGTTTTACTTCCACAGATCCTTCTTAAGCTGCATATAATCGTCTACAAAGAGCTAGAACAAAACTAAAAATACGTCGCCGGTACAGAAGGGTACCGGGTTTGGTGAACGTTCTAGAAATATTTCAAACCCTAGTCTTGGATCATCACTAGGGAATATCAAAATGATGTATTTCTGGCTTTACATTGCAATATACACCGAAAACAAGCGATATATTACAGTGCAAGATCACAACACAAATTCCTTGAAGGTTCACAAAAGCAAAATAATGTATATATACTGTATATAATGGGTCTCAGGTGTATGTCACCCACACGCCAACTTTTACAAAGCTATATAAATATGTTCATGTTGTTTTAGATTTTTCCGAAATTAGAATGGCAGCCACAAAATAAACTTAATCTGTTTGTATATTTGCTTAACCTGTTCAGTATCGGTGACATCCTTTTAATTATAATTTGGCGATGAATAGACGATGTTATTAAGCTTAGGAAGGACCTCTAGCAATAAGAGGCTTCAAAGTATCTCAACTAACCCTCTGAACTACCATAGGTTCTTCTTAAGCTGCATAATATCGTTTAAATATAGCTAGAATAAAACATAACGCACGTGGCTGGTACTAAAAGGGTTAAACCTACTTTGCATTATTATTTATTTTCATGTAAGTATATATCTACAATAGGGTAACTAAAAGCATCTCTGTACCAGCTGAATATGTGGGCAACTGTATGTGTGATGAGGCCCGTTACAATCATTAAATACAAAAGAGTTAAGAACAGTTATGAATTCGTCCATACTTAAATATATACCAAGTAGCTGAAATGCTTTAGAGAATGTGAACCCCCTTCCAAAACGCATACAATCCAAATATCCTCCGCAAACGTTAACCAATTTCCCTTAAATCTTGACTTTCTGCCCCGCCACCATACATCGTCAATGTGTGTGTCTGCTTCCTCCGAGACCTTACTTACTTCTATGTATATTACATGGCTGGCCATTTCCAAGACCATATATTCTCTTTACCAAATAATATCATATTAACTGGGATATTTTTGGCATATACAAATATTCATTTATATTCAACAATACGAAGTTCAAACCAGGAATTGCCTTGTTTGGTTAGTCTTTTGACAGTTTAATGGTTTTCGGTTTCAGTTTTAGCCTTCCAACTAGTTCTATATCTTATTGCATTAATACTTATGATAACTATTTACTCGCACAAACCACAACTTAAAATGTGGTTTTTAAATAGTTTTTAGTACATTCAATGTACACGAAATATGCAGAATATTATTGTAACATGTTTATTATTTGAGAAATTATAAAATTCTATTAAAATTGATATTTGGTATTGATAAATACGCTCAATGTAATGAATGTAATGAATGTAATGAATGTAATGAATGTAATGAATGTAATGAATGTAATACATTACATTGAGCGTATTTATCAATACAAAATATCATTGTGGAATGTTTTCATAGAAATTTAAATTTGTTTATGTTTTTATAATTTCAATTGTACTGCAATCAATAATGTATATGTTTATGTCTAGTAATCATATGTTTCCACTAACCAACTTTACTTCTAATCTCAATTAATGAAATCAACAAATACATGTGGGGGCGGGTGCCCAACCCCGAAAGGGGTTGAAATAGGGGAGCTATACCCCCGCCAAAGCCGGCTTTCTAGGGCCTTTCCTAGCTGATGCTGAGAAGATTGGGTTCTAGTCATGTGGTGATGGGCTGGTCTATCAGAGTGAGAACTGAGCGATCTCTGCCATACCCATAGCTTACTCTGACTGTTTCTTTTACTTATATATTTTCTAGATCTCAAGTGACGGCGTCTCTTCCGTGGATTGACCTCCCAATCTACCAAGATTGGAAGCCAAAGTGTCACATTTTTCCTTTGCCTCTCAATTTTCTCAGGGGCACAGGGCCCTGGGTGGGGGCTTTGGTTTCCCGGGCGTTTCCGCACCTTCCTCAGCTCCCCGCCATGGAGTGGCTTCGGTCGGCAGGAGGGTTCTGTGGGGGCGCTCGGTTATGGCCTTGGCCTTGCTCGGGGCCGTTCGGCCTGGCAGCTTGGGGAACAACAACAAATACATGTGGCACTCCAAGGACTCAAACCTAGGATACTCACACCGAAATTCCGCGCATTTATGCATTACGCTATCAAGAGAGTTATAGCATGTATAATACATTTTATATGTTGCGTTGCACCTAATTACCACTGTAATGTAAAATGTTGCCAGTTATTATAATTAGCAAAAGAAGATTATACGGGAAATGTTGCATTATTTGTCACACACACACACACACACACACACACACAAACACACAAACACACAAACACACACACACACACACCTCTCAATTAGTCGTGGTCTGATTCTGCCCCGGTCATAACCCTGGCTAACTTCTCCCGTCCCACTGTACTGCCCGGATCCTCCACTGTTTTACGAGGAGGACAGCGAGCAAGAGACCAGCAGTGATGGGAACGAACAGCAGAAGACGGATAATGCAAGATACAGCAGTCAAGGGAAAGACGGATAATGCTAGATACAGCAGTCAAGAGAAAGAGGAAGATAAGTTAAATTTAAAGAAGGGGAGAGGTACACTCACTCATAAAAGAAAGGTACACCCCTGAGCTAGAGATCTAAGGCCTCACGCTATTTAGTTGTGGTAACACTGGCCCGGAACCATCGACGTCACGAAAAAGAGTGGCGACTATGAATTGTGCGAGGAAGTAGAGAGCTGATGCCAGTGAAACAATGCTTCACTTCATTTTGAGAGTCGTTTTGCTAAGTCACTCCTTTTCGTGACGTCGATGGTTCATGTCCAGTGTTACCACAGCTAAATAGTGTGATACCTTAGATATCTCGCTCAGGGGGATACCTTTCTTTTATGAGTAAGCGTACGGTCGCGCTAATAAGTCATGTCCCAGCTGTCATTACGTTTGGCTTGCTCTGTACTGTATTAATGTCTGTCAGATGTTGAATAGGGTGGATAAGTGTAGGAATAGGTTTGTATATCCCCCCGCGAAATGAATAAACTAAGTTTAGAAATTGATGAAACCAATTATGGATCGAAACATACTTGGTGCCGAGACATCACTTATTAGCGCGACTGTACATAGGGAGATAGATACTGGAAAGGGGGAACATCAAAAGAAAGAGGAAGACCAGAAGCAAGGGATGATATACTGCTTGAGAAAGAGGAGAGGGAAAATGTAATCGGATAAATACAAGTAATGAGGAAGACTAGAAGAAAGGGAAGAAAGGAACGAGGTGATTGGAAAACAAAAACTTATAATCTAGGGAAGGAGAAGAAATTGAATTGAGAGGACATCGAATAGGGGATGACGAGGATGTCATACAGGATAGGACGATGTGATGCGGAGAAGATGGGAGAAGGAAAATGGTGGAGTGAGGTGAGGTTGGGGAAGAGTAGGAGGATGTTTTAAGGGGGGTCACCGGCTTTTTTGTTTATCTTTCTCTCCTTTTCTCTCTTTCCCTGGCTTGAATCCATTCGGCCACATTCAGCCAACTGTTATAAGACGTTTATCCTCATCCAGGTGTCGATTTCTTCAGCATTGTATGGAGAAATCCGGCTTAGCCGGAGAAATTTTTCTATCGAAAAATGTACAAATTTAGCTTGCTGTCAAAACAAAAATATATACAATATATATGGTGGCTCGCTACCGCTCGCCAGGAAAATATTGACACCTGGATGGGGGTAAACGTCTTAAAACAGTAGGCTGAATGGGGCCGAATGAATACAACCCAGAGAGAAAGGGAGAAAACAAACGAGGAGGGCTCCCTTAAAAGGAGGATATAGATGAAGACAATGAGGAGAAAGGGGTGGATAAATGCTGAGGTTGAGGAAGAGGAGAGGAATGTTTTAGAAGAAAGACATAGCTCAAGACAAGGAGGAGAAAGGAGTAGAGAAGTGCTGACTAGGAGGCCGAGATGATGGATGCTAATTTCAAAGGTGAGAAAGATAAAGAATACAAGAACAGAGATATGAGCACAAACAAAAAGATGGGGAAAAGTTATTCTGAGGAGTAGCAGATAGGTTAATAAGATCAAAATTAATAGGACCTAAGTACCCACTGAAGATCAATAACATAGTGAATAAAATACTCACTGAAGATCAATAACATAGTGAATAAAATCAAAATAGACCAAAATTAAGAGGACGAGATATAAAAGAACAATTTAGAATATTACAAAAACGCCAAGAGGAGGAACGAAAAATAAATAGGTTACATATAAGGTAGTCTAAGGAATATGAAGATTAGAATATCAATTAATGACTCGAAAAACAAAGGGAGTTACGGAGAAGAAAAGTCGTAATACAGTACATAACGGATATTGATGTAAACAATACTTAGTATGAAGACTGCAATACGGATATGAAGATAGATATTGATGAGCAGATGATGACTACACAGTATTTAGGGAAAGGGATAAGGACACGGTGCAAGTAAGATATGTGGAACACGTCTTAGCAGAGCAACACCACATTATTCAGAGCATGGATGATTCCGAAGTGAACAAATTTAACAAAACATAGCGAGAGGCAAATCGGTGCAGTGCGTATGCATAATACGAGGTAAAACAAAATAAACTTGGGGATATGCTATACATAGTTAGATAGAACTAGTATTATAATCGGTTACTCTCTGGCTCGTCACATGTAAAACCGAGAATGCGAGGTCGAAGAGTAACATTAAAACAATAATGAAACAAACATCTTAATTAAAGTGTACGCCGAAGGCATTAACAACAATGTTGAAATACAACAGACAGAACATTTAACAGATAAAAGAAACCAGCACAAAAATACCATGACTCAGTGTAAGGAAAGGTGAACCAATAATTATGAGAAACCCAAATTAAATAGATATCGACAGTTATAAAAAAAAAAGAGCAGCAATCAAAGTAAGTGAAAACAAATATGGAAGACTGAAAGAAACAATGTAATCAGAGCCAATCAAATAATGAACTCGAGAACAAAAACTGAAAAAGTCCATTCACAGGAAAGAACAAGGAACAGGAAAAGGAATAGAAATAGCGAAGCTAAATCTAGAGAACAAAACAAAATATGATTAAACATTCGAATACAGAAAACATGAAAAATAGTAGTACAAAAACGGCAAAACAAAAACACACAGAAAGAAACAATTAAAGAAAATGAAAGCAGCAATATTCGGCGAACCAAAATTATGAAACACCTGAAAAAGAAGCTAAATATATGAGTTAGCCATTTCATTTAAACAGGAACACGAAGGTAGGCTAAGTTAACGTACTGATGAACCCAAAAATGCCAATTATTTGCAATCATGTCACACAAACAGGCAAAGAAAGTAGTAAGTATAATAACAGTCAGAAACGAGGAGGAACCAATGCTGATAATGAGGACACAGGAAACGGAATGAGTCAGCAATATATGTAACCCCAAAACATAAAACCTATAACAAAATGCTAGATAAGGAAAACCGAGATAGAGATTATCATGAACCAGAAAATTGGAAAAACAAAAACAAAGATAATTTAACCCCTTCACTACCATTACGTAATTTTCAGCATATTTTGGTTACCATTAGATGCTTTTATTTTATTTGTAATCTACCTATACGACTTAAATGGGTAAATATGACTCAAATAAACCCTCTTAGACCCATAGGCCCTTCTTAAACTGCATACAATAATTTAATTTTAGCCAGAATTAGAGGTAAACTGACGTCATTGTGCTGAAGGGGTTAATGAAAATCATGCAAAGATAGAGAGTAATATATATTTTAAAAATGGTAAAAACGCAAAAAGCCCAGGAAGAGAAGACGAGGAGAAGCGTGAGAAAATGGCCATGACTCAGAACATTAGTGAGGCCAATCATACATAATGAAATCAGGAATATATGAACAGTAAAATAGTAATCGAAAGGAATGAAAAACAAAGGTAGGACAAAGCGACAACACACGGAAACAGAGAAAACAAGTAGAGGCGACCACAGATATAATGAACCAGAATATGAGAAAACGTAAGGGTAGGTTTTTAGTTAGTTCGCTAGGCTTCCATCAAGCTTAATATTACATCCCCTAGACCCCCTTTCAAGATAAATTTGTACATTTTTCGGCAGAAAAATGTCCCGGCCGAAGGCCGATTCCTCTTAAATTAAAGGCTCGCTATTGCTCGCCAGGAAAAAAGTCGACTCCTAAATGGCACCAAAAGTCTTAAAATTGACAGAAATGGGGCGAAAGTTCTTAAAATCGCCAAACTAATGGGGCCAACGTCTTAAAATATCAAAAGCAATGGGGCTAACCATGAGAGAGAAAGGGGTCAAGAAAAAAAATCCCTCAAGTGGAAACCTCCCCTTAAACAATACAAACAATGAACGCGTAGAGAGTAAGAAAAAATAATCGACACAGGGAAAGAAAGATAATTTTATATTCGAGGAGGTAAGCAAAGATTTTTATTAGAATAGGTATTTAACCCCTTCCTTACCGAGGATGTGTTTTGTGCTATTCCAGCTCTATTTAGACGATTTTATGCAGATTAGGAGAACATTGTGGTAGTTAAAATGGATAATCGAGATAGTTTGAAGCTTTTTAATTTCTACACATCCTCCCTAAGCTGGATAAAATAGTCTAATAATGTCGAGATTATAATTACAAGGACAACTCGGCACTAAATGGGTTAAGCATACAAAATTAACATAACAGGAAAGCTTTGAGACAAAATAAGAGATGAAAACAAGAAAAGAGATACGGCAGAAGAAAAATTAAAAGAGGGGAGAGATAAGCTAGGATTATGATGCGCCAAAATCAGTACACACGTTAAAGAAATTGTAAATAAGAATGGCTGATTAATTAGCTGGAAGAGAGAACCGCAAGAAAGGAGAAACGCCAAAGAGAAGAAAAACAAATAGGCAGTGGGAAAACAGTATTAGGATAAACAAGATAATGGAAACATTATAACAATATATGATGTGAAAATGTTGAGATGAGAGTTGGAAAAGTGTTTTAGTAAAAAATATAAAACACAATTTTGAAGGATGATGCAGAGAAAGAGAAACACTGATAATGCACAATTATTATGAACCAGAAAATTAACATTAATCGATATGATCCCCTTCGGGTATCACGGCGTCCGGCAATAGATAAATAGAGCAATCAGCATTAGCCTCAACCATCGTTCACTACTGGAGTGTTCCTTGCTCATTAGGCTATTACCGTACGAAAATGATCTGCTCCCCTCAATACTTCATAATCAACCATATTTATTGAATGATACTTAAATATTTACAATAAAAGATAAACCGAAATTAGCAAAATCAAGGGGTGTTTCATTTGTTTTCGTAATCAGTGGAGTGTTGAACTGAACATTACTGGTGGTCGTGATGCACTGTGAATGGAAACCACTCCCACTACAACAATGCCATGCTATTCGAAGAGTCGTTTGCTCGCTCCAATTACTAATCAACCCCTATACAATCGCAATACGAGGCACTTCACAGTGGAAAGTGGGTGCCACTTTAGGTTTTGGAAAAGTACAAGACATCCTTAATCATAATAGCAATATGGGTTGCACGTTTCCTGCCTGAATAAATACAAATGAGAGGCGCTCTATGTGTTTCAATTCTTGCTAAACTCAAAGTGAAAGCCAATTTCCACGAACGTGTTCCGTGCTCTGGGGCCCTAACTCTCACTCGCCCACAAATCTTCCCATCACCACCTGGTACCTCCACCACTACCAATATTCGCCCATAACACCAAAGTTCACACCCATAACCACTACTATAACTAATTTCGTTCGCCCCCAAACACCCCCACCTCTACCAGCATTCCCTCACAAAGCCCCCCCAAGGTCCCCACCCACAATCACCGCTAGAACTAACTTTCCCCCCCCCCGCCCATAGGTACCCCCCTGCCCACCTCCACTTAAACCAGCAAATGATAACACCAGCCGCTACCACCATTACCAGCGGCAACTACCACCATTATCCTCCACAACTACCACCACTTGTACAATAACCAAGAGGAGGGCGGGGGGCGCGGGGGAGATAAGGGTGGTAGTGGTGAGAGAGCCTGCAGTAATAGAGAACGAACAGTTTTATTTTTCGACACTGTATTCGCTAAACCACGGTGTGATATATTATGTAGGATCATGCGGAATATACTGTACAACCAAAGCCCAAGCAACATAATTTAAACCACTATTGTAGAATGTGTATGGTGAATGTATGGGTGTTAAGAAAAAAAAAAAAAAAGGGGGCTAATGACAGCAATGGCACCAATATGGCTGAAGTTGGCCAATATCACTTACTATAGGGTCCGGTACTTGGTTTGTATATTAAATTTTCGGTGGGTTGCTCATAATCTTGGCTTGCCTCTCCTGGTTTTCTGGGGTGCTCCTTTGTGTTGTCTGTGTTGCCTTGCGTTTATTGTCTTCTTGTTTACTATATCTATCTATATATTGCCTGACGCCGTGATCCCCGAAGGGGTGGCCACGAACGAACCGCCCCCTTTCACCTCTGTCCCCAGTCAGTCGACGCCCCTCCTCCCATCCAGCACCGCCTTCATTCATATACTTCCTCACTCCATCCTTCCACCTCTCCTTCGGTGTACCTCTCCCTCTCTGTCCTTCCACCTCGCTCTCGTACACCCTCTTAGTCATTCTCTCGCTTTCCATACGTTCCATATGGCCGAACCATCTCAAGTTGTTCCTTTTCACACTTTCCAGCACATCTACCTCCACACCACACCTCCTTCTTACTTCCTTATTCGTCTGTCTATTCCTCCATGTAACTCTGCACGCACTTCTCAAGTAACTCATCTCCACCACTCTCACTCTTGGTCTGAGTCGCGTCCCGAACGTCCATGCTACGCTTCCGCTTCCGTAAGTTAGTGTCGGGATTACTACACTGTCATGCAAGGACTTCTCACTTCCATACTGACCACCCTATTTCTTGTTACTGTTTTCAACGTTCCTACAACCCTCTTCCCCTGTTGCACCCTCTCCCGCACTTTTTCATCCATAGTCACATCTTTACTCAACACACTGCCCAGATACTTAAAAGAGCTGACGTTCTCCATAGCCTGACCGTTCAACTTCACCTCACACTTTGTGACTCCACCCCTTTTGAAGACCATAACCTTGCTCTTCCCCGCATTTACTTTCAAATTCCGTTTTTTGCACACTATTCAAAACTCATTTACCAGACCCTGCAACTCCTATTCATTATCGCTCATCAGAACTGTATCATCCTCAAACAGCAGTATAGGCAGCTTCCACTCATTTCCCTCCCTTTTCAGTGATACACCAACATCCACTGCTCTTCCTAGTATTTCTTTCATGACTCCATCCATATATACAGTAAACAACCACGGGGACATCACACACCCCTGTTTCACCCAACATTCAGGTCAAAGAACTTGCTCTGCTCATTCTCCACACGTACTGCCGCCTTTGCACCCTCATACATGCTCTTCACTGCTTTCAGCAAATTGCCATCTACTCCGTATATTCTAAATACTTTCCACATACCTTCTCTATCCACTCTGTCATAGGCCTTCTCCAAGTCCATAAAGGCAACATACACCTTTTGTTGCTTCTCCAGATATTTCTCCACAACACAATTCAGGGTAAAAATCTGATCTACACATCCTCTTCCCTTCCTAAAACCTCCCTGCTCGTCGCCTATCCATTTCTCCGGTCTCACTCTCTCAATCACTACCCTACTGTACACCTTCCCTACTACGCTTAAAAGACATATTTCTCGGTGGTTACCACACACTCCTCTTTCCCCTTTTCCCTTATATAGGGGGACTATTATGCCAGTCTTCCAGTCATCGGGTGCACTCCCCTTCTCCCATGCTAGTTTGCACATTTTCCATACCCATTCGATAACTATCTCGCCACCATACCTCAACATTTCCCCACACACTCAATCTGTTCCTGGTGCTTTCCCCAACTTCACTCTTTTCATGGCTTCCCACACTTCTGACGTCCTGATCCCCACCTCCTCCTCCACTACTTCTCCTCTTCTCCCTCCCATAGCTATGTTTGCTGGCTCTTCATTCCTTACATTTAGCAACTCGTTGAAGTACTCCCTGTTTACTATATATTTGTGCTTATATCCTAGTCATGGTGTTGTATTCATTTTAAGTATATAAGATTCCTCGTATTCCTTATCTCTTTCCTAATATATCTTCCGGTTACTTACTATTTTATTTTTTTATAAGCTAAACAATCTTAATCTCAAGATAATTAGTATTTCCTAGTTTAGGAGTTTCTCATGATCGTAGTCGTTTTCATTGCATTTCTTCTTTGTGTCTGTCTCCTTGCATATATTTCTTCCCTTTTGTTACGGTATGTTTGTTATTGCTCCTAAAGACTGTTCATATTATATATTTTCATTTTATGAGTGTATAATTGTATACTTTAAGGTTCCTCAATTTGTTGGCATCTTTCCCCTCGTTTTACCTTCCTTGATTTTTGCCCTTGTTCTTGCCCTTTTCTCGTCATTGGCTATCTCGTCTTATTGTCCTTATTTTCATATTAAGCGTTCATGTTCTCAAATTTTGTGGCCAATCATTATTTTGACTTTCTATTGGATTTCTAACTTACCAATTTGGAACAGGGTATAGTATAATTTGACCAGTTAAGACACCAACCATGTGCTTGTTAGGTTGTTGTGTATTCTTTATCTTCCTAGTGTTGGGGTGGTGGATGTGCCGTCTGGGGGAGGTGTTCATCTTGTACCTGTTGTGTTGTTTGAGTGTCTGCTGCCTGTGGGTGACGCTGGCAGTCTTGGTCGGGTCCTTGGATGAGCTCGACAACCACTACCACCACCACCACGTCGACAGGGTATCAGTAACATGCGTGGACAATGTAGGGGGTTGACATCAGGCCTTCCTCCCTGGACAAAACCACCACCTACACGATCAGCCCCACCTGCACGATCATCCCCACCCCCATTGCCCCCTCTGCGTTGTAGTGTGAATCCTAAGCCACCTGCTCCTCGACCCACCATGTCACGTCTAAAGCAGGTTAAATAAATGGTGAGGAGGCAGTACCCCAGCCTCTTGCAGTTACCCTGTTTCTTTGATTATCTTTGTGACACACCTCTCTCTTGATTGTTATATCTGTTACCCTCTTGTCGTTTTAATTTTCTTTGTATGTGTCATCTGCCAAGTTTTGACTTTTCCTTTGTATTATATATATACTGTATTTCTTGGCTTGCCTCCTTATTGTGTCCGAGTTACTTGTGCGTCGCATCCCGGTGTTTTTCTCTCTTAAGGGGGTGGTACTCGCTTTTACTGGACCGAAGTGCCCTTCTCCCTCATGCTTATCATATTAGTTTTGAGATTTCAAGACGTTCGTTCCATTAGTTTGGCGATTTTGAGACCTTTCGATGCATTTCTTTGTCTATATCAAGACCTTTCGTGCCATTTAGGTGTCGATTTGTTCTTGGCGAGCAATAGCGAGCCTGTAATTTTTTAAAGATATAATACGAGGCTCTGCAAAAGGATTTGAAAATAATGAATTGACAAATGCTGCTTACAGTAATCAAGGACTATATTGGACAAAGCCAATTTAAACGAACAGAAACTATTTATAGAATAATTGCTAAAACGATTGGAAGGTTAGGAATATTAAAGTATAGGTTTGAATAGCTGAACATCGATATTTTTTTGGATCGTACCTGGCCCAGGACAGACCCCTTTAGAGTATGCAATATAGTTTTTGTCACCCTCTCTGATCAAGAATACAGTGGATATAAAGAACGTTTAACATAAGGGTACATGAATGATGCCAGCATTGGCAGGGTTAATAACCCCTTGAGGATAATGACACATTTTTACAGTTTATTCAGGCTAATATTAGACTATATTAAACAGTTACGAAGGATCATTGGGAATTAAATGGGTAAATACTATCTCATTAACCCTCTGACATCCATATACCCTTCTTAATCTGAATAAAATTGTCTAATAATAGCCACAAAACGGAACAGAAGTGCGTCATCGATCCTCAGGGTGTTAACCCAAGAAGCGTGATAGGCCTTCAGGAAACGTCTGATTGGCAAATGTGATAGGCCTTCTGGAAGACAGCCCTTTACAAAAAAAATAAAAATAAAAAAATAAATAAAGTAGACGTGCCGTTTTGCCCAAAATCAAAACGACATACCCAACTCTGCGATGGGTTATCATCATCACTACTAATCACTATCACCATTACTATCATCAGCACTACTACTATTATAGTCATCACTACTACTCTCATCTGGAGGTTGGTGGGGGGGAACCATATTTTGGACCTAAAATCATAACTGTTGCATAAATTCAAAAAATCTATTTTGACTGACATTCACATTCACCCAACACATGTTTGTGTGAAGTTTCTTGAAAATCCGTCAAACGGTCTAGGAGGAGTTCCAGGACAGACGGACATCGACAACAATGACAGATTTTTTTTCTCGGGTGGTACCCACTATACGAGGGGGCGATACCAAACTCTGCTTACGCAGAGTTGATAAAAGCCCCAGTACAGGTGAAATGGAAGCAATATGTGATTAGGTGGTATATCTGTTTACCACCAGCTCCTGCCTTTACCTAACATATGTCTTACCCCCTCCCCCACCCTCCTCCCATCCTCCCTCCTTCCACTTCGCCCCTCTTCAATAAAGTAAACGTGCCGTTTTGCCCAAAATCAAAACGGTATACCAAACTCTGCGATGGAGTTACCATCATCACTCCAACTACAACCATCATCACTACTATTATCACCATCATCACTACTATTACCATCATCCCTACTATTACTATCATCACTTCTAATGTCAACTATACTAACTTAACTTAACAGATGCGGGACAAGATGTTTTCGGCCCCAGAACGAATGCGTTCTGTGTGTGAGCCCCGAACTAGGAACGCCATCATTACTGGGTGGGGGGGTAAAATCATATTTTGGACCTAAGATCATAACTATTCTATCTATTGCCTGACGCCACGATCCCCGAAGGGGTGGCCACGAATGAACCGCCCCCATACACCTCTGTCCCCAGTCAGTCGACGCCCCTCCCCCCAACCAGCACCGCCTTCGTTCATATACTTCATCACTCCATCCTTCCACCTCTCTTTCGGTCTACCTCTCCCTCTCTGTCCCTCCACCTCGCTCTTGTACACCCTCTTAGTAATTTTCTCGCTTTCCATACGTTCCATATGGCCGAACCATCGCAAGTTATTCCTTTTCACACTTTCCAGCACATCTACCTCCACACCACACCTCCTTCTTACTTCCTCATTAGTCTGTCTATCCCTCCATGTAACTCCGCACGCACTTCTTAAGTAATTTATTTCCACTGCTCTCACTTTTGGTCTGAGTCTTTCAACCAACGACCATGCTTCGCTTCCGTAAGTCAGTGTCGGGATTACCATACTGTCATGCAAGGACTTCTTCACTTCCATACTGACCACCCTATTTCTTGTTACTGCTTTCAACGTTCCTACAACCCTCTTCCCCTGTTGTACCCTCTCCCGCACTTCTTCATCCATAGTCCCATCTTTACTCAACACACTGCCCAGATACTTAAAAGAGTTGACTATCTCCATAGCCTGACCGTTCAGCTTCACCTCACACTCTGTGACTTCACCCCTTTCGAAGACCATAACCTTGCTCTTCATAACTATTGTACATATTCAAAAAATCTTTTTTGACTGACGTTCGCATTCACCCATCGTATGTTCGTGTGAAGTTTGGTGAAAATCCGTCCAACAGTCTAGGAGGAGTTTCGGGACAGACAGACATCGACATCGACAATGACAGACATTTTTTTTCCGGTGGTACCCACTCTACTGGGGGTGATACCAAACACTGCTTACGCAGAGTTTACTATCTTAATTTTTCAATTTTTATTTCCCCCTAAATCTTTTTCCCTCCGGTAATATGTCGAGTTATCACAGTTCCTCCCACCCTCTAACTTGCGAGCGAGGTAGCCATACGTGCTTACCGTCTCGCGAGACCTTGAAGAGAGAGGGTCTATGTCGACGACTCTGTCACGTACCTCAACCCTACCCTGTCACAAATATAAGTATTTTGACTGGATATTTGTTGTTTACTCCTATCAACTCTGCGTAAGCAGAGTTTGGTACCCCCCCCCCCCCCGTATAGTGGGTGTTACCAAAAAAAATGTCTGTCGTCGTTGTCGTCGTCGTCCGTCTGTCCCGAAACTCCTCCTAGACCGTTGGACGGATTTTCACCAAATTTCACAAGAACATTTGTTGGGTGAATGCGAACGTCAGTCAAACAATGATTTTTTTAATTTGTGCAATAGTAATGATTTTAGATCCAAAATATGGTTTTACCCCCCGCACCCCAGAACCCCCCCCTGCCATGATGGCGTTCTGCGTGTGTGCGCCTCGTAGGTGCTCACACACAGAACGCCATCGTTCTGGGGGCGAAAACATCTCGCCCCGCATTTGTTAGGATAAGTTAGTTTAGTTGACATTAGAAGTAATGGTAGTAATAGTGGGGATGATGGTAATTGTAGTGAAAATGATGATAATATTGGTGATGATGGTAATTGTAGTGATAATGGTGATAACATTAGTCATGATGGTTGTAGTTGTAATGATGAAGACAGCAGTGATGATGATGGTAGTGATGATGATGACAGTAGTAGATATGATGGTGACTACTAGTAGTAGTGATGATGGTCATAATAGTAGTGATGATGGTGACAGTAGTAGTGATGATGGTGAGTAGTAGTGATGATGGTGAAAGTTGTAGTGATGATGAAAGTATTAGTGATGATGGTAAGAGTAGTAGTGATGACTAATAGTAGTAGTGTTGGTGATAGTGACTAGTAGTGATGATGGTGACCCATCGCAGAGTTGGGTATGCCGTTTTGATTTTGGGCAATACGGCACGTCTACTTTATTTTCTAGTCAATGTTTACATGTTCATCAAACAAGTAAAATATATGTACACGGAGCATTAATAATGCTTTAAATGGTAAATATAGCGAATTCTTCCAGAATAAATGGGAATTTATTCTCATACACGGTCCTTTTATAAATATGAATGGGCGCTTGTCGGGTTAAAGTATAGTGATAAATGTAGGCAGGTAGGGTCGGAAAACTCTAAAAGAAAGTAGGCACCATGGGGATATTATTCAGGAAAACATTACTACACAGCCTCAATGATCTACACCTCACCATATTTTTAAAACTAGCCAATGTCATTTTACAAACTATATAAAAAGACTCCGCTGCAAACTAGAATGTTCTAACTACTGGAGAACAAATCTCTAAGGGAAATTTAGAATTCAGTGCCTGAATAGGCGGAGAGCTCAGAAAACATCTGAGAATTCAAGGTTTACTATTGCAGATGTATTAGTCCCTTGTAAGTTAGACACGGGTGGATGAGACTCGTTAGCCTTGGTCAGCAATTCATCTTGGGGAGACAACCTTATAAAAATCCGGGTGGAAGGGACTCGCCACCCTTGGTCGGCAACCTGTCTTGTTTTTTTTTTTTTTTTTTTTTCGGGCATAGGCTGAGAGCCTTAACATTCACCGCTTTACAATGAACAGTGAAGCCCGTGAGGACTTGTTCCAGTCTAGGGAGTGAGACATGTGAAGCACGTAGAGTACAACGAGCACCTGCCATCTTGCCTTCACATGAGGCACGGTGCTCACTCATGGCCCGAAACGACCCCATCTCTGAAGCCACCTCGTTCCCGTGCTTCACTGTCTCACCCCCTACACTCGGACTCTCACACTTACACACACACAACGCCACCTGTTGAGTAGATAACTCACCAGGCATTGAACCCCTATAGCATATTTTGAATATGGGAATATTCATACAGTGCTATTTAATCAGGGAACAATGAGGGTATTTTATTGACGTTTCGGTGGGCTTGTGGTAATGCACTGATACTAGGTACAGCACAAATTCCATTCCAATAATATCTTCCCATTGATACATCGGGATTTGAACCCGGGACCTTTGGATTACCAGGCCAGTGGCAAGACCACTGCACCACACCTCCCCTAGGGGAGTAAACCTGATACAAATCGGTACTGCTTACATAAGGGTGAAGCAGGTTAGTGGATGGACTAGCCGAGCACCACTGTAGAAAAATAGTGCTAAAAAGATACATAGAGGGCCTCAGGGTCGGACGCGTCCTAAATTGAGTGGTCAATCCTGTAAGTCCTTCATTCTGGTTTACAGTAGAGCGAGAGAAGGCATGGTAATAGGGTTATAGTCTTGAACACTTACCTACTGTTATTAATCATTATTCTTTGCCACATTTGTCAGACAAATATTTTATTGATAAATTATATGAATATGGTGTTGGAGACATTTGTTTTTTAATAACTATATAAATTGTCCTTTATTTTGTTTGTTTGTATTAGACTAACTTAAAAACACAACGTAGACCATTTTAAATGTACTAGGAGGATAGGAGTATCTTGTGAAGAGCCTAAGCTATGTTTTTTAGTTTAAGTCTATATAAACAAATATAAAATGCTTATTATCGATATAGAAGTGTATTCAGATAATTTGAGAAAACATAATGTGTAATAAGTGTGTGAAAGTGTTCTACAACGTTATCAGACGGGAAATATTCAATAAGACACTATAAATTACAAAATGCATTGTATTTTGAAAACCTAAATATTGCAAATGTTCTACCACAACATTTGTAAGTATTTTGACCTAACCTAACTTTCCTAACCTCTCCCATGCATTATTTAACCTAGCCTAGCCTAACCTAGCCTAACCTATCCTGATCTAACCTTGAAAGGATGACTGATGAACGAAACACAGTTGTCCAGAAGATGAATATGGCGGCCGCCTTTCACATCAATTTACATTTAACCCATAAACGAAGTCAAAATAATTTAGTTTACGACGGAAAAGACCTACATAACATTTGTGGGAATGATGAAAGAATCACATGCGAGGCCTTGCGCCTCAAATGGCAAGTATTTTGCTCTAGCATTGCTAGTGTTTGCGTGAGGGTATATATTTGTATGGCATCAGGCCACGAGTCGAAGAGGGTAGTAGTGGATGGAATATGGTTCCGAATGAAGCTATCACTTTTAGCTCCTCGATGATCTATTTGGTTTGGTGATGGACTGCTGCGCTACTGACCCGGGTTTGAGACCCAGCCAGGTCATATCGCAAAAATATTAATATGTGATTGTACTAAGCTTCAATAATGCCTAAAAGTAATTGAAAAAAAGCATATGTACTATTAATAAAGTATCTCACATTACTTTTCGAAATTGGAGGCAGAGTGCCTAAGACGATATAGTTATTCCAAGAATCGTACACAGATAAAAACCAGGTACACATGGAAAGTGGAGTGGAGGAGAGAGAGAGAGACAGTGGAACGAAAGGCACTGCCTAATTATATATGTGTGGATGAACGAATGAAGAATTGTGTGCTAGATTCAAGGGTATATAAGGGTATTGGGGGGTTTGTCTGACCATTATGTAGTAGTAGCTAAATTTAGGATACAGAAAAAGTGTGTGAAGAGAGCTAGAAAGAGGCAAGAGTGAGGTGGAGTGGTGAAGAGGGTCGAGAGGTTACAGGAGGAGTAGTTCAAGAGAGAAGTAGAAAGACGACTATGTAGGTTTGAATTGAGGGTATGGAGGAAATGGAAGAGGTGAGCAAAGTGTTTAAGGAAGAAATGTGTGCAGCATGTGGAGTTAGGAGAAGAGGAATGGAAGTGAAGGTTACAGCATGGTGGATTGAAGAGGTAAAACTAGCTGTTGAAGAGAAGAAGAAAGTGTATAGAGAGTGGTTGGGTAGTAGAGGTCGTGAAGATTTGGAGAGACAGAACAGAGCGAGGTACTTGGAGAAAAAGAGAGTGGTGAAGAGTGTTAGCGAAGGAAAGTAAGAGAAGAGTAAATGAGGAATTTGGAAGGAATCTAAGTGTAAAATGGAGGGAGTGTAAGAAACTGTTCTAGAAAGAGGTCAAGACAGTTAGGGAGGGTAGCAAGGGAAGTATTAAGTAGAATGGGCGAGTGTTAGCCGAGAAGCAAGAGAGACTAGAGACATGGAGGGAGTCTTTTAACAAATTGTTGAACGTAAAGAATGAAACGCCAGCAAACATAGTTGGATGGAGTATGCGAGGGAGAAGAAGTAATTAGTGGAGGAGAAGGTGGTGATCAGGAGGTCAAAAGTGTGTGAAGCCATGAAAAAAGTGAAGATGAGGAAAGCATCAGGAATAGATGGAGTGTGTGTGGAAATGCAGAGGCATGGTGGTCGAATGGGTAGTGAAAATGTGTAAACTAGCATGGGA
Source organism: Paralithodes platypus (assembly GCA_032716605.1). NCBI lineage: Eukaryota > Metazoa > Arthropoda > Malacostraca > Decapoda > Lithodidae > Paralithodes > Paralithodes platypus. The sequence continues at coordinate 27,289,406 of CM064542.1, read as the reverse complement.
GAAGGGAATTGCGCCTGACGACTGGAAGATAGACATAATACTCCCCCTGTATAAGGGTAAAAGAGAAGGAGGAGTGTGTAGTAATAACCAGGGGATAGGTATTCTAGGAGTAGTAGGGAAGATTTACAGTAGGGTAGTGATCGAGAGAGTGAGAGCGAGAACGGAGAAATGGGTAGGTGACGGGCAGGGTGGGTTTAGGAAGGGAAGAGAATGTGTAGATCAGATTTTTGCCTTGAAATGTGTTGTGGAGAAATATCTGGAGAAGAGATAAAAGTAGTATGCTGCCTTTATGGACTTGGAGAAGGCCTATGACAGAGTTGACAGAGAAGGTCTGTGGAAAGTACTGAATATACGGAGAAGATGGCAGGTTGCTGAAAACAGTGAAGAACATGTATGAGGATGCAAAGGCATTAGTACATGTGGAGAATGAACAGAGAAAGTTCTTTGATCTGAATGTTAGGTTAAAGCAAGGGTGTGTGATGTCCCCATGGTTGTTCAATATATATATATATATGGATGGAGTCATGAAAGAAATACAAGGAAGAGCAGTGGATGTTAGTGTACCACTGACAAGGGAAGGAAACGAGTGGAAGTTGCCTGTACTGCTGTTGGGCGACGATACAGTTCTGAGAGCGATAGTGAATGGGAGTTGCAGGGTCTGGTAAATATGTTTGGAACAGTGTGTGAAATACGGGTTCTGAAGGTAAATGCAAGGAAGAGTAAGGTTCAGGTCTTTGAAAGGGGTGTAGCCACAGAGTGTGAGGTGAAGTTGAACGGTCAGGCTATGGAGAATGTCAGCTCATTTAAGTATTTGGGCAGTGTGTTGAGTAAAGATGGGAGTATGGATGAAGAAGTGCGGGAGAGGGTGCAACAGAGGAAGAGGGTTGTTGGAACGCTAAAAGCAGTAACAAGAAATAGGGTGGTCAGCATGGAAGTAAAGAAGTCCTTGCATGACAATGTGGTAATCCCGGCATTGACTTACGGGAGCAAAACATGGCCGTTGTTGGAGAAACACAAACCGAGAGGGGTGGAAATGAGTTACTTGAGAAGTGTGTGCGGAGTTACATGGAGGGATAGACAGACGAATGAGGAATTATGAGTGGGGTGTGGTGTGGATGTAGATGTGCTGGAAAAAGTGATAAGGTGACCTTGAGAAGGTTTGGCCATGTGGAACGTATGCGAAGCGAGAGAATGACTAAGAGAGTGTACAAGAGTGTGGTGGAAGGACAAAAAGGGAGAGGTAGACCAAAAGAGAGGCGGAAGGATAGAGTTAAGAAGTGAAAGCGGTGCTGGATGAGAGGAGGGGCGTCGACTGACAGGGGACAAAGGTGCATGGGGGCGTTTCGTTCGTGTCCACCCCTTCTGGGACAATGGCGTCCGGCAATAGATATAGGTAGACACACTGTAATAATGTTAGTATATACAACACTCTCCCATCTATGTTTCTCCAAAATATGTTTAAATAGTAAATGGTTACAGCACGCCAGTCTAGAATCTCGAAATCGCCCCATATACTCACCCAACCCCATCATTTTATATACTGTCAATTTCCATGCCCTCTCGCCCGACACTTACACCCACACACACAAACTATTCATCCACACACATATGCTAAATACATCCCCCGCAAACACACTAATAACACAAACACACACTAAAAAAATATATATATACACATCAAATACACACATTTGCTCACTTTCTCTTTATCCCTCCTCTCCGACACTCATATATTCCACATAGACGCACACACACAACTACAGACACTAACATAAACATATGCACCTCCGACACAAACAAACAAACACACACACACACACGCTGACGACCAAGGGCAGTTAATAGCCGGCCAGGGAACACCTAAATCCAGAGCGGGATTGCCGTTTTGCTACTGTAATGTAATAGGGCGCTCAAGTTAGGGAGGCGCTGTGCTTTGTTTACGGAAGTTGGCGGTCCAGTGAATATCCACAGCATAGTTGTGGGCAGGAGTTCCTGGTGGACTTTAGGTTTACCAGCTTAGATATTCAGACGTAATGCTCTGAAATTATTAGTTGTACGGGAATATAAATGATGGGATATATTTGTTGGGGAAGGAAATAGATGGAAAATAATTGGCTTGCAATAATCATTGAAGCGTCCCAACATTGTTTTTGCACACCAAGACATCTTGTGTGGCCTTAACCCATTGACTACCAGTAACGTCCTTTTCACTATATTTTGGCAACTATTATACGATTTTATTCAGCTTGTAAGGACATCTACCAATTACAAGACTATCTCAAATAATCCTTTTACCTACCATATATGCTTCCCACGCAGCATAAAATCGTCTTATTATAGATAGAATAAAATAAAGAGCTGGTACAGAAAAGGTTAAGTATTCAAAGGTATTCCGAACTCAATCACAAAATTCTCGTTTATGTTTGACCATAGACTACAGTAGATCTGGACTTGACACGAAAATGGAACTTTGCAGTAAGACACCCAACATCGGAAAACGAACCCCCAAGTTCGAACTTCGAAACCGCAAACATGTGATATTTCGCGTTTTTTGAGGTTCGAACTTGAGAGTTCGTTCTCCGATTTTGGGTCCCTTACTGCAAAGTTCCATTTTCGTGTCAAGTCTAGATCTACTGTAGTCTATGGTTTGACCTAACATTAACAGTTTGGAGGGTCATTATATTTTTCGAGGACATAAAATGGACCATGCTTAATATCCTATAGCGTATAATTGTGAAGCTTGGTACGACTTGCTATGACCAATTATGATAAGTTTATAATACGTTTTTAAATATTCTCTTTAATTTTTGCCCGAGTCAGTGTTTTTCCTCATTCTTTGTTCACGATCCAACGTTTACCAAATACTTGCGTAGGCTACTGTACCATATATTTATGAACATGATTGAATAGTACTAAATTTGACTTGAACTTAGAGACACCTGTGGTCTGCATGATTAGGTGTTAAATTATACATTGTATAATCTAACACCGGTAAAATTCTAGTTTCACGTACACAGCGACAAAAGGGAGGCGCCGTTGTGAAGGCATAGCTTCCCGACCAACTATGAAGATCAGGGAAATTGCTGGGTAAAAGACGTAATATAATGATAATAAACTGCATTAACGACATTAGCCTAACCTAACAACCTTACCTAACCTAACCTAGTATTATGTAATAGCTATGGTGCCGCATATGGAGAGATTTTTTTTTATTTTTTACAGTAGGTATAATTCCTTATAATGCATTTCCGCCGCTTTGGACATATACTGTATAGGAATTAAGTATGGTATATGACAACTCTAAAGTAGCCATAGAAATTTATGAGTATGCTGTGAAAGCGAAACTAGAATTAAACCCTAACACCTAATCAAGCAGACCACAGTGTTTCAATATGTCATCTGTGATTCGCGGGCTCAATATATTATTTTGCATTATACAATTTTACTATGCCCCGTCCATTCCTTTTGTCCACAACACCCGGCAGATATAACTCATATTTCATATTCACACTCAGCCAACACATCTCACATATTATTTAAAGAAAGCGGATTGGTACGGCCGTTAACACCATCGTTAACAATGTATGCCTTGTGGAAAGTATTTCAATTATGCTGCACAATCAGAGAACGACTGACCCTAATATCCGAACTTGGAATGTGTCCTATTACCACATTTCCTAGTCCAAATAACGATTATTATTTATTTAACAAGTATCAGAACTCAGCCAAGGAGACAACCAACAGCATACTGAACATTAATAATGTTAACGATTATATTAAGGATTATGTTAACGGTGAAGGCTGGTCCTGTCCAGAGTGAGGCTTGGAATCCTCGACCTAACCTTAGCCATTTCTGTCTACCTCTTTGTCCTACTTCGGGGGCGGCAGGCTACTAGACGAGACAAAGAAAGGGGCGAGGGATAGCAAAACTGGTCCCGGACCCTAAGAATTGGAACTTTATATGTTGTTTCTGTTCGAACTCTTGTTTCGAGTCAGCCACCCCCAGCTGAGTACTGTACGGTTGAAGGTTGATAAGTGTTGTCAGATATTGTACAAAGTTTCGGACACTGACCAATACTTTGAGGGATAAGCACTTTTCCCAGTAACTATAAAGATACCAATAACACTTTTTGAGCAAAAACCACTGTAATCTATGACAACATTAAAAACCCCCGATTGTACATACATATTATATTCAGCAATTATCAGAGCTCAGCCTAGAGACAACCAACACCATACTGAACAATAAACAATTTAACACAATGAACACAAATCTTACCTGGAGAACGGAACACGAACATCGATTCGACTGCAAACCTCAAAGTTGTGACGAGTTTAGTCGCAGGATCGTGAAGCCATTACTGTAATAAGAAATAGTACTAATAGAGTATTAACAATTTTACGTTAAATTTATTTTGTTTCAATAAACAAGAAATTATATTTGGAATATATATAGATAATCTTCAAGGACACTACATCCGCCCTATTAGAAACAATTTATTAGGGAAAATAGGGACCAATAGACTCGCCATATTTGTTTCATTATAGTCCGCATGGAGGAATTTCGTTCTCGACACTTGAAAAACTCCAATTACACCGACAAATAAAACGAAAATAATAAGTCCCGACCGTAAACAAAGCATTGCGCACAATGAATCCTTCAACTTGACTCCTCTTCTTCTTGTTTTGAAAAATGCGGTGAATGCGATTGCTACTACCAGTCTTATAACTTGCTGCTTATGATGCACCATCCAGCTTATTAACCTTGCATTAGCTATATCATCAAGTCTATCTGAAACTAATGAGCTGGCGCATCAGCAGAGTGTGGCTTCCCCCCCCCCCCTTTTTCCCTTGGCTGAACATATCGCTGAGGGTCGGGAAGCCCACCAGGTAAAATAACCCAATAAATGGCGTGAGCGTTACTCACAAAAACGAAATACCGGCAACCTGTTTTTGCCCCCTTACCGATCTACATATATGAGGATGACAATAATTCAAAGGGGTATCCCCCAATTTCCCTTACCTAATGTAAAAGCGCGATTCACTCAATAAATGGCGCAATTTGACGCTGTATCTTCAGATTGATAGATAATGGGTAAGTTTATGCAAATCCTACACTCAAACCATGCAAAACAACTATGAAACACTATATTCCTTGAAAAAAAACAACAACATGGTAAACAGGGCCGATGTAGTCTTGTTAAACGTTACTTATATAAATATGGAATTATTCTATAATTGCACCTATACGAGCTTAACAAATTATTATTGTATTTAACAGGAAGGTACAACGAGGTAAGTGATGTGGTATAGGTGGCAATATGCGGAAATGGATTATAAGGGCATTCCGCCCCCTCTGACCCCCTTACGAAAATCTACGGTTACTCACTCCACCCCAACTGGATTTCTACCGTTTTACCCAACCAGCGGGGGTGTGGGGGCAGCAGCCCCCACCCATAATACTAGGATAGGTTAGGTAAGGTTGTTAGGTTAGGCTAATGTTTCTCTGAAACATTGTAAAATCCGTGTCACATCTAGATTGATTGACATGTCAGAGGGGGCGGAATGCCCTTATAATCCATTTCCGCATATTGCTACCTATACCACATCACTTACCTCGTCGTACCTTCCTGTTAAATACAATAATAATTTGTTTAGCTCGTATAGGTGCAATTATAGAAATTTACCATATATATATATATATATATATATATATATATATATATATATATATATATATATATATATCCGGTATATATATATATATTCCACGATTTTTCCAGTGTTGTTTTTGTACATGTATTTTGTTAATTTGAATCAATATTTGTAATTAATTATAATTCTCTGGAAAACCAATTTTCCCCATTATCGATCGATGTTAAGACAAGCTCCCCAGATAGTGGGGAGTGCAATGAAGATCAGGGAAATTGCAGGGTAAAAGGCGTGAAAGGGCGATACGAAACCTGGCTCGAGCTCTCATTATTTTGAAACCCATAAAACCCGAGCCAAGTTTTGGCAAACTTTGGCTCGGGTTTTCGAATTTTTCAGAGTAGAAAAACTCAGTAACCTTATTTCGAAAGTTGGCTAGGGGTTTCCGTTACTTAAAACTCATAAAACCCAAAATTTGGAAAAGCCGAGCCAACTTGTTGCCAAAGTGGCCTTGGGTTGCGATTTTTATAAAGTAAACTAACTAAGTAACCTAACGTGACCTAGAGCTAAGTCGTTGGATACAATACTAACCCTTACCTACCAGGTAGTACGTGATTTAGTACCTTGTACGTGGGGTACAAAACAATCCCTTACCCACCAGCTAGTACATGACATTAGTACCCAGTACGTGGGATAAAATACTAACCCTTACCTACCAGGTAGTAAGTGTTCATAGTACCCAGTACGTGGGATACAAGACTAACCCTCATCTAACACCTAGTATGTGTTCATAGTACCCAGTACGTGGGATACAAGACTAATCCTCATCTAACACCTAATATGTGTTCATAGTACCCAGTACGTGGGATATAAGACTAACCCTCACCTAACACCTAGTATGTGTTCATAGTACCCAGTACGTGGGATATAAGACTAACCCTCATCTAACACCTAGTATGTGTTCATAGTACCCAGTATGTGGGATACAAGACTAACCCTTATCGAACACCTAGTATGTGTTCATAGTACCCCGTACGTGGGATATAAGACTAACCCTTATCGAACACCTAGTATGTGTTCATAGTACCCAGTATGTGGGATATAAGACTAACCCTCATCGAACACCTAGTATGTGTTCATAGTACCCAGTACGTGGGATATAAGACTAACCGGTTCAATGTTATTTTAATACCACGAATTTTGTTGATATTTTTGAAGATAAATATTGAATCTATATGCCCTAATGATCAGAAGAAAATTTGTTTTAACCCTCGGCAAAACCTAATAAAAAAGTATGGTACTAACAAAACAAAATCGTAACAAGGTTGTCAATACGCTACTTCCAGTTATCGATAGCTCTAAAGATCATATAAAAATGTGTTAAACCCTCAGAAAAACCTAATATAAAAGTATGGTACTAAAATGTAATTTTCGTAACAAGGTTGTCAATACCATACATTCCCTTATCAATGTACAGTACAATCAAAGCTGAAGATTGCAGAGTAAACACCGTAGACTTCATCGACTTTCTTTCACCTTCGTATAATCGACAGCCAATTTTTTTTTTTTATTTACTAAGGGATTAATACTCAACCAGCGGGTGTGTGGGGGCAACAGCCCCCACCCATAATACTACATTAGGTTAGGTAAGGTTGTTAGGTTCGGCTAATGTCTTTTGAAATCACTATGGGGGGGGGGATAGGGTCTATATATCTTCAAATATATCAACAAAATTCGTGGTATTAAAATAACATTCAACCGTATATAATTTGGCAAATAAGAAATAAGAAAATAAAGGAATTATTAAGATAAAATAGACCCGGACCCAGACCGCAAGAAGAACCCTACATCAGGGAGTGCCGCTTTAAAGGCATTACTCCCGCCAATCAACTGAACTGAACTGAACTGAACTGAGTGAGAACAATGATAGACGTACCTATGGAATTGTTGATGGAGGTTAAGGTGAGGATGGTGGATTAAGGAGAGATGGGTCGTTTTTCTGGTCCCCTTTCTACATCGTGTTAAGCCCCATTTGTTTTGAGGTTATATGACGTTCGGCCCATTAGTTTGACGATTTTAACACCTTTCGCCACATTTCGTTGTCAATATTAAGACCTTTCGTGCCAATTAGGTGTCGACTATTTCCTGGCGAGCGGTAGCGAGCCTGAGATTTTAAGAGGAATCGGCCTTCGGCCGGGACATTTTTCTACAGAAAAATTTACACATTTATCTTGAAGGGGGGTCTAGGGGGTGTTTTTCTAAGCTTGATGGAGGTCTAGCGAGAACATGAAGAAATAAAGGATTAATTGAATTAATAGAAAAAAAAAAAAAAAAAACGGTCCGACCGTCTCCCCTTAATGTAAATAATAACTTTCCAGGAGCACAGGTGTTGCGGTGCGTGGCTAAACGGCTACTGACTCCGCCCTGACTCCAGGCTCATGTTCCGTAAAAGCTAGCTCGCTCACTCAGTCGTAGTTTCATATAACACGGGACTCGTGATATATTATTAACCCGGGTTACTAGCCGGAACGGATGGCTTCATTTAATCGAGACTTATGAGATAATTTATTTGTATTCAACATGAATTCATATTTCAAATTATTGTTTGATATATCTAGTGTAATATACTTGCATATACCTATAAATATACAGTATGAGTCAGTATGTTAGTGGTATATTCTTAGTGTTATGTTTTGATTAACATCTAGTTTTCATTTGGAACATGCAATAGAAATAATCGTCTCCTTATGAGCTTAACCCCTTCTGTACCGTCGACGTCTTTTTACTTATATTTTAGATACATGTAGACGATTTTGTGCAGCTTAGGAAGGATCTGTGGTAGTTGTTGTTGTTGTTGTTGTTCCCCAAGCTGCCTGGCCGAACAGCCCCAAGGCCCCGAGCAAGGCCAAGGCCATAACCGAGCGCCCCCACAGAACCCTCCCCGCCGACCACAATAAAGCCTGGGTGACCGAAGCCACTCCATGGCGGGGAGCTGAGGAGGGCGCGGAAATGCCCGGGAAACCAAAGCCCCACCCAGGGCCCTGTGTCCCTCAGCAATTATGAAGAGAAAGTTGAGGGGCAAGGGAAAAATGTGACGCTTTGGCTTCCAATCTTGGTAGATTGGGAGGTCAATCCACGTTAGAGATGCCGTCACTTGAGATCTAGAAATATATAGGTAAAAGGAACAGTCAGAGTAAGCTATGGGTATGGCAGAGATTGCTCAGTTCTCACTCTGATAGACCAGCCCATCACCACATGACTAGAACCCAATCCTCTCAGCATCAGCTAGGAAAGGCCCTAGAAAGCCGCCTTTGGCTGGGGGATAGCTCCCCTATTTCAACCCTTTTCGGGGTTGGGCACCCGCCGACTCTGTGGTAACTCTGTGGTAGTTAAAAGGGTTGGTTGAGATAGTTTGAAGGCTTGTTATTGCTAGAGATCCTTCCTTAACTGAATAATATCGATTTGTGGTAGCCAGAATATAATGAAAAAGACGTCGTTGGTGCAGAAGGGGTTAACAAGAGTAACAGCTGTTCACATCAATTTAGGTAATGCTTCATATGTCAGAATTTTTGACATGCCTATTATGGATTTGAGTTTCTTTTTACGCTTATCATATCTACGCTGTATTTTTATATGGTATTTAACACAAAAAGGGAGTTAGCAATTCATGTTAAAATCAATATAATAAGGTTAGTATAAGGTTAGTATAAGGTTAGTATAAGGTTAGTATAAGGTTAGTATAAGGTTAGTCTAGGGAGTAACTAGGACATTTCTATACATTTACCTCGAACGATTTAGCCCCTTAATAAATCATCCTACCCACCTATATATAGTGTTCTAAGGCCTTGAGAAAACTATAGAGCATTCAAAGGATATATATCACATGGTCTGGGGTGTTGTGAGCTGGTCCAGGGGGTATGGGAGGCTGGGTGTTAGGAGCACAACAAATATGACGTTGTCTGAATGGTATCTAATGAGAGAGAGAGAGAACGCGTGCGCCTATATCAACACAAGGAGTCACACTTATGGGTTGATTCCTTTAGCTAATTAAACTATTTAAATACCCAATTAAACAATACCTTCATCAAAGGATTATATACATTAGCTATAATCTACTTACGAATCCCATTAAATCCAAATAAAGGAAATAAGAAACCATGACAATATATAAACGAAATGGCTATCGTACAGTACTTTACAGTTATGAGGTACGATAATTACAAATCAAATAGCTAACGTACAGTACAATAGCTTACAGCTATGAGTTACGATAGTATTATACATATTTCTCAATCAAATAATACTCCAAGCGTTCATGTAAATATGTCTAACAACGGCATATCATTAATTAACACCCACACCTTAAGGGGGGTAACCTGCTTTTTGTTATTTCTGATCTGTTCTCTCTTTCTCTGGCTTGTATCCATTTGGCCCCATCCAGGTGTCAATTTTTTACTGGTGAGCGGTAGCGAGCCAGCATATTTTTATTTTTGTTTGACAGCAGGCTAAATTTGTACATTTTTCGATAGAAAAAAAATCTGGCGAAGCCGGATTTCTTCATAAAATGCTGGCTCGCTATCGCTCGCCAGGAAGAAATCGACACCTAGATGGGGATAAACGTCTTAAAATAGTTGGCTGAATGGGGCCGAATGGATACAAGCCAGAGAAAGAGAGAAAAGGACAGCAATAACATAATAATGCTGATATATGCTCATTAGAAGCTGGCTCGAGGTGAATTGAAATTCTATATGTATGCCTTACCTTAGACTACAGTAGATCTGGAATTGACACGAAAATGGAACTATGCAGAGAGGGACCCAAAATCGGAGAACGAACCCCCAAGCTCGAACCTCGAAACCGCGAAAATATCACATTTTCGAGGTTCGAAGTTGAGGGTTCGTTTTCCGATTTTGGTTCCCTTACTGCAAAGTTCCATTTTCGTGTCCAGTCCAGATCTACTGTAGTTTGTTTAATCAGTTCGAGGCATCAACGTTTATCAGCATTAGTGACCACGACCGTACATTATAGCCATTACCTATTAGTGGACACTTTTATATAATGAACATAACGTACATCATAGATTATAATCCAGTACAATACAACAAACCTTCGCACCATTAAGCCAAATGAAAGGTATATTAACAAAAGCATCGTAATATAATAATGCAATATAATGATATCAACATATTGTAAGCGCGAAAATCTTAATTCAGAATCGAGACCTCTAGATTCCCGCATTTTCTACACAACCCTCCAGAAGCAAATTTGGCTGGAAAAATAAGAATGTACCCAAACTGTAGGCGATATTACCAACAACTCGGGCGGTGCAGCAAAGCCTCAGCCCATGCCGGGAGATAGTAACACCAGGGAGATGGTGGTGGTATAAGGGTGGAATGGCTATCAGCTTCACAAGTTGATCCCACTCCGCCATCTTGTTCCTTCCTTATACACTTAAGGGGAGGTATTTAGTTTGTACCCTAGACCTCCGTCAAACTTAAAATTACACCCCCTAGACCCCCTTGTAAGATAAATTTGTAAATTTTTTGGTAGAAAAACCAGTTACTCTTAAATTTCGCTCGCCAGAAACAAATATCGACACCTAAATGGCATGAAAGGTCTTAAAATTGACAGAAACGGGACGAAAGTTCTTAATATAGCCAAATTAATGGAACGAACGTCTTAATATATCAAAAGTAATGGGGCCAAGCATGAGGGAGAGAGTGGTCCAAAAAATAATCGCTCAAGTGGAATAAACGTCCCCTTAAGGGGGGATGGGCCGGTTTTTTGGACCACTTTCTCCCTCATGTTTAGCCTCATTAGTTTTCAGATGTTAAGATGTTTGCCCCATTAGTTAGTCGATTTTAAGACCTTTCGCCCCATTTCGTCATCAATATTTAGACCTTTCGTGCTATTTAGGTGTCAATTTTTTTCCCTGGCGAACGATCGTGAGCCTGTAATGTTGGAAGAACCGGCCTTCGGCCGGGAAATTTTTCTACCGAAAAATGTACAAATGAATCTAGAAGGGGGAACTAATGGATGTTTTGTTTTAATTTGATGGAGGTCTAGGGAGGAAACTAGAAAAATAATGAATACATGCAAAAATCGCTAAAAAAGTGAACCATCCCCCCTACCCTTCCTCCCCGGGTGTCATTTTAATATGACACCACGGCAGATGGACAGGTACCCGGGTGTCATTTTAACCCCTTCAGACATATATGACGCAGAGGTTGCCAGATTAGCAATAAGAAATAGAGTTCTCTCACTCTTATAATTACCTCTCCAAAATTAGTTTTCTGCCCACATCTAACTCAAAGTCAACTGCAGAGGTTGAAGTAACTAAAATAAAGGTTTGTAAAAAACCCTGATGGTAATAAAGGCTTTAAAGTATCCCTAATAGGCTCAAAATTGCGTCATATGTCGGAGAGGGTTAATAGACAGTAAGCTTGAAAGCCTATTCAGCTTGGTCTGAACGCCGTGCGTCCGACGCATGTAAACAAAGCCGATCGTTGCGTCACCGCACCTCCGAAAACAAGAAGGAGAAGACTCGTTTGTTATTGTATGTCTGTATGTCGTTGTTTCAGTAGTGAAAAGATCGTCGTATTGCTAACATTGCCTGAAAATGCTCTCCACTAAAATCGTCATCACAACTGAACCAGTTGACTTAGAGAGCTCTACTCAACGCCAGTCTACAGATTGGAAACCGCACTACATTTATAGATGCGTGGGAAATTTCTAGCAGTTAAAATTAACCAAAATACGGTAGCCTAGGCCTAGACGTTTTTCGGCCAGATCGCCCGGGGTACGCCGCACTGTCATTAGGAGAGCTAGCCCGGGCCAGGAGGGTTAAGGGTTCTGGTCAGATCTGGTATTAATCTCCCTCCCCCCGTCTATGTCACACGAGCTAATTGGCCGTCAATTGATGATGAGCAAGTATTTTTACGTACTAATTTGAGTATTTTCGTATTGGAATCGACAACTAGACTGCACGTACACTGTGCAGTACATGATGTTAAGGGGAGATCTCCACTTGAGGGATTTTTTTCTTGACCCCTTTCTCCCTCATGTTTAGCCCCATTGCTTTTGATATTATAAAATGTTTGCCCCATTAGTTTAGCGATTTTAAGAACTTTCACCCCATATTAAGACCTTTTGTGCAATTCAGGTGTCGATTTTATTCTGGCGAGCGATAGCGAGCCTGTAATTTAAGAGGAACCGGCCTTCGGCCGGGACATTTTTCTACCGAAAAATGTACAAATTTATCTTGAAAGGGACTCGAGGGGGTGTAATTTTAAGCTTGATGGAGGTCTAGGGAACAAACTAAATACCTCCCCTTAAGAGACTGGAATTATATAGAACTGTACTTACGACGACACTCTTTTGGCTATGGGGGAGACACTCGTTACAGGCAACCTGCCTTTTGTCTCCTTCATACACATAGACAAAAATAAGTCTACATCTGCAACAATGGACCACTTGCGAGTTTCAGGCTATAAGGAAGTTGGAGCCGTAAACATCGATACAAAACAAAAATGCAGTAATGATGTAGGTTTCTGGTGGATAGACAGTGTGATTATTTTAATTTAATGGGTTTATAGATGCACAACAACACAATTTTAGCTGGTAATTCTGCTAAATATCGACGTCTACGGCTCCAACTTCCTTATAGCCTGAAACTCGCAAGTGGTCAATTGGTCTCGGAAAGGAACAATATGTCGGCAGTGGGATCACAGGACAGATCGGGTAAAGGGGCTCACACCGGCACCATCCTTAAGGGGAGATGGTCGGTTTTTCTGGGTCCCATTCTCCCTCATGTTTAACCCTATTAGTTATCGTATATGAAGACGTTTGGGTCACTAGTTTGGCGATTTCAAGACTTTTTGCCGCATTTCTTTGTCAATATTAAGACCTTTCGTGCCATTTAGGCGTTGATTTTTTCCTGACGAGCGATAGGGAGCCTGTTCTTTTAGGAGGAATCAGCCTTCGGCCGGTACATTCTTCTACCGAAAAATGTAAACATTTATATCCAGGAGTATATCTAGGGAGTGATTTTTTAAGCTTGATGGAGGTCTAGCGAGGAAACTATAAATAGATATATAAATATAAAGTTCCTCAAAAAATACCCCCTAGCCCCTTAATACAGTCCCTGGTAACACCCCCCCCCCCTCCCCCTGCCGCTGGTGGTAACAGTAAGTCACAGTAACGGCAGCTATAATAGTAACAAGACAGGGGGGGAGGGGGGGGGGTAATAGTCGACCAGGACATGGAGGGGGGGAGGGGGGCGTAATAGTCAACCAGGACAACACTAACAACACCGACACAATCTGGGTGACGCTATAAAAATCATAGTTGGGGTGGAATTAAGGGTCAATTAGGGATAATCGTACTGCGGATTGCCTTTCTGGTTTGGGCTATCAGAAGGAGGGTGTACGGTTGGTCAAAGAAGTCATGTCTCCGCTGGCATTACGTTTTGCTCACTGTGTTTTTTTTGTTTTTTTTTCTATGTGATTGAGGGAGGCAAAAGGCATAACTGCCTATAGCGAGTGCCTCCCCCATAGTTGAAAGAGTGACAGGGCCAAAATCAAGGGACGTTCGATCCAAAATGCCTGGACACACGGAGTTTGAAGCAATTTAAGTCATAGGAAGTGGGAAAGACTGATTCTGGGAGAGAGTTCCAGAGCTCAGCTGTTGAGTAGAAGAAAGTTTGAGAGTAACGTTTCACTCTTGGGTTGGAGAGTTTCACAGAGTAGGGGTGAGATTGAGTTGCAAGACGGGTACCACGTGCCCTACGTAAAGGAGGTGGTATGCACTGGGATAGCTCTGAGGAACACTGATTATTATATTAGCGATAGAATAGCGAGAGAGATGCAACATTGCAGCGGAGAGAGAGAGATTCCAGAGAGTTGGTGAGTGGACGGGAGTTAATGATACGAAAGGCCTTTCTTTCAACCTTGTCTAGGAGAGCGGTGTGAGAGGAACCTCCCCATACATGTGAACAATACTCAATACAAGGGCGCACTATGCCCCTGTACAGAGCAAGAAGCTGTGCAGGGGAAAAGAACCCCCTAAGGCGGTTGAGCACACCCAGCTTCTGGGAGGCTGCCTTAGCAAGACTGGTAATATGGTCCTTCCAAATGAGAGCAGAAGAAAAAGAGACACCAAGAATATTGAGAGAAGATGAAGGGTTGATTTTTGTATTGTTGAAGAATAAGGGATAGTCCGCTGGGAGATCCTGACGGGTAGATAGATGGAGAAATTTGGTTTTGGAAGCATTAAAGTTAACAAGGTTTTCTCTGCCCCAATTGGAAATAGTATTTAGATCAGAATTTAAGAGTTCTATGGCTTCATTACGTTTGTTGTTGAGGGATTGCTGGCTGGGGCATTCTGAAAAAGTAATGGAGTAGTGTAAGGTTGAGTCGTCTGCGTATGAATGGATGGGAATTAAGGTACAGTTAAGGAGATCATTTATAAAAATTAGAAAGAGAATAGGAGATAGGACAGAACCCTGAGGAACACCGGAGTTTATAGGGTGAGGAAGTGAACAATGGCCGTCCACAACCGCGGCTATGGAACGGTCGGAAAGGAAATTAGAGACAAAGGCACAGATGGAGGGATAGAAACCGAAGGAGGGTAGTTTAGAAATTAAAGATTTATGCCAGACTCTATCGAAGGCTTTCGATATGTCGAGTGCAATAGAAAACGTCTCACCGAAGCCCCGAAAGGAGGATGACCAAGAGTTAGTAAGATATGAAAGAAGATCCCCAGTAGAGCGACCCCTAAGGAATCCGTATGGCGATCTGAGAGCAGATTATGAGAAGAGAAATGCTTAAGAAATTTGGAAACAAGAATAGTTTCAAAAACTTTAGAAAGACAAGAAATGAGAGCAATTGGACGATAGTTGGAGGGTTGAGAGCGGTCACCCTTCTTAGGGACAGGTTGAATGTGAGCAAACTTCCAGCATGAAGGGAAGACGTTAGAGGATAGACAGTGACGAAAGAGTTTGCCTAGGCAGGGAGTCAGCACGGAAGCACAGTTTTTGAGAACAACAGGAGGAACACCGTCCGGACCGTACGCCTTATTAGTGTTAAGCCCAGAGAGGGTAGAAAGTACATCTTTAGAAGAGATTAGGATATTAGGCATAAGTAAGAGAGAGGAGGGCGGAGAAGGAGGAATAGCACCGGAATCATCCAAGGTGGAGTTTCTACCAAAAGTTTGAGCGAAGAGTTTAGCTTTGTCAGAGGAAGAAGTACAAAGGAGTACAAAGGAAATCAAGCAACAAAAGATCTAGTGACCCTTCTAGGTTGCTTGTCCTCCAAAACACTGAGGATCAAGTGTCCAAACAGTGGTTTAGAGTGGGTAAGGGAACATTGGAAAGGGAACTACTGCCCTACTACTGCCACTAACGTGGCAGGACTAGGAAGTTAGTAGGGGACATATGGGTTAGTAACTGAGGGGAGGATAAAGTTATTCATTTACAAACGCAGTCAGTCGCGGGTTTGATGCGAGATATTTGTCTAGGCGGAATTTAAATGAATCAACGGTGCTGCAGTCTATAACGTCTCGGGGAAGCCCATTCCACAAGTTGACAACTCGATTGAAGAAGAAATTCTTAGATTCGTGCGAGTTAAAAGATTTACCAATAATTTTGCAACCGTTTCCCCGCGTGTAATTAGATTGGTCGATAGTGAAGTACTTACTACAGTTCATATTGTCGATGCCTTTGATGATTTTGAACACTTGAATTAAGTCGCCTCTTAATCTGCGCTGGGTTAAAGGAAATAGATTTAATTCTCTAAGACGCTCTTCGTATGGTTTGTTCTTTAGGCTAGGTATCATTTTGGTAACTCTACGTTGAACTCGTTCTAGCTTGTTTATATCTTTTTGGTAATAAGGGCACCAGGATTGAACGCAGTATTCCAGAAGAGGGCGGACTAAGGAATTGTAAAGGGTTAGGATAACTTCTTTGGATTTATGCTCAAATGACCTGCCTATAAAGCCAATTGATGGTTGTGCCATCAGAGTGGGAAAGGGGAGGGAAAGACGAGGAAGAGAAATTGTTGGAGAGGTTTTTGGCTAGATGCCAGAAAGCTTGGGAAGAGCTAGAGTTGGATAGTTCAGTGCATTTATTATTGATGAAAGAGTGTTTGGCAAGTCGAAGAACAGATTTGGCTTGATTCCGGGCAGAAACATATGAAGAATGAGAGTCTTGAGTTTTAAGGCGTCGGTACCGTTTGAATGCTTCCTCCTTATTGCGGACAGCAGTAGAACAGGCGTGAGTAAACCAAGATTTTTTAGCATTAGTCTGAGAGAAAGAGAATGGAATATATGCTTCCATGCCCGATAGGATTACCTCAGTAATGCGTTCAGCACTCTCCGAGGGTTCTCGGCCACGGAAGCAGAAATCATTCCATGGGAAATCAAAGAAGTACTGCCGTACTGTGTGTTGTATTAATGTCTGCCAGATGTTGAATAGGGTGTGTAAAGATAGGAGCATGTATGTATACCTCCCTCGAAACGATGAATTAAAGCTTAGATAGTGCTGATACCAATTATTCATCGAAATATACTTGGTGCCGCGACATCACTTATTTGGCCGACTGTACACGATCGTTTTTAGCAGGCAACTTTTGATAGAGACTGTAAAGCCGGAGTAACACGAGCCGTTTTTCGAGCAATTTTTACGGGCAATTATGGTCTGTCGGCTTCAAAAATTACACTTTATCAGAATTCAACCGCCTAACATACTATACTTTCAGTCTAGTTACCGATACCAGTGCAAATATGTCCCGAAATATAACGAGAACAAACTTGCTCATGGAAAATTGACGGAAAAATCGCTCGTGTGACACCGCCTTAAATTTTTCTGTGTACACTCGGATGTCATAGTCTCTAACCCACTCATAAATATTTCTGGACTTCACCCATTTCTAATTTTGGAAGTATATCTCTGGAAACTAATTTATGAATATAACTTTTATACTTCAACTACAAAACTACGTAATCTGTTTATTGAAAAGGAAGTTATATCCAAAAATCAATCCAAATAGTTATAATTGCATAAAGAAAAAACATAGGGGTCCACGAATTGATCTGAGTGGGATAAAGACTATGGCATCCGAGTGTAGCATGACGAATTATTTAATTACATTCCGGCTATTATTGGACGAGCTTATTAAGCTTAGATATTATTAATGACAGTCGAAGGCTTATGTGAAATAGTTTGCATCTCTGAGTCCTAAAGGTCCCTTTTAAGCTGATAGTCAGAATGAAAAGAAAAAAGTCGTCAGATTCTCACAGGCTTAATTCTGGAATCATCTCGAGACAATCTGATTCTGATTTTGAAAACTTGTCTGAAGGTAGATTATAATAGATGAGAACATTCTTATAAAAGCCGAATTCTAAACCTGCCAGACCAGAGTTGCCGGAAAAATGGTTCGTGTAAATTACCGTATACAATCATTCATATATTTCCACCCCACCTCTTACTCATGCTTCAATATTTCCACCCCACCTCTTACTCATCCTTCAATATTTCCACCCCACCTCTTAC
>CM064542.1:27228710-27266210 GCA_032716605.1 Paralithodes platypus | reverse complement strand
CCTCAAAAGTGGGTGAAACACTGACCCCGACAGCCTGTGGAAGCTTGCAGCCAACCTACGAAGTGTTGCCAATTCCTTAAAACAGTGTTCACAAGCCACTGCCTAATACTGGCAGTTACAAGGACCGTATATTACTGACGGCTGGCAGCCGTTGCTGGGACTGGGGAGTCATTTATATACCGACGGTTGGCAGCCATCGCTGGGATTGTACTGGTTAGTGCAGTTTACATTAATTTTGTAAAATGTGGTTGAGTAGTGTTATTAATAAAATACAGCTTTAGTACTTTTAAATTTCACCTGGAGTTTTCTGTATAATGTAGAGCTTTGTGAACACTAACTGCAGATGGTCTTATTCCTAGATAAGCCCCAGAATAGTTGGTGGAGTTACTTTGAATTGACACACTCCAAGCCAATCAGCATGATATGCTATTTTTTTTCTTCTGTGTATGAAGGAGACAAAAGGCAGGTTGCATGTAACGAGTGTCTCCTCCCAAAGCCAAAAGAGTGACAGGGCTAAATTCAAGAGACGTTGGGGTCAAAATGCCTGGACATACGAAGTTTACAGCAGCTTAAGTCATAGTACAAAGGAGTACAAAGGAAATCAAGCAACAACGGGTCTAGTGACCCTACTAGGATGCTTGTCCTCCAAAACACTGAGGATCAAGTGTCCAAACAGTGGTTTAGAGTGGGTAAGGGAACATTGGAAAGGGAATTACTGCCCTGGAACTAATGTCTGTGGCAGGATTAGGAAGTTAGTAGAGGACAGATGGGTTAGTAACTGAGGGGGGGATAAAATAAAGTTATTCATTTACAAACGCAGTCAGTCGCGGGTTTGATGCGAGATATTTGGCTAGACGGAGTTTAAATGAATCAACGGTGATGCAGTCTATAACGTTTCGGGTAAGCCCATTCCACAAGTTGACAACTCGATTGAAGAAGAAATTCTTAGATTCGTGCGAGTTAAAAGATTTACCAATAATTTTGCAACGGTTTCCCCGCGTGTAATTAGATTGGTCGATAGTGAAGTACTTACTACAGTTCATATTGTCGATGCCTTTGATGATTTTGATCACTTGAATTAAGTCACCTCTTAATCTGCACTGGATTAAAGGAAATAGATTTAATTCTCTAAGACGCTCTTCGTATGGTTTGTTCTTTAGGCTAGGAATCATTTTGGTAACTCTACGTTGAACTCATTCTAGCTTGTTTATATCTTTTTGGTAATAAGGGCACCAGGATTGAACGCAGTATTCCAGAAGAGGGCGGACTAAGGAATTGTAAAGGGTTAGGATAACTTCTTTGGATTTATGCTCAAATGACCTGCCTATAAAGCCAATTATTTTGTTTGCCTTCTTAACAACTTCTGAACATTGTTGACTCGGTTTTAGGTTACTCGATATTGTTACTCCCAGATCGGTTTCTCTGTTTACATTCTTAAGCTGAGTGCCATTCATCGAATAGTTTGCTTTCTCATTTAGGTATCCGATATGTAGTACTTTACATTTATCCGCATTTGAAACTCATTTGCCAAATTTGGGCCCAACATGACAATTTATCTAGATTGTGTTGCATATCGTCAACTTGTTCTTTTGAGAGTACGCTATTGCAATTTTTGTATCGGCAGCAAATTTTGAGATTGTACAGGTGAGACCCTCATCTATGTCGTTGATGTAAATTAGAAAGATAATTGGTCCTAGTACCGATCCCTGGGGTACCCCGCTACTTACATTGGTCCATTTAGATGCCTTACCGTTTATGACTACTCTTTGCTTTCTGTCGCTGAGCCAATTTTCTATCCATTTCAACACACCGTCTTGCATTCCATGCGCTTTTAGTTTTAGCAGTAAACGTTTGTGGGGAACTTTGTCAAAGGCCTTTTGAAAATCAAGGTATATAATATCTACAGCTTTACTCTCATCGTAGAGGTTGAGGATATCGTGGAAGAAGTCTAAGAGGTTTGTTAAACAGGAACGTTTTTTACGAAAGCCGTGTTGAGTATCTTTAAGTATGTTATTTTCCTCTAAGTGATTTACGAGTCTGTCTCGTATGACCGTTTCTAGCATTTTACATACAACTGAGGTTAAGCTAATTGGACGATAGTTACTGGGTAGGGATTTGCTGCCTTTTTTAATATCGGTGTTACGTTGGCTAGCTTCCACTGATCAGGCATAGTTCCAGAATGCAAGGATTTATTGAATAGTAATGTCAGTGGTTTGGAGAGCTCATCCTTAGCTTCCTTTAGAAATCTAGGCGATATTGTATCAGGTCCAGGCATTTTATTTACCTTGAGTTTATCTAAACAATTCAATACTTCTCTCTCTGTAACGGTGATATTGCTTAGAACATCTGAATTATCAATCTGAATCGGCGATGGTGTAGGGATATCACTGAGGTCTTCTATTGTAAACACTGATGCAAAGAAGGTATTGAGGGCATTACTCATTTGTACTTCGTCTTTGGTGTATTTTCCATTTTCATCGACTAACGGTCCATCAGTTGAAGTAACTACTTTTTTCTTTCTGATATAACTATAGAATTCTTTCGGGTTTGTTTTACTTTGATTCGCAATATGTAACTCTAAGGTCTTTTTACTTTGCATAATTAACTTTTTGTCTTTGCGTCGTAGCTCTACAAATTTCACCCGTTCTTTGTCATTTTGTGAGGATTGTAATCTACCATTAGCAAATTTTTTAGCAAGCAGGCAGTTTGAAATATCTTTATTCCACCATTTGGGCTTATTATTATGGCCTGGACGCCGTATTTTCGATGGTATGCAGTCTTGCACTGCTTTTAGGTAAGTGGTTTCGAATAACTTCCAAGATATATTTATGTCGTTATTGTTAATTAAAAAGCTCCAGTCAGTTTCTTTAAACATAGCTCTAGGTTTATGGAAGTTTGCTTTCTTGAAATTTGGGACTTTTTCAATGCTACTATTTGGTTCGTTACTAGTAAACTTTGAAGTGAAAGTTATCGTACGATGGTCGATGTTACTGAATTCATCACCAATATTCAAATTCTCTATCAATTCTTCTTTTGTTGCAAGTACAATGTCAAGAACGTTATTACCACGGGTCGGCGTTCGAACATATTGATAAAGCGAACTCTCTTGCAAGTTCGTATACAAGTCATGTCCGGAGTGTGAAGTAAGAGTATCGCCCCACTTGGTCACAGGTATATTAAAGTCGCCAAAAATTACGGTATCTTGTGAGTTACTTACATCTGCAATTTGTTCGTAAATTTCTCGGTCAGTATGCACTGATTGAGCTGGAGGTCTGTATATTAATGCAAGTATTATATTTGTACCTGTATTATTCTTTATTAGCACAAAAGATGTGTCGACGTTCACAATCATAGGGTGAAGGAAAGATTGATTGAGGGAGAGAGATCCAGAGTTCACTTGTTGAGTAAAAGAAAGACTGAGAACATTTGCTAATTCATGTTGTAAATGTAAAGAGAAGTTCTGGAACATTATCGCAATACTCTCATTGCAACTTTGTATGGTATGTATGGTTTCGCTTGGACCTGGTGGATTCCTGTGGCGCATTTCTACCAGTCATTCACATATTTAAACCAAAAATGTCCAATCGTGTCTGGAGGCCCCTCTTCTGTGAAATATGACATGGTGGGACTGGAAACAATCACCATGTTAGGAGGACATTGTTAAATGCCCCGCATTGAAATGAAAACATACAACAGTATTTTCATTCAAATCTTTTGTGATTCCTGTCAGCTTCTTAAATACATTTTAATACATACATTGTCTGCTATACTAATATACTTCCAGTCTAGTTGCCAATTAAAACCAGCAAAATAATATTCTTATGATCATATATAGAAGATAATTTTATATAAAAATAATTTCCTCTTCATGTGGTGTCCCAGTTACCTGGGATAAGTGTTTATATATGTGACGTAAATTAATATTCCCACTGTGTTATATACTGTATATTGTAATGGTAAGCTTATGACTTTACCTTTTTGTGACATTTATGTCTGCAATGTATAAGACCATTTATTCTCATTAATATTATACCAAAATCAACTCTGGTAGTTAAATACAGCCAATTTGTCGAATAACTACTTCATGTCTTGGCAAATGTTCATATCCATATGCATTGCTCTCTGTGTCTTGCTTTATGTTATTTTTCTATTGTGTGTAACATGCCAGATATATTGTATGTTCTTGGAACTAAACAAATGTATGAAATCCGTTAGTATTGTGTGCTCTAGTCATGTGCAGCAATTGGAAATATTGAGTTTATTGCGTAAAACTGAATTGTGGATGTGGCGTGCTCTTGGCATTGTACATTTTGAGATAAAAAAGTTTTCTCAGTTCTTTCTATATTGAATACATTTGTGAAACCTGGCTTGCCTTTTTTCAGAATTTGGTGCTTTTGAATCTAGTGCAATAGCTTTGTGATATCAAAACTTTGTGTTTAGCTGATATGCCATTACATAGTGAAATCTGCAAAAATGTGATACAAACACTTGAGTGTGTGAGTGCTTAGAACAAAATTATAAACTGTGTATAATCTAATTAAAGTTATTGTTATTGAAGTCGAACACGAATACTGCCGTCAATATATCAGTCATTACAACATTAATGACATATTTGTATTCACTGTTTATTTAATGGTTACATTCTGTACTTCCTTTTATTCTTTTCAATAATTTAAGTCCTAGTGTGTACAGCACAACCGGATTTCAATCATGGGAACTGGAAACTCTGGAGCCAGAGCAAACTGTAGGTAAACAAACGTCAGATTTGTTGCCAGGCACGAGCAGAGGAAGGAGCGAACCTTGGAGGAAAAACACAGGGGGAGAGAACAAGGAATAACAGTGGGTAAATGGAAGGAGGGAGGAAATTACAAAAGTTAAATGCTCTATAGCTGTAGCAAAAATAAACTAATTTGTAATATATGCGTATATATACTGTATACAGTATATAATATATATATATATATATATATATATATATATATATATATATATATATATATATATATACAGTATATATATATATATATATATAGGGAAGGGTTTCTTTCTGAATGACACTTGCTATATCTTATATAAAACCATTGTAAACAGAACGGACCATAGAGGAGATGGGACAATTATAAACCCAGCAATATATTACATAAAATTCCATATAAACAAAAGTGAGGAGAGAGAGAGAGAGAGAGAGAGAGAGAGAGAGAGAGAGAGAGAGAGAGAGAGAGAGAGAGAGAGAGAGAGAGAGGGAGAGGGAGAGGGAGAGAGGGAGAGGGAGAGGGAGAGGGAGAGGGAGAGGGAGAGGGAGAGAGAGAGAGATAGATAGAGAGAGATCAGGTTGGGGTGGGGACAGAGCCATTACGGTACAGATTAATTTTGATAATGAAGCCAATGACGATAAAGATTAAGATGAAATTAGAAAATATTGCGAGGATAAAAATGAAAAATACCAATAAAGAGGTTGGCAGGAATACCAATAAAGAGGGGTTGGCAGGAATACCAATAAAGAGGGGTTGGCAGGAATACCAATAAAGAGGGGTTGGCAGGAATAATGAAAGCAGTAACACTCTGGAAGAGATATTGTTGAATATGAAGGAACAGCAAAATATAATGTGTGCATGATAATTTATGGCCTTATTAGAGAGAGAGAGAGATGGAAGACA
This sequence comes from Paralithodes platypus, assembly GCA_032716605.1. Classification (NCBI taxonomy): domain Eukaryota; kingdom Metazoa; phylum Arthropoda; class Malacostraca; order Decapoda; family Lithodidae; genus Paralithodes; species Paralithodes platypus. Next base: position 27,260,553 of record CM064542.1, on the reverse strand, counting down.
AAGAGTGTATGTTTTTGTGAGTTAAGTTAGTAAAGTACATGCTTATAATCATTGTATTGCGTTTTATTATAAATTGTATTGCGTTGCACCTAATGAGAGTATGAAATGCAATAACACTTGTCGGCCTATTGATTAAAGATCTAATGAAAGGGTACGGTTCTCATTCAAGCTCCTACTAGTGAAATACCTCAGCTGAATACAAATATTATTTATTTATAAAGTAATTTGCATGTTGATATTTTTCCTTTCATACATCGACACTAACTTCCGTATTTCTTCGTTAAAGGTGAATTCCAGGGATGAAACCTATTCAAACTACAATGTCCATTGGGATCTGCTTGGTTTTAGGGGTATGATACTGAAGAACTTTCATCAATGTGTCCTAACAACATAGAAATATAGCTTATCTAAGTTATTTTATGTGGCGAGCACTGGCGTGTTTACCATGACGTCACTATTGTCAATGGCGGGAACACTAGACAGGGAAATGGATGAATCTGTGTTTTATTTTATGTGAGAAACTCTTATAAATTGTATGCATGTTTACAGCTCAACATTTGGCTTAATCACTATCTGGTCAAGGGACTGCGATATATAAAATTAACAGAAAACGATACTTTCATTAAGAAATAGGCCTTGAAAGCGACCTCCCTCGACTCGTGACCAGGATAAAACACTGGAAAACACTGCCTGTATGTTTATTGTTGGCGAGATTGGATTATTTCTTGATGTGCACCACATCTTCAGGACCTTGTTCGATGTTTTGCAGAGCTTGAGTATTGAATTGAAAGGTACTAAATAAGAATAACAGACCTGTCCACGAGCGTGTGTGATTGGGACAAGTATCCAATGTTATCATACAATGTCGTCACACGAATCAGCTGGAACTCTCTCAACTGACGGTCCAGATGCCAACACGAATCAGCTGGAACTCTCTCAACTGACGGTCCAGATGCCAACACGAATCAGCTGGAACTCTCTCAACTGACGGTCCAGATGCCAACAGCGCTATAAACTAGTATTTTTGTTCTCTGGAGTTTAATGGAATTATATCGGCATTGCCCTTATACATATTACAGTATATTCATGCCAAGTTATGACCCTGTAGTAAACTTCGTTTTTTCTTTCATCCCTGTAATTCACCTTTATGGGATATAAAGCAAGCATCTTGCATACATTTTTTCAGTGATTATTGGGATACTGTCATTATCATATTTGTGGGACAAGGACATCAATGTTAATAAACACCACCAAGACATTCAGCACTACCAGCAGCATCACCGCACAATGCGCCCAGAGTCCGAAGCAAGGCTCACCTACTCCAAACCTGCTCCCAACTCCACCATAAAATAACTAGCCACACGAAAGAGGTAGACTTGAGGAGATCGACGTCAACCATATCGTGTTCATTGACACCGCCCCTAAACCAGTGCCCCTCATGTACCTGTTGTTGCGGCTGGATCCCCTTAAGGGGAGATCTCCACTTGAGGGATTTTTTTCTTGACTCCTTTCTCCCTCATGTCTAGCCCCATTGCTTTTGAGATTTTAAGACGTTTGCCCCATTAGTTTGGTGATTTTTAAGAATTTCCACCCCATTCTGTCAATTTTAAGACCTTTTGTGCCATTTAGGTGTCGATTTTATCCTGGCGAGCGATAGCGAGCCTGTAATTTAAGAGTAATCGGCCTTCGGCCGGAACATTTTTCTACCGAAAAATGTAAAAATTTATCTTGAAAGGGGGTCAAGGGGGTGACATTTTAAGATTGCTGGAGGAGTAGGAAACAAACTAGAAACCTCCCCTTAACCTCAGTTTGCACCCTTCACCCAATCAGGGGTCCCGAGTAAGAACTGGCAAAAGGAGGAAGCTGATTGGGCAGGTTTCCCACAAGATGAACACCACCAAAAACACCCCCAAGTGTTGCTCTCCTTGCGGATCAGAAGTTGGAAACCCTAAGCCCCGCCGGCCTCTGATTGGGTTAGGCAGGACATTTGATCCAGGCTGGGGCCATATAAGAGCTGGAATAATATTTTTCAGCATACAAGTTTGTACACTCATCACGAGACTAGAACTTACTCTTCTCCCTCCTTTCTGCACTTTCAGCAGCACCAGACCTCCTCTGCATTAGAAGGCATTGAGAACCTAAGAGACCTATTGAAATAGACAAATGTAATAAACAGGCCTGAGAAATCCTCAATAAAAAGAGAAATCTCAGACGTCTCAAGTCCGCCACCAAACCCTGACCTTCAAGAGGAGATCCATGACTGTGAGGAGCTGCAGGAGCTGAAAGACTTGCTGAACCAAAAGTTGAGTCGTGAGTGGCAGTAGGAGTTCCCCAGGACGATGCACGAATTGGAGAAGGATTCTCCTGAAACAAACCAAGCCAAAGTCTTGCGGGAGAGAGCCACCCTACGGCAACACCATCTTTAGGAAAGAGCCAGCTGTATGCTACCCCTAGCAGTTAACAATAAGAAGTCCAGGGAAGCAGCCTAGATGACACCATATAAAATTATATGAATACCCAAAAGATGCATGGTTGAGGTGCTACAGTAGTCCGTAGTTGAAAATGAGGCGCCAAATTGGCAACGAGCAGCCGTGCTTATGTGCATATTGGTTTGGTGGAGGGATGAAATGGGAGGAGCAGGGTGGAGGGAAGATGGGGGGGAAGTTAATGTCATTGAAAGGTAACCTCATAAGCCCTGACAGCCACACTTCTTGTTTTTGTCATTTGAAGTGTTTTGGTATGTGTTTGGTATCTCTTCTTCCGAGAGGAGCGTTGCAGCCCACCAGTAAAACGTCTTGAGAGGGTTGTTGAAGCCGCTAGGATAAGCAGCTGGGCCGAATACCACCACGGTTCTAGCCCTATATCTTCCCCACATTTGAAGAATAGACTCGCCCAGACAAACCGCCCATGGACAAGAAGAGAAGCAGCCTGCGCGACCGGAAACGCCAGGTCTTGATAGCCGAGTGCCTACGCCAAAGCTATGGGTTCTGCTCTGACAGCCAGGCGGCCAACACTACCACTGCACCAGGAGTTACAAGGAACCATCATGGTGTTTCTCTACTCTGCTGATGTACAGAGATATTGTATTTACTTTGTACAAAATTGTTCACTGTATTGTTATTGTATAAACCCTTCTATGTCCTTGTGTACACTGAACCATATTCTGTGTTTGTATATTCGCATATCTTTCTCCCAGTTACTGACCCCACTATATGTCTTTGCCCTAACAATATAGGCACTTCAAAGTTTAATGTGTGAACGGTTACACAAGCGTCACTGAATTCCCTATTCACGTTCCATGAATCATTGACATGGGTAATGCAAAAGTTGTAGCCATCGTATTGTATGTAACTATGTAATTAAATAAATACCACACGTGTGAAATTTAATTTACTTACAGAACTGTGCAGCACAAACACTCTTCACCTTCTACATCCCATTTTATATACATGCGTTCAATTAGATAGTTATATTCCATAAGATACATAATTTATCATGGACTGCATCATTACTTGGAGAAGCGTATTTCTATATTGATATCACATATTTGATATTAATACCCCCCCATATGTTATGTCTCGTCAATTAACAACAGTTACCTCACTGACAAATATTACAAGAACATTATATCAAACTTTCTGTACTAAATATTGTAGAATTATAACACGTTGTACGCTAAGGCATCATCATTTTAAGTCGTAGAATTGTATATTAGAGTAGTACAGGCAAACCTTTGTCGATTTTCTATTATGAGCTTTTTCAGCATAAAATAAGCTTGCTACGTTAATCATTTTCAAACGGCAGTACAGAATAGATGCACCGAACAAGAACAGTACTATGGTTCTTTGTATGTGTAAATAATGAGCCTCAAGCAAATATACAATATTAGGAAAAACCGGACCAACTCAATAGGATTCAAGGATATGATATACTTCTATCTCTGTGCATTATTCATATCTATGTAAATATCAGGGTCATTACCGTATTTAATGATTCGGAGTAGCCTGATTATACGAATGAAAAGATAAATTACACAGGAGAGAGAGATAGATAGACATATAGATAGATAGATTTACATATATGTACATATATGCACTGACCACACAGACCTTATGATCCCAGCGAGGTGGTCAGGCCTTAATTCTAGTAGAGATAGCTAACCCGTGAGTATGGGAAAGTGGTAGGAAAGGATAGCACAGAAGAAGGCTCTCTCCCCACCCTCCGTTTCCTCCGGCAGTTACCGTACATGGAGACAGTTGGAAGCGAATAACCTTGCAGATCTTGGAAACCACATGAAGGAATTAATAGAAAGTAAGAAATGAAAAGGTAATTTCATGCACACCTTCACCTGTAGTAATATATATATATATATATATATATATATATATATATATATATATATATATATATATATATATATCGGTTAGCTCTCTTCAACTGGAAGCAGTGTTCGTTACTACCACATCGTTCTAGCATTGGTTATTACTTACTCCATCCCAATTTCTCTGTGGTATGAGTCTAGACTTCTGTTTAATATACATCTAATGATACACTATCTATTACTTTATTTGGGAGCTTATTCCTCTCACTAATCAGAATGTGAGTAAAGACATATTTGATGAGAGAGAGAGAGAGAGAGAGAGAGAGAGAGAGAGAGAGAGAGAGAGAGAGAGAGAGAGAGAGAGAGAGAGAGAGAGAGCGAGAGAGAGAGAGAGAGAACAAAGTAATAAAGTCGGGCCAAAGTTATGCTAATTCTTAACACCGAATTACACAGAAACACTAAGCATAAAATGTAGGAGGGAGGGACGAGAGAAAGAGAGAGATACATAGATGTACACTCGGATACCATAGTCTCTAGCCCAATCATAAGTATTCGTGGACCCCCTTTGTGTTTCAATGCAATTATAACTATCTGGATTGATTTTTGGATAGAACTTTCTTTTTAATAAATAGTATATATAGTTTTGTAGTTGATTTATAGGAAAATATATATATATATATTTGTGTCCAGAGATATACTTGCATAATTAGAAATAGGTGAAGTCCACGAAAATATATGAGGCGGCTATAGACTATGGCATCCGAGTGTACATAGATACATAAGAGTTCACAGACCTGCAAGGTTGTCTAATTTATTGGAAAGTTAGTTAGAACAAATTAGTAGAATCATAAAGGCGCCCTCCTAACTATTCTAATCGCTCTGATTTTACGGCCAGCAAGAATTAATCTATGGTAAGAATCAGTACCCTAGCAGCCAATAAGGAAAAGCCATGGGGAAGTAATCGCAAACAGTTCTTTGTGTGATTTAGGAATATATCCTTTGGGAGCCATGTTCCTTCTCCATTATACAAGGCATATAACGGTTTCCCTCCTCACTCATGCTAAAGGAAATTTAGTTACCAATAAGATATTGGGCTAACCTTTTTGGCCGGTCAGTCAAAGGCAAAATGGAGAGGCTTATTATTCGGCTGGTTTGACAAAAGTAGACCGTAAGTTCTGTTGGATGGCTAAACGATCAACCAAAGGATCTGTGTAATCGCGGGTTCAGCCTTCTTGCCATAAGATGGGCAGGGCAACCAAAACTTAAGCCAGTAGGCCAAAAACTTCGTTGAGTGGCAATCATTTTGGCTGCCAAAACAATGATGAGACTGCTGGTTGGCCAAAAGTTTTGGAAGGCAACATTTTACTTGCAAATCAGTTGGGCGACACAAATACCAGCTAGGTAGCAAGGGCTGCCAAAATATTGACCCAATTTGTCCAGACAGCAAAATGTTTGGCAGGGCAACACAGACTTCATCTGGGAAACCTACAGTTTGAGTTGCCACCCAGATGTTTACTAAGGTGGCTAAAAGGTGGCTACATGTTTGGTTGAGGAACCAGAAGGTCGGCTGGGCATCAAGAATTTGGTCTCGTGATAAAGATAGAGGTCGGCAGCAAAAACGTTTGGGCGGTCAGCGAATGTTTTTGCCAGTTGGCCAAAAGGATTACCAAACATCCGGAAGTTTGGGTGAGTGGCCAACAATTCGACTCGACAGCCAAACAAATCGTTCACATTATACAAAGTTTGGTCCGTGTGGTAAAAAGTGTGGTCAAGCAACTAAACATTTGACCAGATACCCAAAAGATTAGGCAAGTTACCAACAGTTCAATGAGGAGGGTTGTGCCGCTATTTTAGTATCACAAATTGGGTTCTGCAACCATATTCAGCAGGATAATTACATACAAGAGTGGAGACAAGGAATACAAAAAGATACATTTAAATGGCTTTATTTACTTAACCCCTTCAGCACCATGATGCCTTTTTTTTACCTTAGATTCTGGCTGTGATTAAATAGTGTTATGCAGTTTAAGAAGGACCTATGATACCAAGAGGATTTATTGAGACCATCTTTACCCATGTAAGTCGTATATGTAGTTTACAAACGAAAGAAAATCGTCCAAGGATAACCAGAATATGATGAGAAGTACGTATTGGTAGTGAAGGGGTTAACTACAAATAATACATAGCTGGTAAAACCAAGTGTCTCTCTAATACAGTGGGTTTGTCTGTCTCGCTCTCTCTCTCTCCATGCTTATTTATGTCGGTCAATCTGTCTCCCATTGTCTCTCACCCTCTGTTTTATAGTATGGTTATTAATAATAGTGTAAAACTGTATGCAATAAGTAGAACAGCAAATGTCCACATCAGTGTTTTCCCTCTCTCACAACCTTCGCCCCCTCCTCTTCTACACCCCCCACCCTACTCCCACAACTGTTCGCCGCTGTTCAAGGATACTACCCGCCATCATTGTGTCCATTAATTTTAGCAAATATACGAACATTTGGAGATAATTATTTCATTATCTTTAATAACGATATATGCATTTGTATTATATATAACCTATATGCGTCCTTTGTCTTGTTTAGTATATGTTCTGACACTATTGTAGCCAAAATCAGATCTACCAATCACAATCCTTAGGGGCCTAGAAGATACATTTCCTCACTACACCAAGTATTGCCAGATAAAACAGTGAGTCCCAAAGCGAGGGTGGGACAGCTGGATCCTTGACAGACTATGCATGAGGCATCAAGGGACTGGAAGTTAGTTTATTTATTCGGCAAGCTTTCTCCTGGCACACAAGGAGGACACTCAAAGTTTTCGTTATGTCGCAAGAGGTGACTAAAAGAGCAAAATGGGGAAAGTGGTTATTACTGACGATGATTGGGCAACACAGTCTTGACACGATTACGGTATCGTGGTTTATCAAGTATTTAAATAGGCACCCATGGTAATGGGTCACTGCTGTGATAGGCCTCATGAAAGCACATTTTCAAAAGCAGGCCAATATCACGACACAGGGGGGATACATAAGAACAACTTTATAATAACTACGACTAAGTGGCAACTCTCGATACCAAATACTGTAACACACTCTCACCTCACACATTCAAAACCATCACTCCTCCCTCCTCCTCCTCCCTCATCATCATGGAGGCAGTGGCAGCGCTTGAGGACAGTCCCTCAACCTCAAATATATCCAAAATTCTATGTAGGCTTAATAAATGATATGAGAGAGGAGGAGCGGGATGCAACACCACCACAAAGCATGTTACAAGCAGTGAAGAGGAGGGGAGGAGACAACATGATTGCCTCCCTTCTCCCTCCCGCTCTCAGTCCTGATTGGTTTATTTAACTTTACACTATGTAACTGTTTATCTCTCTCAATCATCTGCTTCTCTTTAATTGTTTCCTATTTATTTTTTGTATTAAATTAGTTCGGTTATATTATTCTCTATTTTTTACAAAAACGTTCGCTACACCTATTTTCTGGGTCCTAATTCTGCACATGCGTCTTGTGCTTGAAACCTACAGACGTGGCACAATAATATTGCTTTGTATGAGAGATATAAGGGATAATACGAACATTCTTCCCTTCCTCCACCATTCTGACTCGATTGCCTACGTGCCCCAACCTTACAACTTCTGACCACATCCACATCACGGCCATATCATTTTGTATACAACAAAATACAAATAATAATGCTCATGTGGGATACAGGAATGCATTACCTACACATTTTTGTACTTTTCGTTATTCAGTTTTGCGATGGTCGGATTATTGGCGCAATATTCACACCAGCGATGGGTTCATTTAAACCTACTCTTGCATTTCCCAATTTAAGAGTTACGTGGGCGATTCCGTCTATGAGACCAAGTTATAACTATCCGATTACCGTAGCATGCTTCCGTACAATACCGTACTAGGCCTACTCAAAGTACAGGTAATACTTATTCCATTTACCAATCTCCACCCACCCTCAATTAAGTCTTGCTTTTCGTACACAGGTTCTACTCTCTCTGTATTTGAATATACTGTATGTTATTTATTGATTAATTGCCATTTGACCAAAGTGTTGTATGTAATGACCTATATAATCCTATCTACCATGCAGTCAATACATACCTGTGTATTGACTTATATTGCAACTTAATATATATAACCCTATGGACTGTAATTGTGTACGGTACTCTGTTCTATTCTAAGTCTTCCCAGTCAATTACTAGATTCATCGCGATCCATAAAGTGATGGCATTGCGTTTTTACTGTATCTAGCGGGGAATAAAGCCTGGTACTTGGCCCTTTATATAGTAATACTAATGAAAGTAATATTAATACAAATATAAATTAACAATAGCCTTATAGCTAAACACTACATAATGAAATAGCTGATGTAAGCCGTATTACTGTCCTCACTACACTGAAACAACACTGCCCCAATATCAAAATAGGATTATGAACTAAGAGGATTTTGTGGCATGTACTATAAAAAATGATAAATGATGTATATTCTAGCTCGCTCTCCTAAAGCAATACCTCGTCCAATAATATCCTGAAGCAATATTGACAGAACAGATATAATGAAATTGACAGTACTGATATGATAATGCTATTAGTTTGTTTTAGTCTACTAAAGGGTCCATGCACATTACACAACAATCACATTTCACATGACAAAGTATATTATATTATGACGATTTTGTTTTGGTATTTTTTGTTTTCTATGTGCATGGAGGAGACAAAAGGCAGGTTGCCTGTAACGAGTCTCTCCCCCCAAAGTTAAAAGAGCGACAGAGCCAAATTTAAGGGACGTTGGAGTCAAAATGCCTGAACACACGAAGTGTTAAGCAGTCTAAGTCATAAGATAAAGGAAAGACTGATTGAGAGAGATGGTTCCAGAGTTCACTTGTTGAGTAGAAGAAAGACGGAGAAAATTTGCCAATTCTTTGGTTGGGGAGAGCTGGACAGAATAAGAGTGGGACTGTGTTGAAGGGTGGGTGCCTCACACTACTAGCCGCATGGGAGGGGATATACACTGAGAGAACTCGGAAGAACACTGATTGTTGTAATAGCGATAGAAGAGTGAAAGAGATGCAACATTGCAGCGTGTAGACATAATATTGTAGTGAACTAGCATATATCCTTGAATGCTACCCTAAATTACATACCTGTTATAACTTTCCATTTCAACCCAGTAACTGTATGTATTTCTTAAGTTTATTATTGTTTTTGTTTTATCTTTTTATTTGTATTTTGTATATTTGTTGTGTTCCCTAGACCTCTATCAAGCTTTAACATATCTTCCCAAAGACCCCCTTTGGAGATATTTTTGTGCATTTTTCTTTTGAACAATATCCCAAACAAAAGCCGGTTTCTCCTAAATTGTAGGTTCGCTATCGCTCGCCAGGAAAACTTCAACATCTAAATGGGACGAAAGGTCTTAATATTAAAAAAATGGGGCAAAAGGTCTTATAGTCGCCACACTAATGGGGCGAACGTATTAATATCTAGAAAATAATGAAGTTAAATATGATGTAGGAGTCCAGGAAAGCAAATCCCATTAAGCTAATTGTAATGGATTGTCGGCAACATAATTTTAGATCAACTAACCTTAAGTGATTGGAATGGTTAATAATAATAATAATAATGATACAAGCTTCCTTGCCGTACATATTTAAACATATAGAGTGCAAGCAAGCCGAATACGATATTGTGAAGAAAACTTGGAAAAACTTACTACAGCTGGTGGTATACATTCATACAAATTATTCAGATTACATACCTGCTTGTATTTCCCCTGTAAAACATTAATATTGCTGTACATGGCTCTGGAATAATCTTGCCAAGTGCCGGAGGGAAAATGATGGCAGAATACATCAGATCTTCATAGGACCTTCCTGTGGCTAAGTACCATATGTTGCCGTAATTAGTTGCTCTTGAGGTATTATGAGTTCACCAAGGTTCAGTGCTGAGCCCTTTATACTGTTTGTTTTGGTCCTGGGACTTAAGAACAGGACTCCCATGGGAATTATTATATGTTGTTATATGCAGATGACCTAGTACTTATTGCAGATATTGCGAATAAAGCAGAGTTAAAGTTCAATAGATGGCGGGAGAGTATGGCAAACAAATACTAAAAGTTGATATAGATGAAATAAGGTCATGATCAGTGGAGTAGGGCGTGTAAGTGATTTCGGCAGTGTAGCGCTGGAGTGTGTGAATAAATTCTGTTACTTAGGCGATACGGTTTCCGCAGGAGGTGGCACTTAAGCTGGCTCCATTGCTAGAGTCAGAAGTAGCTGGGGGAAGTTTAGAGAGCTGTTGCCATTCCTGACAATGAGAGGACTCCCACTTCACTTTAAAGAGAAGGTGTATACCTCATGTGTTTGGAGTGCGATGACCTATGCCTCAAAGACGTGGTCGGTTAAAGCAGAGGATATCAATAGAATGGAACGGAATGAGAAGAAAACGGTGAGACAGATAAGTGGAGTTATCCTCAGGGATGAGGTATCGGGGAATTAAGAAGGTGTTTGGGCAATAGGAGTATCAGTGAAGTGATGTGCACGAACCAACTTGGTTGGTTTAGACTGTAGAGAAATGGATGATCAGAACTGGGTATAGAAATGCCAGACTATGAACTTGGGGGGAGTTGTGCGTAGGGGTAGACCTAGAAAGATGTGGGATCAGATACTTCTGTCCGATCTCAAAATAAGGAACTTGACAACAGAGGAAGCCCTTGATAGGGTTGCCTGGAAAGCTGCCACTTAGGACGTGAGACCTACACTCTCTGTGAACAAAACAGTCTTTAAACTTATATGTATGTATGTAGTAGTGATCATGAATAAACTTGTACTGGCCAATGCAAATGAACCTTCGATAATTGTGGTTCAATTAGTATTTCAAATTATAATTAGACGCCCAATATTAAGCTACAATGATAAAGGGACTAATGATTTCATTGACCAATATTAAGCTACAATGATAAAGGGACTAATGATTTCATTGACCAATATTAAGCTACAATGATAAAGGGACTAATGATTTCATTGACCAATATTAAGCTACAATGATAAAGAGACTAATGATTTCATTGACCAATATTAAGCTACAATGATAAAGGGACTAATGATTTCATTGACCAATATAAAGCTACAATGATAAAGGGACTAATGATTTCATTGACCAATATTAAGCTACAATGATAAAGGGACTAATGATTTCATTGACCATTCTTCACATATGTTTTTTTGTTATATTAAGGCCTTTGTTTCGGGCCATTTTCTACATTTTACAGACATGGTGAATTGACGATGTTGGCCTTTATACAGTAATATTTAAGGAAAAGGTTCTCCAGTTTATTCATTCAGTATCTCATCATAATAATTTTTGTGACATTGACCCTTCCTTTTCTCAGCCCTAGAATTGGAAAGCACATGCGCAGTAATTTGATTAAATAATTAAATAACTATATACAGTACATAACAAACACAAAAATTATAAAATATAAACATTAAAGTCCAATTACTAGGTTCAACCAGCCATTCTTAAAAATATTATTTTGAAAAACAAATAGGTGTTCAAGTATTGACGGCCAGGATTTTACAGATATTCATGACCACACCCTACATTACACAGAGCACAGAGGTCCGGGACGTGAGGGGAATGTGGAGGCGGTAGTTTATATGTGCGGCTGTTATTGCTGTCATGTGTCAGGTTGGCGGGTCCGGTAGCGTTGGTTGGAATATTAGTTTGCTTTGTTGGTTGGTTAGCTTTGGTTGCTTGGCGGAGTTTTGTTGTGTTGTGCTAGTTTGTGATTTTAGTATGCTGCGGTTGGTCTGGTTAGTGTAATATAAGTATTAAGTGATAATTGATGTGTTTGAGATTTTGTTCTGTACCTTTGTTTCTGTAGTTAGTTTATGGTTATGCGCTCTGTTAAGTGTGTGTTCTTGGGGTCCGTATCTTGTTCCTCTGGTTGTCCATCTGGTATAATCTCTTCTAAATATATCACCTGCCCAGGTCATTTTACTCTTTTTTTATCTTCTACTTAATGTTTGTTCTCTTATCCAAGAGTTTCTCTTCTTATCTCTCCAAGTTATGCCTAACATTATCCTCCATTTATCTTTAGGCACTGTTAAGTTTGCGTTCTAGACACTTTGTTATACTCAAAGTTTCTGATCCATAAATTAGTACAGGGAGGACACATTGGTTGTATACATTCCTTTTTAATTAAACTTTTCATAATGGTGCTCTGTTTACCAAATGCACTCCATCCCATGCCTATCCTTCGCTTGATTTCGCTAGAATGATCTGAGTTTGCCTTTAGAAATTGGCATAGGTATATGTATTCTTCAACTGCTTCTATCACTTCATCTTCTATCTTTATTTGTTGTGGTTGCACAAGATGGTTAAACATAATCTTGGTTTCCTTTCTATTCATTTTCAGTCCTACCTTAAGGCTTTCTGTTTAAGACCTCCACCATTTGTTATAATTCTTCTCCTGAGTCGCTGAAAAGAACTATGCCATCAGCGAATCTGACGCTGCTTAGTTAATCTCCGTTGATATTTATTCCTTCATTGTCCCAGTCAAGATTCTTAAATATTTCTCCAAACAAGCTATTAAAGTATTAAGAGTATTGGTGGAACTTGTATCGCCCTTTCTTAATTGGTGTTCTCACTTTCGTTGTGGAGCTTCATTAGTGCTGTTCCATCGCTATATACTGTATGTAATAAAAACCCTGTACATTAATCTCTTTTACTCCTTGTTTTCGAATCGCTCTCATTACAGCAGAAATTTCGACTGAGTCAAATGCCTTTTCGTAATCTATAAATGCCATATGCACAAGGGCTTTTGGAAGTCATCTGTTTTCTCAATTACTTGGACAACTAGAGCAACAGAATGGGAACCTAGAGATGGCCTTAATATAACAAGAAAACATGTGAAGAACACCTTCTTAATTCCCCGATACCTTGTCCCTGAGGATATCCCCACATATCCATCTCACCATTCTCTTCTCATTCCGTTCCATTCTATTGATATCCTCTGCTTTAACCGGCTACATCTCTGAGGCATAGGTCATCGCACTCCTAACACATGAGGTATACACCTCTCTTTAAAGTGAAGTGGGAGTCCTCTCATGGTCAGGAGAGGAAACAGCTCTCTAAACTTCCCTCAGCCACTTCTGACTCTAGCAATGGAGCCAGCTTAAGTGCCACCTCCTGCGGAAACCGTATCGCCCAAGTAACATAATTTATTCACACACTCCAGCGCTACACTGCCGAAATCAACACTAACAGGTGGGTCATTTAACACTAGCTCTCGATTGCAAACTGCACATTCAAAATCTATGATTCACGTCAAAGGTCTACATCTACATCTCGTGTGTACCCAGTCACTACAGACGCAACATTGAATTGAGTTACTTCCCACCCCTTCCCACATAATGCGCATGGAGAGTCGCTGCTTCTTTCCAGAGTTACACGCCCTACTCCACTGATCATGACCTTATATTTTCATCTATATCAACTCTTAGTCATTTGTTTGCCATACTCTCCCGCCATCTATTGAACTTTAACTCTGCTTTATTCGCACTATCTGCAATAAGTACTAGGTCATCTGCATATAACAATTCCCATGGGAGTCCTGTTCTAAAGTCCCAGGACCAAAACAAACAGTAATGGGCTCAACACTGAACCTTGGTGAACTCATAACACCTCATGAGTGACTTACGGCAACACTACGGTACTTAGCCACAGGAAGGTCCTATGAAGATCTGATGTATTCTGCCATAATTTTCCCTCAGGCACTTGGCAAGATTATTCCAGAGCCATGTACAGCAATACTAAATGTTTTACATGGGGAATACAAGCAGGTATGTAATCTGAATAATTTGTATGAATGTATACCACCAGCTGTAGTAAGTTATTCCTCGTTTTCTTCTCAATATCGTGTTCGGCTTGCTCGCACTCTATATGTATAAATATATATGGCAAGAAAGCTTGTATCATTATTATTAACCATTCCAATCACTTATGGTGAGTAAATATAAAATTATGTTGCAGACAATCCATTATAATTAGCTTAATGGAAGGTTTTTGATTTTTTCATGGACTCTTTAACCTTCATATCTAGCACCATTATTCTCTAGATATTAGGAAGATCGCTCCATTAGTTAGGCGATTTTAAGACCTTTTGCCCAGTTTCTTTGTCAGTATTAATACCTTTCGTGCCATTTAGGTGTCCATGCTTTCCTGGCCAGCGATAGCCTAGCTGTAATTTAGGAGAAACCTGCTTTTGGCTCGGGCAGTACCAATATTAATCTCAAAGAAGGGTCTTTAGGGATGTTTATAAAGCTTGATAGAGGTCTAGGGGAAAAACAAACTTAACCCTATTAGGTGCAGGGCGGGTCAATTTGGAGCCTCCCAGTTTTACTCCATTAGCTTGGAGATCTTAAGACTTTTCATCTCATTAGTTTGGCGATTATATGATGCTTCAACCCAATAAGGTGTCGATTTTTCCTGGGCGAGCGATAGCGAGCCTGCAATTTGGGAGAAACCGGCCTTTGGCCGAGAAATGTTTCTACCGAAAAATGTACACATTTACCTTAAAGGGGGTGTGGGGGATGTTTTTTTAGTTTAAAGGGGGTTTGGGGAGGCGTTTTTGCAAGTCTAGGGATAAACTAAAAACACATTGTTCGAAAATGGCAAAACAAAATAAACCCTCAATAATAATACAACAAAATACCATAATAACCCCCAAGACGTTGCACCAGATAGTGTTAAGAGGGAGGGTAGAAATGGAAAGTTATACCAGATATGTAATCTATATAGGTAAACATCATGGTTTATTAGTAAGTTTAGGAGGTGATTTATTTTTCAGAAGCTAAAAAAGTGGCGTATTGGTATGCGTTTATACAAATATGATGGTAAATGCCTCTAAAACAGTAATATATGGCCTCATTACCGCAAAGAATGAAAACAAAATACAAAATTAATACAAATAAATAACAATAAAGAAGAGAAGGCTTTGTAGCTCAGAGAAAATTAGAGGTTAAGAACGTTTAAGAGTGAATTTGGGAAAAAGAACAACAACGTACAAACCCTGAAAAGTAAATCTATACGGAAACAAAATAATCGATAAATACACTACCGCTAGATATACCCAAAACTACACACACATAATGTAAGCACATTCGACGACCAGGCCCAATAATAAGCAAGAATGCACAATATTGAGGTAAATGTTGGCTCAGGTGCTCGTATGCTTCAAGTTAATAAACCTTATATATATATATATATATATATATATATATATATATATATATACAGTATATGCCTATATATATATTTTTTTCTCAATGTGGATGAGACAAAAGGTATAACTGCATGTAACGAGTGCCTACCCCAGTTGAAAGAGTGACAGGGCCAATATCAAGGTACGTTCGAGCCAAAATGCCTGGACACACGGAGTTTGAAGCAATTTGAGTCATAGGATGAGGGGAAGATAGATTCAGGGAGAGAGTTCCAGAGCTCAGCGGTTGAATAGAAGAAGGTTTGAGAATATTGTTTCACTCTTGGATTGGAGAGTTGCAGAGAGTAGGGATGGGATTGTGTTGCAAGACGGGTGCTACATACTCTACGTAGAGGAGGTGGTACCGTGGCATACACTGAGAGAGCTCCGAGGAACATTGATTATTGTAGCAGCGGTAGAATAGCGAGAGAGATGAGAGATGCAACACTGTGGCAAAGAGAGAGAGAGATTGCAAAGAGTCAGTGAGTGGACGTGAGTTAATGAGACAAAAGACTTTCTTTTCTACTTTGTCAAGAAGTGCTGTGTGAGAGAATCCTCCCCACAGATGCGAACAATACTCAATACATGGACGCACTGTGACCCTGTACAGAGCAAGAAGGTGTGCAGGGGTAAAGAACCCCCAGAGGCGGTTGAGCACATATACATATCTCCCTATAAAGATCCCGGTTGACGGCGGTAAAACTCTTATAAAGCCCCTTACTGGCAAACTAGATGCTTATTTCAATACGTCATGGGGGGTGAGGGAGGCATAGCCCCCTTTAACCCATCCTTTATCGCAAGGCAACAAATGGTTGTTGTTTTTACTTTGAAAATGACGTACTGTTCATCTGAGTGTTGTAAGATCGTTGGGTAATGGGGATATTCTATTTTATATTAATTTCACCACAACACCAAACACCTCCAATGAAATTAAGGTTATACTGATGATTTGGACCGGCAGTTAGCCCATCAATCTTTATCCCATCAATCTTGTTAGGCCTAATAGGTCCGGTAGAGCATATACATCATTGCTATATATATCATTAAGAGCTGAAATATATTATAAGGGATACAAAGGAGTACAAAGGAGGACAAAGGAAATCAAGCAACAACAGGTCTAGTGACCCTTCTAGGCTGCTTATCCTCCAAAACAATGAGGATCAAGTGTCCAAACAGTGGTTTAGAGTGGGTAAGGGAACATTGGAAAGGGAACTACTGCCCTGGCACTAATGTCCGTGGCAGGATTAGGAAGTTAGTAGGGGACAGAGGGGTTAGTAGCTGAGGGGGGGATAAAATAAAGTTATTCATTTACAAACGCAGTCAGTCGCGGGTTTGATGCGAGATATTTGTCTAAGCGGAGTTTAAATGAATCAACGGTGCTGCAGTCTATAACGTCTCGGGGAAGCCCATTCCACAAGTTGACAACTCGATTGAAGAAGAAATTCTTAGATTCGTGTGAGTTAAAAGATTTACCAATAATTTTGCAACCGTTTCCCCGCGTGTAATTAGATTGGTCGATAGTGAAGTACATACTACAGTTCATGTTGTCGATGCCTTTGATGATTTTGAACACTTGAATTAAGTCACCTCTTAATCTGCGCTGGGTTAAAGGAAATAGATTTAATTCTCTAAGATGCTCTTCGTATGGTTTGTTCTTTAGGCTAGCTATCATTTTGGTAACTCTACGTTGAACTCGTTCTAGCTTGTTTATATCTTTTTGGTAATAAGGGCACCAGGATTGAACGCAGTATTCCAGAAGAGGGCGGACTAAGGAATTGTAAAGGGTTAGGATAACATCTTTGGATTTATGCTCAAATGACCTGCCTATAAAGCCAATTATTTTGTTTGCCTTCTTAACAACTTCTGAACATTGCTGACTCGGTTTTAGGTTACTCGATATTGTTACTCCCAGATCGGTTTCTCTGTTTACATTCTTAAGCTGAGTGCCATTCATCGAATAGTTTGCTTTCTCATTTAGGTATCCGATATGTAGTACTTTACATTTATCCGCATTGAAACTCATTTGCCAAATTTGGGCCCAACATGACAATTTATCTAGATTGTGTTGCATATCGTCAAGTTGTTCTTTTGAGAGTACGCTATTTGCAATTTTTGTATCGTCAGCAAATTTTGAGATTGTACAGGTGAGACCCTTATCTATGTCGTTGATGTAAATTAGAAAGAGAATTGGTCCTAGTACCGATCCCTGGGGTACCCCGCTACTTACATTGGTCCATTTAGATGCCTTACTGTTTATGACTACTCTTTGCTTTCTGTCGCTGAGCCAATTTTCTATCCATTTCAACACACCGTCTTGTATTCCATGCACTTTTAGTTTTAGCAGTAAACGTTTGTGGGGAACTTTGTCAAAGGCCTTTTGAAAATCAAGGTATATAATATCTACAGCTTTACTCTCATCGTAAAGGTTGAGAATATCGTGGAAGAAGTCTAAGAGGTTTGTTAAACAGGAACGTTTTTTACGAAAGCCGTGTTGAGTATCTTTAAGTAAGTTATTTGCCTCTAAGTGATTGACGAGTCTGTCTCTTATGACCGTTTCTAGCATTTTACATACCATTGAGGGTTAATATACAGGAGACGCAACAATGTGTTTTTCAGGTATTTTTTTTTTATTTTGATTTTTTTTGGGGTGTTTTAGTCGAATCTAGTGATGAAATTGAATGGGAATTAAGCATTTACCCATTATCCATCAATCTAAAGACACGCTCCCCGATAGTGGGGAGGGCTATGAAGATCAGGGAAATTGAGGGGTAAAAAGCGTATAGAACACTATAGAACACGATAATACACATTTGGGTCAATATTTACGAGTCACACCACAGCTGGGATCTCATTTTTAACGGTAGTTTTGGGTTCCTATCATTCTATGCTTCATTGCTATATACTTTTTATCCACCGGATTTTTTTTTTTTTTTTTTTTTTTTTTTTTAACTTTAGCCTAACCTAACAACCTTACCTAACCTAACCTAGTAAGAATGGGGTTAACATTAGCCTAACCTAACAACCTTACCTAACCTAACCTAGTAAGAATGGGGTTAACATTAGCCTAACCTAACAACCTTACCTAACCTAGTAAGAATGGGGTTAACATTAGCCTTACCTAACAACCTTACCTAACCTAACCTAGTATTATTGGTGGGGGCTGCCACCCCCGCTGGTTGGGTACTGGCTGAAAAAACGGATTGTTTTACAGTAGGCCTATGTATTTTATGTTATTTTTGTTCTCCCTTATAATACATTTCAGCTCTTAATGATATATATAGCAATGATGTAAAAAGATCGATGGGCTAACTGTCGGTCCAAAACATCAGTATAACCAACTAGCCCTTGCATGCCAGTTTAATCCTATGCGAAATTGTTTTTTACTTTATGTTACTTTGCGATGACCCATTAAGATTCCCGAGCTAGCTGTGGTCCGGCTCCTTTATGTTGTCCCAACCAACCAACTAACCTTAATGAACAGAGGAGGTACTGGGCTGCCTGGCTGGCCGCTGGAGGCTCGATCACCACTCATCTTGGTCAACAGCTGGTGGATTTTTGTTTCGAATTTTTCCATGTAAAACAAGTGTATGTGCATTTCAAAACCAGCTGTCCTCGTCAGCTGTATTTGGAACACTGGTTATTGCACTTTGGACAGTTTACACTTATTGGAAGGCGAAAAGGTCTTAAGCAGCCTCAGTGTTTTTAAAGACGGTGGAAAAAGCTTTGATCGGCTCACACCCTCTACACAAGCTGGCCAGAGTCAAACTGACAGCTTATATCCTGGGCCACCTGTTTTCCAAATCATGGCATCACCTGATTGGTCGATAGACATCACGTGTCAGTGAACTCGAGTACTCTTGGCATGAATTAGGTAGGGCGATTACTTTGGCCACGACGCCACCAGTATAGTTCATTGCATTCGCCACCAGATGTCTCAGTTGTTGACTGACAGTCACGCAAAAGAAGTCTCCCAGATGAAGACGAAAAAGAAGAAGTGTAAACAAACCCTTAAAACGTAAATATCCATATAATATGTATTATGTTAGTTTCCCGGGAATGACACCTACATCAACAATTTGGAGAAAAATCGCTTAATCACATGCTATTGAGCTTAATTTTTTACCAATATTGTAGCGCCTCCTGTATATTGACCCTATTGAGGTTAAGCTAATTGGACGATAGTTACTGGGTAGGGATTTGCTACCTTTTTTGAATATCGGTGTTACGCTGGCTAGCTTCCACTGATCAGGCATAGTCCCAGCCTGCAAGGATAGAGAGAACAAAATGTAACGCTAAAATACACCACAGCTAGCCTAGCAGTGCGATCTTAATGGGTAATGGCAAAGTAACAAAGATTAATATTTTTTTCCGCATAGGCTACTGTAGGTTTAAACTTGAGGAAATTAATGAGTAATAAATACGATAATTTCCTATTTTAACTTACGTCCCACCGCAGCACTGATGTTATTGTTGAGAACCTCTCGGCCCTCTCAGGCTCTCACTGCCACTCGTTGCCAGAGTAAGGCATGTCCCATAATACTGTGTTTTTTGCACTGTTACCCAACCAGCGGGGGTGTGTGGGCGGCAGCCCCCACTCATTATATTAGGATAGGTTAGGCAAGGTTGTTAGGTTAGGCTAATGTTTTTAACCCCTCATTTTCCCTGAACTTCATAGCCCTCCCCACTAGTGGGGAGCGTGTTTTTAGATT
The DNA here is from genome assembly GCA_032716605.1 of Paralithodes platypus. Taxonomy (NCBI): domain Eukaryota; kingdom Metazoa; phylum Arthropoda; class Malacostraca; order Decapoda; family Lithodidae; genus Paralithodes; species Paralithodes platypus. Next base: position 27,240,235 of record CM064542.1, on the reverse strand, counting down.
GTTGGATAATGGGTAAATACTCATTTCAGCTCCTCTTCAGTATAAAAGAACACTATATCTGAAGGAAAATTTAAAAATAAAATAAAATAAAACTTACTGAAATCACTGTCGGTCCAAAAAGTCTGGTTTACCGAAATTAATGAAAGCATATATGTGATCCACCAGGATTCGAACCCGGGTTATCACACACATTTTCCGGGGATTGTAACTCATTTCAACTACTGTATAATGATACAAACTACCTAAAACCCGAAAGAAAAAACAAATGGAAAAATTATTGGTAGATTCGGTGATGTTTTCCTGTTGTCCCCTTTACAGTTTCATATGAACCTTGCAGAATATTTGTATCCACATCCCCAATTATATCTTCATTATGGGCTCTTTTTGAAATACTCATATTCAGTAATATTCACGTCGTTATCATGAAATTTGCAACCACATTATCTTTATCATATCAATATAAGATGATATTATATAATATCACCATGATCCAGAAACGTAATGCTAAGCCTACATTACAGAATAGTAGTCATTCTCTTCGGATTTGCATTACAATTTGAATGTTCAAAATATATACAATATATTTCCCCAACTTTTAATGGCTATTAGCTAATAACTAAATTTAAATTAATTAATAATTTTATGCAGAAATGTATGTGTATTGCGATTACTATATGAAGCAATAATAGTATGTGTACTCAAATTATATAGTAGGTCGTAGGAAGAACATTTGGTCAATAATCCACACACACTGGTTAACCTTAAATCATAGCCTGACATTTAGATAATATATATGAAGTTTTATCTACCCAAGATAAATCAGCCATGGGACTAGCTCCAATACTGCTGCGTTAAGAGAGAATATGTTGATTTCTTGAAAAAAACAAAAACGATATAATAACAATATATAATCGGTGCCATGAGATTTACATAGTGAACATAAATACAGTATATACATATCATATAAACGTACCTTTTCGATATTAGATGCGGAATTACTTGGTGTTTCCTGATGATGTAGAAACAGTAGGTCATAGTAAGCCTACCATAATCCAGGCCGATATTCATCTTCCGCCGATACCCCAGATTTTCGAGAGTTACTTACTATTATTACTTCTTTGCTGAATGTGTTTCTCATTACATTTATGTTTTCGTCACCGTGTCTCTGATCACCGAGGGATCCTTTTCCTTCAACGTTTTTATTAATGTCACATAAGCTGCAGTTTCCATGGCTGTCACTATATTCTTTTGACTTCATATTTCACACTAACATAAATAAACTAGAGGCCACACTAAACAAAGCTGCAGGATAGATCAGACGTGATTGCAGACACACTACATTGTCTGGCAAGTACGGACATTATTTAGACACTCATTTTCCCCCGCACCATTCAAGAGTGTAATCACTTCCCATTTCATATTGTTAATAGTCCCACTATCTATTCATTTAGAACTAGGATCAACAGTCATTATATGCTTTCTCCTGATCCTTCTCCTGTTCCTGTCCCTATATAAACATTAACCTCCATGCACAACCCCTGCACAATATGCCGCCTGAGATCGGTTTCCATAACTTAAGCATGGAAAAGTACGTCATAATTCTATAAATTCCGTCCAAAATGTTTTATCTGGCATTGTGTCACCCATAAAGTCACTGCGCTACCAGCTTCCACGTAATACAGTTAATTGCGTTTATTTCTCCAACACCCAAACACTCGCAAGTCTCACTGCGCAACCACAATATTTCAGGCACCACTTGAACTTGTATAAACCAGTACACAATCTTTTAAATATGCACATGCCTTCACACACAGGCTCAAACTGCCTTATCCAACCGTTGGTATTATGTGGAAAACGGAGCGTGTGTGGTGGGCTAGAATGAGGGCCTGAAGTGACTTGAGATGTATGAGAGCTTTACATATCAGAAAGAAAAAATTTCAGAATGAAGCGCTTATATCCACCCATTCATTAACTGTGTTGAAGAAACGGTTGTCTCACTTAAAATGAAATACTTCAAGAATCCATACTCATGCAATTCTGAATCCTCGAACTGCTTGAACAATATATATAGCATTGAACCCAAACTAGATCACGCAATCCATAAGCATATCCCAGATGATTTTCAGAATTTAAGGCTTAAGATGTATTACATCATATTATTTTTAGAAGTATGCACAATTAAAGACAAATAATAATACTCTAAATAATACAAAAGCTATTAATAAACAAGCGCTGGTTTAAATACTGATACATATATATTCGAAGCTGTCTCGGGTTGCTTTGAGTTAATGACCGTGACGGTACACACACAATTCGTTTGAGCGTTCGAACTGCTTCAGCTTTATCCTATTTATAGCAGGATATTTGGACAGCCCGACTCCACTGATCTGCTCAAGTACGATAACTTTGATTTTTCTTAAATGGTTATATTTTATTAGACTAACGTAACCTAACCACATTGTATATAATTGAACAATACAAAACATTATATACAAAACATCTAGAGGTGAGATCAAACGCTATACCTACTGGTTACAAGATTTGATCGACATCTCTGAGCTGCGAGACGACATGCTGAAGTTAGTAGCAAGGATTATATAAGAAAGGATGGGAATGAGCGATGTTACAGTTCTGATAATAGTGATCCACGCACACGAGAGATGGCAACACAATCGCAAGAGAAAACGAGAGGGCACCTAATAATTTATCACATCCCATACCATGTACTACGAACGATATGAATAATCAATTCAATGTTAACCACAGACTCTGTAAACAACAATAGACATAATTATCTAAAGGCTACCGTAAAGGCGTCATTATAAGGAGGTTCAAAGACAAGTCTCTACCACGGCTATTGTTGACTGTTGTGAGATTCGGAGTGACCAGCGTCATACAGGCTGGGATTTAACGAGTATCAAATAGGAAGAGCTGACTTTCTGCTTTTGGTTGTAGGCCCCTGATACTCACTCCATCTAACGACGGGAGGGGATGTACGCAGCCGGATACCTTACCCTCTACGCATGCGCAAAAATGTAAGCCTCCCTTGGCCCCGCCCCCCGTTCCCCGCATTTAAATAAACCCTTCAAACCATTCCTGCCAGCTCGCTCTGTAGTACAGTCACTAGAGCTCACGCCTGGCATTCAGATATCCAGTGTTCGATCCCACTCGAAGTTTAGTATATTTTATATTTTTATTTTGTTATTTGTGTTGTGTTATGTTATGTTATGTTATGTTATATTATATATTATATTATATTATATTAGGGTTAGGTTAGGTTAGGTTAGGTTAGGTTAGGTTAGGTTAATCTAATCTAATATAATATAATATTTGTACATTTTCGGCAGTGGGCGGGGCCTGGGGTAAGGTATCCGGCTGCGTACAGACCCTCTCCTAACGACAAGCACCCATCAATAGAGAACGGTTAATTTCGAACCATTACTATACAGTTTATACCCCTCACTAGAGAACGTAAGCTCTATAGAAAACTGTTATTTTTGAGCTGTATCTATACAGTTCTAATATTTATACCACTTGCACTACCCAATTTAAAAAAAAATTCACAATTCATAATAATTGTTATACAACTCTAGTGTTGTTGTCATGATGTTTTAATTGTGATTTCCATTTGGTCACTGTCATTATTATAATTTGACTCCATATGCTGCTACAACTAAGTAGATTGTGCTAGATTTCCAGTATACAATCTAATATTTTGCATCAATTTTACCTTTGTATTAAATACTTCATCCAATGTTTATCTAATGTAATTATTTGTTATATGTGTAGGCCAATCAACGTCTTCATCTTGTATTGGTTTTGTTCCTTACTATTAAATGTGTGTTAGGACCTGTATGGATTTCAGCCATATGTTACCCATCTGCCATTTACTTTCCTTTATATGTTTAATTATTTAAATCGTATTACCATTAATTGTGAAGGTTTTGAGACATGCTGGAGTTAATTTTGCTGTGCTTCACGAGCGGTGGAAATAGTCCCATATCAGTGTGCATCAGAAAACTACATTATCGCCTGCAGACATTAAAAACATTTCAAGTACCCTCTCATATATTGAAATGCTCAAAAATTAAGCTTACTTCTGACATTGTGATTCCGTATAGAAATAAAACGCAAAATGTTTTCTGAAGGACGATTTCCTACCTTTTAAACTTGTCTTCGTTTATTGGGCCCTGTGGAGACACTGAAGACAGGAATTTTAGGTTAAGGCTGACGTTCTCTATACATCATCTTTGTTAAATATAATGCAATGGAACTTAAATTTGTGAACGTATAATGGCAAACGTAAGAAAATAAATAAATAAAAGTGCATGATAAAATGATAAGGGAGATGTCTAGTGGTTTTAAGTTTGGAGTGTTCCCATTAGTGTAACGCTTACTTAATATCAGTTTGACACTTGACTACAATGGGTTTCAGAGACTGTGTTACATCGTAAACACAAACATTATATACACACATTATGTGATAGTGTTGTATATTTGTATTTAATAGTGACATATAACATGAAGGTGGTGGCTGATAATGACTGTGTTCGATGGAAAAGCAATAATGGTTTGGTGGTTTACACAGGTATGCCACAGTAGCCTTGTCCGTTTCCTTGTCATTCAGGTGGGACTTTAACCTCATGACTAAGGGACAAGTGGCTTAAATCTCCACTTTTGGTAATGCACAATATTGACGAAAATTAGGAGACGGTGTAAAACAGAATCTGGCAAAATATCATACTGATCCAACTGTTTGTTAATAAGTTATTCCCGAAAAACGATGTAACCCGGCCTCTCAAACCCACAATCAAACAAGTAGACTCGACATGAGACTAATATGGGGGATGACTAGATTGTCGAAATTTGTTGTGCAAGCGTCCGTTTTCCGACTGGCAAAAGGTAAAATATGCATTCGTGTTTAACCTGAATATACAGAGTCAAGCGAAATTGTGGATCTGTTTCATGATTCTTTTCCCCAATTGTACAGCCGAATTTAATTATTCACCAGCAATAAAAATGAGACCATATTTAATTTGATGATGAGGCACTTCATTTTGACAGTCATTACTCGTTTCCAGTCACCAATCAAGTTCTGCTTTGTTTTTGCTCGACAATTTGCGATATTAATGTGTTTCAGCAATGCACTCGATTTATTATCACTGTTGTCGCTGAATTGTAGACCCCAGCTGTACCTATCTACTTCCGTGGATTGCTGCATCTATCAGTGAGTGACAACCCGCCACCCTCGCCCTCCAATCAATCAGTCAATCACTCAGCCAGGATACCGTACAACATTCGCCATATATTAAGGGGAGGAAGACCGTTTTTCTGGAGCCCCTTCTCCCTAATGTTTTGCCTTACTAGTTTTGAGATTATAAGACGTTCTGCCCCTTAGTTTGGCGATTTTAACACTTTTTGCCCCATTTCGTTGTCAATTTTAAGACCTTTCGTGCCATTTAAGAGGAACCGGCCTTCGGCCGGGAAATTTTTCTACCGAAAAAATGTACACATTTTATCTTGAAAGGGGGTCTAGGGGTGTTTTTCTAAGCTTGATGGAGGTCTAGGGAGGAAACTAAAAAATATATGAATACATGAATTAATAGACCAAACAAACGGCCAGTCTCCCCTTAATTTGGCACTATAAACCCTATATGGCTCAGGGTACTACACAGTAATAATGCTCTTATTGATTTGGATTTAATTTAGTTTTGCTAATAGTGAAGCTAAATTATATGTTGCTATACAATTTCAATCGCTTTTGTATAGTAACCTGAATATTATTATTTATCTACAATTTAATTATACTGAGTAATCTCGTAACATTAAAACCTAAATCCCCTTCAAACATTTAGTATTTAATAGCATACTGAATTAAAATTACCAGTTACAAACTTATTCCATAAATATTTTATACATAGTAATGGTCAAAACCACTGAAGGTTCTTCTGTCATATAAAATCTGTTTCTGATAATATAGAGTATTCTTAAATTAGAGTTGCAAAGGTTTAAGGACTTTTGAACGTTACTGTATTGCTTTAGAATATTATGTGACATAAAAATATAGATGTTATGCCTCTGAATAACGGTAAAACATAGAAAATATACAGGAACCACGGAAAATAAAAAATGCAGCACCACAGACAATTCCCCCTATCAGACGAGTTACACAGATCATTACAGGCATTTTGCGGGAGAGAGCTCTGCCCACTCCCAAGACGACAAAAAACATATTGCCCTCATACACAACATGGCCCAGTTTGTCCCTCTCTCTCTCTCAAGCCGTGTTCACCTGGTGCTGCCGGCAAAGTGAACACTACCTCAACTCACCCATCGTTCAACAGTTAACGGCAGCAAGCTAAACCAAACCATCTTCTTTGCCCTAGAACCCTCAGAGCAAAAAGCGTGGACCTTTAGGGTGACAGGTGTTCCACTGGTGCACCACTTTTCTACTAGAACTTTAGGCGGGCTGACACAAGAAATGCTGCATTGTTCAAGGCTTAGAAAAGAAGTCCAGCACAACACTAGGTTGGCACCTGAAGTGCAACCCAGCAGCAGACTGAGGCACGAAGTCCACTACACCAGTAGGTTGACACATGAAGTGAAATCTAGCAGCAGGCTAGTATGGCAACCATCAACACCACTGCAATCCAGTTGCAAAGAGCCACATCACCACCCAATTGTAGAGAACCATCATCGCCGCCCTAGCCGAGCTCACCTGGTGCTGCAGCCAAAGTGAACACACCTTCAACTCGCCTATCTTTTGGCAGCTCAAGGCATCTAAAACTAACCAGCTTGAATATCATAGAACCCTCGGAGCAAGAAGTATAGACATTGATGACCTTCTCAATTAATGCTACGGAGCACATCTCTACCAGACTTTCAGGTGGGCTGACACAAGAAGTCTAATATGGTTCCAAATTGAGACAACAAGTCCAGCACACCACCAAGTTGACACATGTAGTGTGCATGCTGTTACAAGATGTAGGGTAACCACCAACACCATCACCGTCCAGTTTCAGAGAACCACCATTGCCTTCTTATAACCGAGAGAGATAGAAGAAGAGGACTACCAGACACAAGCTACACAGTGCTTGTCTCTCTAAGCCATCTTCCACCACAGTGGAAGATTCTAACTCCTCTTTTACAACTACCATTAAGGTTCAGTCAACTCCCACCATCTTGGAGTACTCGGAATCGTACCACCATCGCCACCCTACGCTGCCGCCTATATCAACTTCAGTGTCATCGCCGCCGCATTCAGAGACCTGCAAGGGACTACCGTACACATAATTATACCTTCCCATGGTTTCACTTAAGACCCCTGGTGGCTACTTCTGAACTAGCGCCAGAGCTGCGACAGTCAACATCAACAATACTCAACACCTAGGATATATAGATCAAGTTTCTTATTATTATATATGTTTTAATTATATAGTAGATGGCTACACTAAATGCTTTTACAATATGGTAGTCATGGGAATTTCGATGTGCAGCGGCTAATAACTAAAATCATAATTATAAGATTAATTATTGTAACAAAATATGCGCCGAAATACCGTCTTCCTTTTTATTTAATAATATAATGTGTAGTATTTATGATCATGGGTGACTGAGATATACTAACCATCAATATACAATAGCTATACTCTTTTTCTGCTACACATATTGCGACATGGACCTTATAATAATTAATTACTTATGAAGAGTGAGGGTGGGGAGCTACAGAATATTGTGTTATAAAATGACCAGGTCACTTACTGTACAACAATATTGTATCAAGCGGCAGCTTAGATAGAAGGACTTGCACAACATTACTGCAGGTGTACTTTATTTAAGAAATCTGTAAAATAAACTAGTAAAATATCCCTGTTAATTTAAGAACTAGTAACCAGAGCTTATTTCAATACAGTTTCAGATATTTGTTGTTATTCCCTCTCACTTTCATTCTACATTAATTATTATTTTTGTTTTATGTTTAATCTCAGTATTAATATATCACCAGACGCCGTAACCCCCGATAGTGAGTGGCTGTGAATTAATCACCCTCATGTGCTTCCACATCCACACGCCGAGGCAACTCACTCTGATGACTCCTCCTTAACCCTTTCTGTCTTTCATATTTCATTTTAGCTACATTTAGACGATTTTATGAAGCTTAGGAAGGATATATGGTAGCTAAAAGGATTAATTGAGATACTCTGTAGCCTATTAATGGGCAGACGTCCTTCCTAAGCTGATTAAAACCATCTTATAGTTGCCTGAATGTAATGAAAAGGACGTCCCCGGTACTTAATGGGTTAAAGTGTACTGGACTGACAATTATCAACTTCTGCAACATTCGTGGCCTTTCCTTTAACTTTCACTCTTTGGAACACCACCTCTCCTCCAACAAACCTGATCTTCTTTTGCTCACAGAGATGCAGGTGTTTCTTCCTACTTTCTCAATCCTAGTTTCAAAGCCAAATGCGGGTGTTTTGTGTATATGCATAACAAACTCACTTGCTCTTGTGTTCTATACTTTGGCTCCTTTGAATTCTTAAGTCTTTGGCTCAAACTTTCCTGTTAGTCTCAAGCTACATATATCTGGTCTGTCTATCTATTCTCTATCTATACGGAGATGCCTAAATTCTTTGACTATCTAAACTCTAAAGTGGAATATATTCTATCCATCTCTCCTTTCTCTTAAATTTTCAATTTAAGTGATTTTAATGTTCACCATCACTCTCCTTTCATTTCACTGATCTACCTGGTGAAGAAGCTTACATCTGGAGCATACATGCCCTGCAGCAGCACCCTACTCGTATCTTGACCGCCTTGTTGATCGGCCCAACAGCCTTGACTTAGTTATAATTAACCTCTAATCTTTCTGCTTGCTCTGTAAAAAAAATCTCTCCGTTGGGTTCCTCCGATCATAACCTTATCTCTGTGTCCTGTCCTATCTCTCCAGTACGGCCATTAGCTCCTCCAAGCCGGCTGCGCTAGTGGCACTTTGGTGCTGACTTTAACTGCTTCAAGCTCCGTGTGTCCGGACATTTTGACTCTAACGTCCCTTAAATTTGGCTCTATTTCACGATTTCAATTTTTTGGGGGGACACTTGTTACAGGCAGCTTTGCCTTTCTCTACCTTCATATACATAATATTAAGGGGAGTGACCTGCTTTGTTTCTCTTTCTCTCCTTTTCCTCTCTTTCTCTGGCTTGTATCCATTTGGCCCCATTCAACCAACTGTTTTAAGACGTTTATCCATATCCAGGTGTCGATTTCATCCTGGCCAGCGATAGCGAGCCAGCATTGTATGGAGAAATCCGGCTTCGCCGGAGAAATTTTTCTATCGAAAAATGTACAAATTTAGCTTGCTGTCAAAACAAAAATATATATATGGTGGCTCGCTACTGCTCGCCAGGAAAGTATTGACACTTGGATGGGGGTAAACGTCTTAAAACAGTAGGCTGAATGGGGCCGAATGGATACAAGCCAGAGAAAGAGAGAACAGTAGAGGGAAAGAAAACAGGTCACCCCCCTTAAGTAGGTTATAGAATATAGTGTTTTTGGTAACAGGCGTTAATACAGGTAAATATGCTTAGCCTTGTGTAATATATAGTGTTATGAGAGAATATTACCTTATAGAATATTTGTTTAATTGGTGAAAGGCACTCATACAGCTTAAGTTACTTATCCTTGTATTTATCAAAGTCCTTATTTATGTAAGGTTTGTAGTATAGTGACTATAATTCAATTAGTAATATGCACTAGAGTAAGTAGGTTTACTTAGTAGGAATGGTGACTACATCAGCTATTGTAATGGGTAAGTGCTTAGATATTTACGATGTTGTCATATACAGTATATTATGAAGCAATCTGATATGGAAATTAGTGCTTGCTGTTATGGGTGTGACAATTGGCTACTCGGGTTGTACGATTTATCTGAAACAATATTTGGAATAGCCTATTGATAGACAGTCGCTAATGGGAGTATCATCCATAGTGTGGTACTGCACTACCCATATAGTAATTATTCATACCTTGCACAAATTTCGTATTTTGCCAAGAGCCACGTGAGACCCGAAATATAGACTACTGGAGGTGTTAATTTATATGGGACACATTGCTTAAGATTATAAATGTATGACTATTACTATAATTACCATTCTTCATACAAGATACATGCATGTATGAAGTAATCTTAATGGTCTCACATTGAACATTATATGAAAAATGGATTGTTAAATATACTAATAACGCAATCACAGCTAAACATTATTAATCCCAAGAAAACCTCACCGTACAGAAAATCAAATATTAACACACAAAGGCAAGTATTTTAACTGCAAACGCTGAAGCCAGAACTAACATCAAACACACACAACGGAACACACTCATACACACGTCAACGCACTTACACAAGCCAACACACACACACACACAACATACACACACACATGCACATACACACATACACACACACACATTCACACACACACACACGCACACACACAAGCGAGCCTATAAATAATATAATTAATTCATTTCATTCCCAACACCAAACACCTCCCAATGAAATTAATGAAAGCATGTGATCCTCTCGGGATTCGAACCTGGGTTACCACATACAGATTTTAAACACTCTAACCATTACACCATCAAGACAGTTAAAGGTTAAGTACAAGATTAAGACATTGATAGATGCATATATGTAGGGGAAAGTACACACATATATACACAAACAGACGCATGCTAAATAACATACTTTCCGCCTGGGAATTTAATATTAGACTCAGGTGATTAAGGGACACTATACTATGTTTATCTTAACAAGGGAAAATATTGCCATGTACAGTCGTCTGCATAAATAGCTGGTACATTACAATTATACAAATGAGAGACAGTGAACATTGAATGAGGCATGTGTTTACAGGAAATGTTTCAGATATGTCATTAGCGTGTCAACATTGTTCGGTAAAATATATATATATATATATCAAATTTAACTGCAGCGATTGTACAGTTGCCCGCATAAGTTCTGTTCCTCTCCGAGATCTTCTACATGGACATATAACGCGCATGGTTGAATTACGAGTGTAGTTTATGATGTAGTGGATAACTCGTCTTACTAGTCCACTAATAGTTAAAAGAAACTTAGAAAGTACACTCGCAATTCACTCATACTAATATTACTTTCATACATAACATCACGACGAGGAACAGAACTTTTGTGGGCAACAGCACATAATGTATCTTGACTACTGAGCTCTTACTTGATAATGAATAATGGAATATATTGTTAATAATGATCGCAAACCAATATCATAAAATTAATAATTGGTGTTTGCTGATGCAGCAATTAAGTGTCAGGAAATCAACCGGAACGGGATGAATTTATTAATGATCACTCTGGCCATGTGTTGTGGATAATCTCTCTCTCTCTCTCTCTCTCTCTCTCTCTCTCTCTCTCTCTCTCTCTCTCTCCCGACCTTTCTTCCGCTGGCCAGAGAACTTATGAAAGCAAACAGCCAAAATCTCTT
>CM064542.1:27191558-27228610 GCA_032716605.1 Paralithodes platypus | reverse complement strand
TAAGGACTTTGAACGTTACTGTATTGCTTTAGAATATTATGTGACATAAAAATATAGATGTTATGCCTCTGAATAACAGTAAAACATAGAAAATATACAGGAAGCACGGAAAATAAAAAATGCAGCACCACAGACAATTCCCCCTATCAGACGAGTTACACAGATCATTACAGGCATTTTGCGGGAGAGAGCTCTGCCCACTCCCAAGACAACAAAAAACATACTGCCCTCATACACAACATGGCCCAGTTTGTCCCTCTCTCGCTCTCAAGCCCTGTTCACATGGTGCTGTCGCCAAAGTGAACACCACCTCAACTCACCCATCGTTCAACAGTTAACGGCAGCAAGCTAAACCAAACCATCTTCTTTGCCCTAGAACTCTCAGAGCAAAAAGCGTGGACCTTTAGGGTGACAGGTGTTCCACTGGTGCACCACTTTTCTACTAGAACTTTAGGCGGGCTGACACAAGAAATGCTGCATTGTTCAAGGCTTAGAAAAGAAGTCCAGCACAACACTAGGTTGGCACCTGAAGTGCAACCCAGCAGCAGACTGAGGCACGAAGTCCACTACACCAGTAGGTTGACACATGAAGTGAAATTCTAGCAGCAGGCTAGTATGGCAACCATCAACACCACTGCAATCCAGTTGCAAAGAGCCACATCACCACCCAATTGTAGAGAACCATCATCGCCGCCCTAGCCGAGCTCACCTGGTGCTGCAGCCAAAGTGAACACACCTTCAACTCGCCTATCTTTTGGCAGCTCAAGGCATCTAAAACTAACCAGCTTGAATATCATAGAACCCTCGGAGCAAGAAGTATAGACATTGATGACCTTCTCAATTAATGCTACGGAGCACATCTCTACCAGACTTTCAGGTGGGCTGACACAAGAAGTCTATATGGTTCCAAATTGAGACAACAAGTCCAGCACATCACCAGGTTGACACAAGAAGTGTGCATGCTGTTACAAGATGTAGGTAACCACCAACACCATCACCGTCCAGTTTCAGAGAACCACCATTGCCTTCTTATAACCGAGAGAGATAGAAGAAGAGGACTACCAGACACAAGCTACACAGTGCTTGTCTCTCTAAGCCATCTTCCACCACAGTGGAAGATTCTAACTCCTCTTTTACAACTACCATTAAGGTTCAGTCAACTCCCACCATCTTGGAGTACTCGGAATCGTACCACCATCGCCACCCTACGCTGCCGCCTATATCAACTTCAGTGTCATCGCCGCCGCATTCAGAGACCTGCAAGGGGCTACCGTACACATAATTATACCTTCCCATGGTTTCACTTAAGACCCCTGGTGGCTACTTCTGAACTAGCGCCAGAGCTGCGACAGTCAACATCAACAATACTCAACACCTAGGATATATAGATCAAGTTTCTTATTATTATATATGTTTTAATTATATAGTAGATGGCTACACTAAATGCTTTAACAATAGGGTAGTCATGGGATTTTCGATGTGCAGCGGCTAATAACTAAAATCATAATTATAAGATTAATTATTGTAACAAAATATGCGCCAAAATACCGTCTTCCTTTTTATTTAATAATATAATGTGTAGTATTTATGATCATGGGTGACTGAGATATACTAACCATCAATATACAATAGCTATACTCTTTTTCTGCTACACATATTGCGACATGGACCTTGTAATAATTAATTACTTATGAAGAGTGAGGGTGGGGAGCTACAGAATATTGTGTTATAAAATGACCAGGTCACTTACTGTACAACAATATTGTATCAAGCGGCAGCTTAGATAGAAGGACTTGCATAACATTACTGCAGGTGTACTTTATTTAAGAAATCTGTAAAATAAACTAGTAAAATATCCCTGTTAATTTAAGAACTCGTAACCAGAGCTTATTTCAATACAGTTTCAGATATTTGTTGTTATTCCCTCTCACTTTCATTCTACATTAATTATTATTTTTGTTTTATGTTTAATCTCAGTATTAATATATCACCAGACGCCGTAACCCCCGATAGTGAGTGGCTGTGAATTAATCACCCTCATGTGCTTCCACATCCACACGCCGAGGCAACTCACTCTGATGACGACTCCTTAACCCTTTCTGTCTTTCATATTTCATTTTAGCTACATTTAGACGATTTTATGAAGCTTAGGAAGGATATATGGTAGCTAAAAGGATTAATTGAGATACTCTGTAGCCTATTAATGGGCAGACGTCCTTCCTAAGCTGATTAAAACCATCTTATAGTTGCCTGAATGTAATGAAAAGGACGTCCCCGGTACTTAATGGGTTAAAGTGTACTGGACTGACAATTATCAACTTCTGCAACATTCGTGGCCTTTCCTTTAACTTTCACTCTTTGGAACACCACCTCTCCTCCAACCTGATCTTCTTTTGCTCACAGAGATGCAGGTGTTTCTTCCTACTTTCTCAATCCTAGTTTCAAAGCCAAATGCGGGTGTTTTGTGTATATGCATAACAAACTCACTTGCTCTTGTGTTCTATACTTTGGCTCCTTTGAATTCTTAAGTCTTTGGCTCAAACTTTCCTGTTAGTCTCAAGCTACATATTTCTGGTCTGTCTATCTATTCTCTATCTATACGGAGATGCCTAAATTCTTTGACTATCTAAACTCTAAAGTGGAATATATTCTATCCATCTCTCCTTTCTCTTAAATTTTCAATTTAAGTGATTTTAATGTTCACCATCACTCTCCTTTCATTTCACTGATCTACCTGGTGAAGAAGCTTACATCTGGAGCATACATGCCCTGCAGCAGCACCCTACTCGTATCTTGACCGCCTTGTTGATCGGCCCAACAGCCTTGACTTAGTTATAATTAACCTCTAATCTTTCTGCTTGCTCTGTAAAAAAAATCTCTCCGTTGGGTTCCTCCGATCATAACCTTATCTCTGTGTCCTGTCCTATCTCTCCAGTACGGCCATTAGCTCCTCCAAGCCGGCTGCGCTAGTGGCACTTTGGTGCTGACTTTAACTGCTTCAAGCTCCGTGTGTCCGGACATTTTGACTCTAACGTCCCTTAAATTTGGCTCTATTTCACGATTTCAATTTTTTGGGGGGACACTTGTTACAGGCAGCTTTGCCTTTCTCTACCTTCATATACATAATATTAAGGGGAGTGACCTGCTTTGTTTCTCTTTCTCTCCTTTTCTCTCTTTCTCGGACTTTTATCCATTTGGCCCCATTCAGCCAACTGTTTTAAGACGTTTATCCATATCCAGGTGTCGATTTCATCCTGGCCAGCGATAGCGAGCCAGCATTGTATGGAGAAATCCGGCTTCGCCGGAGAAATTTTTCTATCGAAAAATGTACAAATTTAGCTTGCTGTCAAAACAAAAATATATATATGGTGGCTCGCTACTGCTCGCCAGGAAAGTATTGACACTTGGATGGGGGTAAACGTCTTAAAACAGTAGGCTGAATGGGGCCGAATGGATACAAGCCAGAGAAAGAGAGAACAGTAGAGGGAAAGAAAACAGGTCACCCCCCTTAAGTAGGTTATAGAATATAGTGTTTTTGGTAACAGGCGTTAATACAGGTAAATATGCTTAGCCTTGTGTAATATATAGTGTTATGAGAGAATATTACCTTATAGAATATTTGTTTAATTGGTGAAAGGCACTCATACAGCTTAAGTTACTTATCCTTGTATTTATCAAAGTCCTTATTTATGTAAGGTTTGTAGTATAGTGACTATAATTCAATTAGTAATGTGCACTAGAGTAAGTAGGTTTAGTTAGTAGGAATGGTGACTACATCAGCTATTGTAATGGGTAAGTGCTTAGATATTTACGATTTTGTCATATACAGTATATTATGAAGCAATCTGATATGGAAATTAGTGCTTGCTGTTATGGGTGTGACAATTGGCTAGTCGGGTTGTACGATTTATCTGAAACAATATTTGGAATAGCCTATTGATAGACAGTCGCTAATGGGAGTATCATCCATAGTGTGGTACTGCACTACCCATATAGTAATTATTCATACCTTACACAAATTTCGTATTTTGCCAAGAGCCACGTGAGACCCGAAATATAGACTACTGGAAGTGTTAATTTATATGGGAACACATTGCTTAAGATTATAAATGTATGACTATTACTATAATTACCATTCTTCATACAAGATACATGCATGTATGAAGTAGTCTTAATGGTCTCACATTGAACATTATATGAAAAATGGATTGTTAAATATACTAATAACGCAATCACAGCTTAACATTATTAATCCCAAGAAAACCTCACCGTACAGAAAATCAAATATTAACACACAAAGGCAAGTATTTTAACTGCAAACGCTGAAGCCAGAACTAACATCAAACACACACAACGGAACACACTCATACACACGTCAACGCACTTACACAAGCCAACACACACACACACACACATACACATACACATACACACACACACACACACACACACACACACACACACATTCACACACACACACATTCACGCACACACACAAGCGAGCCTATAAATAATATAATTAATTCATTTAACTCCCAACACCAAACACCTCCCAATGAAATTAATGAAAGCATGTGATCCTCTCGGGATTCGAACCTGGGTTACCACATACAGATTTTAAACACTCTAACCATTACACCATCAAGACAGTTAAAGGTTAAGTACAAGATTAAGACATTGATAGATGCATATATGTAGGGGAAAGTACACACATATATACACAAACAGACGCATGCTAAATAACATACTTTCCGCCTGGGAATTTAATATTAGACTCAGGTGATTAAGGGACACTATACTATGTTTATCTCAACAAGGGAAAATATTGCCATGTACAGTCGTCTGCATAAATAGCTGGTACATTACAATTATACAAATGAGAGACAGTGAACATTGAATGAGGCATGTGTTTACAGGAAATGTTTCAGATATGTCATTAGCGTGTCAACATTGTTCGGTAAAATATATATATATATATATACAATTTAACTGCAGCGATTGTACAGTTGCCCGCATAAGTTCTGTTCCTCTCCGAGATCTTCTACATGGACATATAACGCGCATGGTTGAATTACGAGTGTAGTTTGTGATGCAGCGGATAACTCGTCTTACTAGTCAACTAATAGTTAAAAGAAACTTAGAAAGTACACTCGCAATTCACTCATACTAATATTACTTTCGTACATAACATCACGACGAGGAACAGAACTTTTGCGGGCAACAGCACATAATGTATCTTGATTACTGAGCTCTTACTTGATAATGAATAATGGAATATATTGTTAATAATGATCGCAAACCAATATCATAAAATTAATAATTGGTGTTTGCTGATGCAGCAATTAAGTGTCAGAAAATCAACCGGAACGGGATGAATTTATTAATGATCACTCTGGCCATGTGTTGTGGATAATCTCTCTCTCTCTCTCTCTCTCTCTCTCTCTCTCTCTCTCTCTCTCTCTCTCCGACTTTCTTCCGCTGCCAAGACTTATGAAAGCAAACAGCCAAAAATCTCTTCAATGGATTCCGAGCAAACTTTTCACTCAAGGACAGGTCGGGTGTTTTCCTGGTTTGTTTCCCGACCTTTTTTTGAGAAGAGGGGGGGGGGGAAGGGGGATGTTTACTTTTATTTCCTCCCTCTTTGAACTTTTCCTCGTCCTCCTTGTTGTTGGTTTTCAAGGGCTAAGATTTTCGTGGGGGTTGTGGTTTCGTGTTTACCCCATTCCTTTCTTTGTATAGCCTACATCTTTGTTTATGTCTTTTGTTGCAGGTGTCCCCCGTTCCTTTCTTGTTTATGGCTTTTATTAATATTCTGTGTCGCTGTTATTATTACGATGCGGGAGTAATGTATTATATGGTCAATTTTATGGATTTGTATGTATCAAATTGAATTGAGTTTTACACATTCACATTATATTATGCTTGTGAATTCCTATTTCCTATTAATCAACCATATTTTCCTATACATAAAACATCCTTTGCGCACACACTAATTCTTTGGGAATATATTCCTCTCAGTGTCTGTCTGTCTGTCTGTCTGTCTGTCTGTCTGTCTGTCTGTCTGTCGGTCGGTATCTCTGTCCTGTCTGTCTGTCTGTCGGTCGGTATCTCTGTCCTTCTGTCTGTCTATCTGTCTGTCTGTCTGTCTGTCTGTCTGTCTGTCTGTCTGTCTGTCTGTCTGTCTGTCTGTCTGTCTGTCTGTCTGTCTGTCTGTCTGTCTGTCTGTCTGTCTGTCTGTCTGTCTGTCTGTCTGTCTGTCTGTCTGTCTGTCTGTCTGTCTGTCTGTCTGTCTGTCTGTCTGTCTGTCTGTCTGTCTGTCTGTCTGTCTGTCTGTCTGTCTGTCTGTCTGTCTGTCTGTCTGTCTGTCTGTCTGTCTGTCTGTCTCTGTCTGTCTGTCTGTCTGTGTCTGTCTGTCTGTCTGTCTGTCTGTCTGTCTGTCTGTCTGTCTGTCTGTCTGTCTGTCTGTCTGTCTGTCTGTCTGTCTGTCTGTCTGTCTGTCTGTCTGTCTGTCTGTCTGTCTGTCTGTCTGTCTGTCTGTCTGTCTGTCTGTCTGTCTGTCTGTCTGTCTGTCTGTGTGTGTGTGTGTGTGTGTGTGTGTGTGTGTGTGTGTGTGTGTGTGTGTGTGTGTGTGTGTGTGTGTGTGTGTGTGTGTGTGCAACCCAAGAGCACAAACATATCGTGAGCGAGGACAGAAGGCGGCATACTTGAGAAACGAAAGTGAGAAAAAACGCGCTTATGAAGAAAGAATTTTGAACAGGGATCAAGGAAGCTTTACTCCTCTGGTCTTCTCATCGTCGGGAGGTATGGGACCTTCTGCAAGTGTCTTCTATGCCAGATTAGCTGATGAAATATCAGAGAAAAAGCGCCAGCATAGAAGCCAAGTCATAACTTGGATGAGATGCCGGCTCTCTTTCTCTCTTCTCAGGTCTGCACTCCTATGTCTCAGGGGTACAAGGTCCTCCCCGCTACAGAGGACAAGAGTGAGAGACTTGGACTTTGAAATGGTCGTGGCGGAGGGACGAATTGGGGAACAACTAGGTTGATTGTAGGGAGGTACTGGTACAATAAGATAAACTATAATGTAACTAGAATAAGATAGATTGTACACCACTTTGTAACCGTCACCTTAATAAATAAAAAAAAAAGTGTGTGTGTGTAGAATGGCGTTTAACCCCTTCAGACTCATATGATGCAGAGGTTGCCAGATTAGCAATAAGAAATAGAGTTCTCTCACTCTTATAATTACCTCTCCAAAATTAGTTTTCTGCCCACAGCTAACTCAAAGACAACTGCAGAGGTTGAAGTAACTAAACTAAAGGTTTCTAAATACCCCTGATGGTAACAAAGGCTTTAAATCGGCTCAAAATCGCGTCATATGTCGGAGAGGGTTAACAGTTGAATGGACTTGATGGTACATCAGAACTACATTTGGTAACTCTCTATCTCTTTCTCTTCAAATAAAAAAAAATTACTATCAGTTTTCCATATATCTTCAACTCTTTCCTTATGAATTATATCTATTACTCGCTTACTTTCTGTCAAACTCATCTTTTTACACATTTATCAAGTTCTTTAATTTTCTTGATGAAGCTATATATGAAACGTTGTTAGTAAAGTGCTTCTCCTCACAAGGTGTTTATATTAATATTATCTTTAGTTTTATCAGATTTGTTTTACTAATATTCTACATGCCTTTATCTCCAATTCCTTATCCCTGGCTGGAATTCCAACATCTCCCCCCCCCCCCTCCTCCGCTTTAAGGGGAGATGGGACGTTTTTTCTGGGGCCCCTTCTTACTCATGTTTAGCCCCATTAGTTTTCACATTTTAAGATGTTCGGCTCATTAGTTTGGCGATTTTAAGACCTTTAAGAGACTTTAAGATTTTTCATGTCATTTAGGTGTCGTTTTTGTCCTGGCGAGCGATAGCGAGCTTGTAATTTAAGAGGAATCAGCCTTCTGCCGAGACATTTTTCTATCGAAAAATTTACAATTTTATCTTCAAGGAGGGACCTGTGCGGTTTTTTTTTTTGTATTTATTTATCTTGATGAAGGTTCTAAAGAGGAAACTAACACAAATATGCATAATATACAAATATACATAAAACAGCAAAATTCATAATATACGGCCATCCCCTCTTAACTCCAATAACTTCTGTAAGCTCTCAGTTCCGTTTCTGTCAATGCAATTACCTCCTTCTCTGTCTCCCCTTCCTTCCGTCTTCAGATTGTTGTTGTTGTTGTTGTTCCCCAAGCTGCCTGGCCGAACAGCCCCAAGGCCCTGAGGAAGGCCAAGGCCATAACCGAGCGCCCCCACAGAACCCTCCCCCCGACCACAATAAAGCCTGGGTGACCGAAGCCACTCCATGGCGGGGAGCTGAGGAGGGTGCGGAAACGCCCGGGAAACCAAAGCCCCACCCAGGGCCCTGTGTCCCTCAGCAATTATGAAGAGAAAGTTGAGGGGCAAGGGAAAAATGTGACGCTTTGGCTTCCAATCTTGGTAGATTGGGAGGTCAATCCACGTTAGAGACGCCGTCACTTGAGATCTAGAAAATATATAAGTAAAAGGAACAGTCAGAGTAAGCTATGGGTATGGCAGAGATTGCTCAGTTCTCACTCTGATAGACCAGCCCATCACCACATGACTAGAACCCAATCCTCTCAGCATCAGCTAGGAAAGGCCCTAAAAAGCCGCCTTTGGCGGGGGGATAGCTCCCCTATTTCAACCCTTTTCGGGGTTGGGCACCCGCCGATTGTTAAGGGGGGTCACCGGCTTTTTTTGTTATCTTTCTCTCCTTTTCTTTCTTTCCTTGGCTTATATCCATTCGGCCCCATTCAGGCAACTGTTGTATGACGTTTATCCCCATCCAGGTGTTGATTTCTTCCTGGCGAGCGATAGCGAGCCAACATTTTATTGAGAAATCCGGCTCCGCCGGAGAAATTTTTCTATCGAAAATGTACAAATTTAGCTTGCTGTTAAAACCAAAATATATATATATGCTGGCTCGCTACCGCTTGCCAGGATAATATTGACACCTGGATGGGGGTAAACGTCTTAAAATAGTAGGCTAAATGGGGCAACATAGATACAAGCCAAAGAGTGAGGGAGAGAAAGAGAAAAGAAGCGAGGTGGGCTCCCTTAACCCCTATACTGTACCAGCGACGTCTGTTTAATATTATTCCAGCTACTATTAGAAGATTTTATTTAGTTTAAGAAGGGCCTCCAGCAATTTACAGACTTAAAACTACAGTATATCACCTAACCCTTTTTACTACCACAAATCCTCCTTATGGTTCACTTTTTGGGTGATTTTTGCATGTATTCGTTATTTTTCTAGTTTCCTCCCTAGACCTCCATCAAATTAAAAAACAAAAAAAACGAACATTAGATCCCCCTTCTAGATTAATTTGTACATTTTTCGGTAGAAAATTTCCCGGCCGAAGGCCGATTCTTCCAACATTACAGGCTCACTATCGTTCGCCAGGGAAAAAATCGTCACCTAAATAGCAGGAAAGGTCTAAATATTGACGAAAAATGGGGCGAAAGGTCTTAAAATCGACTAAATAATGGGGCAAACATCTTAGCATCTGAAAACTAATGGGGCTAAACATGAGGGAGAAAGTGGTCCAGAAAACCGGCCCATCCTCCCTTAAACTGCCCAAAATAGTCTACATAAAACAGCTAGAACATAATTAGAAAGACGTGGCCGGTTAAGAAGAGGTTAACCCCTACTGTACCAGCGACGTCTGTTGTATTATACTCTAGCTGTATTGTACCAGCGACGTCTGTTGTATTATACTCTAGCTGTATTGTACCAGCGACGTCTGTTGTATTATACTCTAGCTGTATTGTACCAGCGACGTCTGTTGTATTATACTCTAGCTGTATTGTACCAGCGACGTCTGTTGTATTATACTCTAGCTGTATTGTACCAGCGACGTCTGTTGTATTATACTCTAGCTGTATTGTACCAGCGACGTCTGTTGTATTATACTCTAGCTGTATTGTACCAGCGACGTCTGTTGTATTATACTCTAGCTGTATTGTACCAGCGACGTCTGTTGTATTATACTCTAGCTGTATTGTACCAGCGACGTCTGTTGTATTATACTCTAGCTGTATTGTACCAGCGACGTCTGTTGTATTATACTCTAGCTGTATTGTACCAGCGACGTCTGTTGTATTATACTCTAGCTGTATTGTACCAGCGACGTCTGTTGTATTATACTCTAGCTGTATTGTACCAGCGACGTCTGTTGTATTATACTCTAGCTGTATTGTACCAGCGACGTCTGTTGTATTATACTCTAGCTGTATTGTACCAGCGACGTCTGTTGTATTATACTCTAGCTGTATTGTACCAGCGACGTCTGTTGTATTATACTCTAGCTGTATTGTACCAGCGACGTCTGTTGTATTATACTCTATCTGTATTTAGATGATTGTATGCAGCTTAGGATCTGTGGTAGTTGTTGTTGTTGTTGTTGTTGTTCCCCAAGCTGCCTGGCCGAACAGCCCCAAGGCCCCGAGCAATTCCAAGGCCATAGCCGAGCGCCCCCACAGAACCCTCCCTGCCGACCACAATAAAGCCTGGGTGACTGAAGCCACTCCATGGCGGGGAGCTGAGGAGGGTGCGGAAACACCCGGGAAACAAAAGCCCCACCCAGGGCCCTGTGCCCCTCAGCAATTATGATGAGAAAGTTGAGGGGCAAGGGAAAAATGTGACGCTTTGGCTTCCAATCTTGGTAGATTGGGAGGTCAATCCACGGAAAAGACGCCGTTACTTGAGATCTAGAAAATATATAAGTTAAAGGAACAGTCAGAGTAAGCTATGGGTATGGCAGAGATCGCTCAGTTCTCACTCTGATAGACCAGCCCATCACCACATGACTAGAACCCAATCCTCTCAGCATCAGCTAGGAAAGGCCCTAGAAAGCCGCCTTTGGCGGGGGGATAGCTCCCCTATTTCAACCCCTTTCGGGGTCGGGCACCCGCCTCTGTGGGTAGTTAAATGGGTTGATTGGCATTGTTTGAAGCCATATCATTGCTAGAGATCCTTCCTAAACTGAATTAAATCGTCTAAAGGTGGCCTGAATATAATGGAAAAGACATCGGCGGTACGGAAGGGGTTAAGTTTATCATCAGGTTCTTCGTTTTCTGTAATTTATTCCTTGCTTAGCTCTTTTAAATTCCTTCCACCTGTCTGTATTTTCTCCCTATTCTGCATTAATTTCTTTTCCCTGTGCTGTATTCAATTTCGCTTTCAAATATTCTCCTTCTCTGCAACTTCAACAAGAGCGCTCAAATTAGCCCACTCGTGTAGGAAACATTAATATTGTAACTTTATTGATTTGTTTTGTATTTTGTTATCCTCCCTCCATTAAGGGGAGATGTCCACTTGAGGGACTTTTTTCTTGACCCCTTTCTCTCTCATGTCTAGCCCAATTGCTTTTGAGATTTTAAGATGTTTGCCCCGTTAGTTTGGCGATTTTAAGAACTTTCACCCCATTTTAAGACCTTTCATGCCATTCAGGTGTCTATTTTATCCTGGCGTGCGATAGCGAGCCTGTAACTTAAGAGGAGCCGGCCGTTGGCCGGGACATTTTTCTACCGAAAAATGTACACATTTATCTTGAAAAGGGGTCTAGGGGCTGTAATGTTAAGCTTGATGGAAGTCTAGCGAACTAACTAAAAACCTCCCCTTAATGTGTGGATTTAAAGCGTTTCATCTCATTAGTATGGCGAATATAGTACACGTCACCCCATTTTTGTGAGTGAGCGACAGCGAGCCAGTAATTTAGTATAAACTGTCCTTTTTTCTTTGTCAATATTAAGAACCTTTGTGTCATTTAGGTGTATTTTTCTTCCTGGCGAGCGTTTGCGAGCCTGTAATATTGGAGGAATCTGCCTTCGGCCGGGACATTTTTCTACCGAAAATGATCCAATTAATCTCGAAAGGAGTCTTGATATGTTTTTTTGTTTTTCTTTTTTTTTAAAGCTTGATGAAGGCCTAGGGAGGAAGCTAAAATTACATAAATAAAATGAATAAATACACAAACAAATAACACCTACCCCCTTAAATGTTGTTTGTGACGATATGGGTCACTCAACATCCATCTTACTTCTACATATTGATCTTGGATGGCTTTGATGGGCAAATGGAAACTTTAAGTGGGTCTCGATAATCACGTGTACCCCTTTAGCACGATGACGTAATGTTCGTCTTATTCTGGTTACCAATGGACGATTCTCTTTAGTTTAGAAGCTATTGATAGGACTTAAAGGAGTAACTACGATCTTTAGTTTAGAAGCTATTGATAGGACTTAAAGGAGTAACTACGATCTTTAGTTTAGAAGCTATTGATAGGACTTAAAGGAGTAACTACGATCTTTAGTTTAGAAGCTATTGATAGGACTTAAAGGAGTAACTACGATCTTTAGTTTAGAAGCTATTGATAGGACTTAAAGGAGTAACTACGATCTTTAGTTTAGAAGCTATTGATAGGACTTAAAGGAGTAACTACGATCTTTAGTTTAGAAGCTATTGATAGGACTTAAAGGAGTAACTACGATCTTTAGTTTAGAAGCTATTGATAGGACTTAAAGGAGTAACTACGATCTTTAGTTTAGAAGCTATTGATAGGACTTAAAGGAGTAACTACGATCTTTAGTTTAGAAGCTATTGATAGGAATTAAAGGAGTAACTACGATCTTTAGTTTAGAAGCTATTGATAGGACTTAAAGGAGTAACTACGATCTTTAGTTTAGAAGCTATTGATAGGACTTAAAGGAGTAACTACGATCTTTAGTTTAGAAGCTATTGATAGGAATTAAAGGAGTAATTACGATCTCATTAAACCCTCTGATTAGCATAGGTCCTTCTTAAGGGGAGATTTCCACTTGAGGGATATTTTTTTGGAACCCATTCTCCCTCATGTTTAGCCCCATTGATTTTGAGATTAAAAGACGTTCGCCCCATTAGTTTGGCGATTTTAAGAACTTTCACCCCATTTATGTAAATTTTAAGACTTTTTGTGCCACTTACGTGACGATTTATTCCTGGCGAGCAATAGCGAGCCTGTAATTTAAGAGGAACCGGCCTTCGGCCGGGATTTTGTTTTACCGAAAAATGTACAAATTTATCTTGAGAGGGGTACTAGGGGGTGTAAATTTAAGTTTGATGGAGGTCTAAGGAAATAACTATAAACCTCCCCTTAAACTGCATAACATCGTCCAACTTTAGCCAGAATATAAGATAATAAGGTGTCATCGTGCTGAAGGGGTTAAATACGTTATGACGTGACCTGAACACAGGGTTCACAAATTAACCCATTCAGTACCAGTGACATCAGTACATTCTGGTAACTATTAGACGATTGTTTTCAGCTTAGGAAGAACGTTTACTAATCAAAAGGCTAAAGGCTATCTCAATTAATCCCTTTAGCTACCATATATCCTTCCTAAGCTTCACAATATCGTCTAAAATAGCTTGAATGACATCTAATAGACGTCGCTGGTACAGAAGGGGTTAAGGCAATCTATTACTTCCATCTCTGTCTTCAATTCATACTCTCTATTTCCAATCCTTTCATTCACTGTCTTCAATTCCTATTACTGTTTGCATATCGTTTATCCTCCATCGCTATCTCCTATTCTTCCTTCCCTTTCAACAATCCCTCCTTACTTCAATTCTTCCTTCTCACTCCATTTGTCTCTTACTCTATCTTAAATTCCTTCTCAATATCTTCAATTCCCTCTTAATCCATCTTATTCTATCGTCAATTCCTTCTTACTCTATCCTCAATTCCCTCTTACTCTATCTTCACTTCCTTCTTACTCTATCCTCAATTCATTCATTTCACTCCTATTCCCTCTTACTCTATCCTTAATTCCTTCTTGCATCTATCTTCAATTCTTTCTTACTCTATCTTCAATTCCTTCTTACTCTATCCTCAATTCCTTCTTGCTCTATCCTCAATTCCTTCTTGCTCTATCTTCAATTCCTTCTTGCTCTATCCTCAATTCCTTCTTACTCTATCTTCAATTCCTTCTTACTCTATCCTCAATTCCTTCTTACTCTATCTTCAATTCCTTCTTGCTCTATCTTCAATTCCTTCTTGCTCTATCCTCAATTCCTTCTTGCTCTATCTTCAATTCCTTCTTGCTCTATCTTCAATTCCTTCTTGCTCTATCTTCAATTCCTTCTTGCTCTATCTTCAATTCCTTCTTGCTCTATTCTCAATTCCTTCTTGCTCTACCTTCTATTCCTTCTTCTCACTCCAATTCATTCTTACTGTATCTTCCAATCCGTCTCCCTTTATCTTCCTTCTTACTCTATCAATAATTTGTCTTTACCTGTAAACAATCCCTCCTTACTTAAAATTCTCCCTCTCACTCCTATTCCCTCTTACTCATTCTCTATTTTCCCTTCCCTTCCAACAATCCCTCCTTACTTCAATTCCTCCTTCTCACTCTATCCTCAATTCCTCCTACTATCTCCAACTCCCTCTCACTCAATCTCTAATTCCTCCTTCCCTTTCACCAATCTTTCCTTATTTCAATTCTCCTTACTCTATCTTCCATTCCTTCTTACTCTATCCTCAATTCTTCCTTACTCTACCTTCCATTCCTCCTTCCTTTATCTTCCATGTCTCCCCTCCCTGCCTTCTGTCCCTTGTCTCTCCCTATCCCTCTCCCCTCTCTTACTCTATCTTCAATTCCTTCTTACTCTATCTTCCATGCCTCCTTCCTTTATCTTCCATGTCTTCCCTCCCTGCCTTCTGTCCCTTGCCTTTCCCTCTCCTCTCTCTTACTCAATCCTCAATTCCTTCTTACTCTATCCTCAATTCCCTTATATTCTATCTTCCATTCCATCTTCCTTTATCTTCAATTCCTTCTTACTCTATCCTCAATTCCTCCTTCTTCTCTCCACCCTCTCTTACTCTATCCTCAATTACTCCTTCTTCTCCCCACCCTCTCTTACTCTATCCTCAATTACTCCTTACTCTACCTTCCATTCCTCCTTCCTTTATCTTCCATGTCTCCCCTCCCTGCCTTCTGTCCCTCAATTCCTCCTTACTCTACCTTCCATTCCTCCTTCCTTTATCTTCCATGTCTCCCCTCCCTTCCTTCTGTCCCTTGTCTCTCCCTCGTTGCCAGCGGAGACAGAGAGAATACTTAATTACTTACTAACTTTACTTCCTCCTCCTCTTTATCCATTATTACTGTGTACCTTTTAGTGTCGTGATCTTTGATGTGTGTGTGTGTGTGTGTGTGTGTGTGTGTGTGTGTGTGTGTGTGTGTGTGAGAGAGCGAGAGAGAGAGGGGGCCGTGTGTGTGTTTGACAGAGAGAGGCGTATGTGATGTGTGTGTGTGTGTGTGTTTGACAGACAGAGAGAGAGAGGGGTGTGGGCGTGTGTGTGTGTGAGAGAGAGAGAGAGAGAGAGAGAAGCGTGTGTGTGTGTATGCCTTGCGTGTTTGAGAGAGATAAATAGGTAGATGCGTGCTCATCAATCTCAGTAAAGTTGGAGAGATTAAAATATAGATTACTGTTTCGTAAGGCAGTTTTCTTTGTTGAGGATGTTTTAGAGGCTGGTGAATATTAACTTTAGTGGTCATGGAGAATGGAGTGATGGGGTGGGTTAAGAGGGGATGGCTGTTTCTGTTCTGGCCCCTTTTCTTTCCTGCTTAACCCCATTAGCGTTTAGATTTTAAGATGTTAGGTCCATTAGTTTGGCGATTTTCAAGATTTTCCGACCCATTTCTTCGTCAATATGTATACCTTTCGTGCCATCTAAGTGTCGATTCTTTTCTGGCGAGCGATAGAAAGCCTGTGATATTATGAGGATCCGGCCTTCGGCGGCACATTTTTTCAACCGAAAAATGTACAAATATATCGTGACTAGTGAGGATTCTAAAAATTAAATATATACTTATATGACGGATCATTATGTAGTAGTAGCTAAAATTAGGATACAAAATAAGTGGGTGAGGAGAGAGCTGGAGGGAGGCGAGAGGAAGGTGGAATGGTGAGGAGGGTGGAGAGGCTACATAGTCAAGTTGCCAAAATGTTGACCCTGCAATGATAATTACTGTAAACTTTTTTGAGGAAATGTATTATATATGGTTGGGAGATCAAAATTAGCTTGGTTGCTACTTGTGCAACCTTTAGCATTTCTCAGAATTCAAGATGGCACCCTCTGCCATCTTGAATTTCGGCCAGTTTTCACCTTTGGATCTTGATGACATAGAGGGTCGTGTAATACCTCTTTTAGGGGTTTTCCAGGACGGGGAGTCCATTTCCGGGGTTAATTTGTGGATATAGGGTGAGTATCAAGGTCAAACCAGAGGTCAGAGATCAAATTTTGCCTAAAATCTGGAAAATCACCAATATTGACCGATTGTATGTGGTTCATTGTCTTTCTATTCTAGCATTTTACTAGGTTGGGTAGGTAGGTAGATATAATATGTTTGCTATGTCTACATGTAGGTATATCCCGGGAATCAATATATATTTTGTATTAAATTTTGTTTAGCAGGTTGATCAATGGGTCAGAGTTCATTGAACACCAATATTCACCATGCATGCACTCCCCACGCTGTGCAATCAGTGGTTTAACAACTTTTCTTCTCATTTCAGATTGTGACAAACCAGTGTAATCAGCATTGATACCCCCAGGCTGTCACACTCATCATGTCTGCTGGAGGGGAGAAGTGCCTGTTTAGTCCATGTAATGCCAGTGGAGCGCTGCAAACATTCAAGACTGTCGCTGTGCAGAAGATCATCGCTACAAGCAAAGTGAAGCAGGATGAACTGTACAGAACTCTCTCTGGAAGTAATATTCTAGCTCACAAGTCATGTTACTGTAGCTATACTTCGAGAAGTAGAAACAATGAACAGCCGAAGAGAAAGTCTACACTAATTGACAATGGTGTTTCCAAATGATTGTTGAAGTCTCAATGTAGTGACTTTGATTTCAAGCGAGACTGTTTGCTGTGTGGGAAAGAGTGTAAGCCGAAAGACAGCAAGAACCGACACAGCTGGGTGCAGGTCAGACAGTGTAAAACTGTAGATAGAAGTGGTGATATCACGTTCAAGCATCACTTGGAGGACATCTGTGATGAGAGACAGGACCAGTGGGCTAATGAGTGGGGTCATTGATCTGCATGCTTCTGACGCACAATACCATGTCTGCTGTTATGATAAATTTCGAGTTGTCCCAATGTCCTGCCCCTCCATGACGGCGCCTGTGGAAGAGGCGCTGAGGCCCGTGGTCACGACGATGGCTGAAAATATGACAGAGACGTGGACGACAGCGGAGCTGTACTCCATGTACATCGCTGCTTCGGGCACTGTGACAAGAAGACAGTTTGTGTCCAACATCACAGATTACTTCGGCGCCAAGCTGCTTGTACTCCACATCGAGGGTTGTGAAAGCGTAGTTGGATTTAAAGCCAGCCTCGGACAGTTTATCAAAATTGCCAAGAAAAGCAGCAGCGACGATGACGAGCTGGAGAAGATGGTGAGGAAGATTCGTGGCGAGGTCAGGGCGACACATAGGCCTGGAGACTACAACTTCAGTGACTATGTTCGTCACAAGATCATTGAAAACACCAGTGCTACTCTTCTTAAACTAGTATCTAGCCTTGTATCTGGAGGCAACATCACAAAGCCATCCCTGACCCTAGCTCAGTGCATTCAACAGCACATTTGCAGTGCCGGCAGAAACCAGACTACACTCGAGCTCGCTGTGAAACTACACCACAAGCATGGTAGTTCAGAGCTCATCAAGACTCTCAATGAGCATGGTATCACAAGCACATATGATGAAGTGCTGTGCTTCCGCAAGTCAGTGGCTAAGTTCGTGTTGGACAACAAATCAGATTACCACAAGAAACTTGGCTTAAGCACAGAGATCGGCCCTATCTTCAGCTGGGCTGACAACTACGATTTGTACATTGCGAGCCCAAATGGAATGAAGAGCACCCACGCCATGGTCATGGAGTTCACCCAGCATCCTGCTGGTATCATCAACACAGGAAACATTGGCGTGATGCAGCTGACTATTCCTCGACTCAAGAAACATGACATGTCCTCTGTGCGATTCACCCACCAGAGTATACAGCTGGAGCACTATAAGGGGCCTTCCAAGGTGAATCCACCCCTGCTTCCGATGAAAGCTCTGTCCGCTGAAGAGTTGCAGGTTCAGTCCGCATCAGTCATGTTCAGTCAGGAGCGAGATGCGGCATGGTTGTCACAAGTCCACGGGAACGATAAGCCAGTTGAGTGGGCAGGCTTCAATGCTCAGCAAGACCAATTGGTGGCAGGTTCTGCCCAGAAGCCCAAGACACTGGTCGTGTTCGGACCGATGATCGACTCACCGCCTGGTCACCCCGACACTGTAATAACTACGCTTGTGTATCTTGAGAGGACTCTCAATAGTTTTGGGATGCAGTACACTCACCTCACAGTTGACCTCCAACTGTATCAGACTGCATGCCTAGTTCAATGGAACGACCCTCTGCGCTGGACCGGCGTCATACTTCACCCAGGTATGATGCACACTCTTATGAGTTTCCTGGACTGTATAGGAAAACTGATGAAGGCATCTGGTGTGGACATTCTCATCAGTGCAGCGTTTGCTGGCATCACCAGCATTGTCAACGGAAAGGCCTGGACCAATGCTCTACGGGCATACCGTCTCATCATTGCCGTGTTGCTGCAGAATTTCTTCTCGAATGGCGCCAAGACTTATGAGGAGCAGAGTGTCTACCTGGAGTCAGTCAGACAACACCCGACCGGGAGGCTATGGGTGGACTGCCTTGTCAAACCGACATTGTTGTCGCTTATGTTCCTGTGCGGAGAGAGGAACGGTGAATTCCTACTCCAACAACACTGTCTCAAGGAGATGCTGCCATACTTCTTCGCAGCAGGTCATCAGAACTATGCCCGCTATCTGAGCTGGTATGTGCGACAGATGGAGAACCTTCCCCAGCATGCCAAAGAGGACCTACTGGCAGGTGCGCACGTGTGTCGGCTCTCAGATGGCGGAACCGCAGTGCCTGCAGATCAGTTCGGAGAGCAGACATACATCAAACGAGGGAAGGGTTCTGGAGGTATGAAGGGCATTTCAACGAGCGCTGAGCAAGTGGCTGTGTGGGTGAATAGTTTCAGTGTGTGCGCCCACCTTGACATTGCCATGGAACATATGTACGATGAATCTGAGGAGGAACAGAAGCCACACGGTGGAGTAGATGGGGAAGAGAAGAGTAAGCACAAGGAGGAAGGAGAGAGAAGAAGGAGACTGGACGAGGCCGATCGGAGGAATATCGCGGAGGAGCTGGAGAAGTACAGTCACCCTTTCAATGACCAGGAACAGGTCTTTATAACATATGCAATGGACAAGTGGCAACAGACACAGTGAATGTTCAGAACGCATTGGCCATCGGGAGTGAGCAGAGCAGGCACTTCTCTGCTTCGCTGAGCAGTGAATTCCACAAGACAATAAAGAAGAAGGTCAAAACAATGGAGTCTCTCAAGAAGGCAGTCACTATCAAAGGGAAGGCCGTCTACGACATCGAAACTCTGTTCAGTCGGCTGTTAGTCGTGGGGCAGCAGCGCAGCATTAATATAGCCACTGTCTTCCAGTTTGAACTGAGTCCGGTCCCTCCAGCCCTTATCGACGAGTACGGCTGCTTGAGGAAGGGTGACAAGGCAGTGCTCGTCAAATCTCTTGGCGTCTTTGTCATGACTCAATCTGCTCCAGATGTGGTGCTGGTTGATGGCGGTCAGCTTCTGTACCACGTTGTATGGCCAGTCTCCGGGACTACAGGAGACCTGGTTGCAAGTTTCGGCACTAGACTGGCCCACTGCTCTCCTGTCTCCAAGAAAATAGTTCTGTTCAACAGATATGACCAAGAAGCTCCCAGTGCAAAGGACCACGAGCGAACAAGAAGAGGAAGAGCCAAGGAAGTTCGGCTAACCGCAAATACTCCCCTTCCATGTCGAGAAGCTATTCTTCACAATTCCAAGAACAAGAATCTGATCAACAACATTCTATGCGGCTATCAACTTCCACACAATATTCAACTCATCAACAAGCTGGAATGTGTCGTCACCCATGACGAGGCAGACATAACCCTCTGCAGCTACATGCTGAAAGCAGTGGAAGAAGGCGCCGAGACCATCCGCATCCTCAGTGATGACACTGATGTCTTTGTTCTCTTGGTGTACTGGACATCGAGGATGCGAGTTTCCGCCAAGATTGAAATGGAAAAATGGAATGGGGATGTCTTGGACATCAACGAAACTGTTTGGCGGTTAGGCCCGAGAAAGTGCAACCAACTTCTTGGTGTCCATGCACTGTCAGGCTGCGATATAGTATCATACCCTTTTGGAAAGGGAAAGCTGTCAGCACTCAAACTCCTAGAGATAGATATACCAGGTCTCGATGAAGTGCTCGGACAGCCAAGCGTGACCCACACTCAGTTGCAGGATACAGCATGCACCTTCTTCTTACCACGCTATGGACAGAAGAGCTGTACAACAATGAATGACACATGTGCTCACTTCTACCGTGCCCGTAAGAAGCCTCCAGCACTGAAGAAACTGCCACCGACTGATGCGAACCTGCAGCTGCACGTGCTCCGAGCTCATCTTCAGATACTACTGTGGAAGGCAGCGGACCAACGTGATCCACCTGTAGAAGCTAGAAATATTGCCAACTTTGGTTGGAACATCAAAAGCTCCACCATCACACCGGCCGTCTCAACAGCGCCAGTTGCTCCCCAAGCACTCCTGGATGTAGTTAGCTGTAGCTGCACTGCAGAGGGCAAGGCTTGCAGTGGCACACGATGCAGCTGCAGCAGTGCAGGCCTTTCATGCACGGACTACTGTAAGTGCGAGGGAGGAGACATTTGCTGTAGTCCTTTCACCAGGAAGCACATGGATATAGAAGACGAAGAAGGGGAGCTAGATGTGGATAATGAATAAACAAACATATGATTCACTTCTTTTACATATATATATATATATTTGCATATTGTAGTGGCTGACAAATAAATTCATATTCAAACCACATAAATGTGATTTTTCTAGATTTTAGGCAAAATTTGATCTTTGACCTCTGGTTTGACCTTGATACTCACCCCATATCCACAAATTAACCCCAGAAATGGACTCCCCGTCCTGGAAAACCACTAAAAAGAGGTATTACACGACCCTCTATGTCATCAAGATCAAAAGTTGAAAATTGGCCAAAATTCAAGATGTCGGAGGGCGCCATCTTGAATTCTGAGAAATGCTAAAGGTTGCACAAGTAGCAACCAAGCTAATTTTGCCTCCTAACCATATATAATACATTTACACAATTTTTGTTTTACAGTAATTAACATTGCAGGGTTTACTATAGGAAGTATAGGGGCGGCAACTAGACTAACAGGAGGAGGAAATCAGGGAAGAGTACAGGAGAGCAGTAGAAAGACGACTAGGTGGGTTCGACCTGGAAGATATGGAGGAAGTGGAGGAGATGAGCAAGGTGTTTAAGGAAGAGATCTGTGCAGCATGTGAGGAGGTGTGTGGAGTGAGGAGAAGAGGGAGGGGAGTGAAAGGTACAGCATGGTGGACAGAGGAGGTAAAAATAGCTGTGGCAGACAAGAAGAAAGTTTATAGAGAGTGGTTGGGTAGTAGAGTGAATGAAGATTTGGAGAGGTAGAAATGAGCGAGGTACGTGGAGAGAAAGAGAGTCGTGAAGAGAGTAGTGAAGGAAAGCAAGAGAAGAGTAGATGAGGAATTTGGAAGGAATCGGAGTGTAAAATGGAGGGAGTGTAAGAAATTGTTCTGGAAAGAAGTCAAGAAAGTTAGGGAAGGTAGCAAGGGAAACTGTAAGGGTGTGAAAGATAAGAATGGGAGAATGCGAGTCGAGAAGCAAGAGAGAGTCGAAAGATGGAGGGAGTACTTCAACGAGTTGCTAAATATATGGAATGAAGAGCCAGCAAACATAGCTGGATATGGTATGGGAGAGAGAAGAAGAGAAATAGTGGAGGAGTAGGTGGGGATCAGGAGGTCAGAAGTGTGGGAAGCCATGAAAAGAATGAAGTTGGGGAAAGCACCAGGAACAGATGGAGTGTGTGGGGAAATGTTGAGGTATGGTGGCGAGATAGTGATCGAATGGGTATGGAAAATGTGCAAACTAGCATGGGAGAAGGGGAATGCACCCGATGACTGGAAGACTGGCATAATAGTTCCCCTATATAAGCGCAAAGGGGAAAGAGGAGTGTGTGGTAACCACCAAGGAATATGTCTTATAAGCGTAGTAGGGAATGTGTACAGTAGGGTAGTGATTGAGAGAGTGTGAGTGAGAACGGAGAAATGGATAGGCGACGAGCAGGGAGGTTATAGGAAGGGAAGAGGATGTGTAGATCAGATTTTTACCCTAAATTGTGTTGTGTAGAAATATCTGGAGAAGCAACAAAAGGTGTATGTTGCCTTTATGGACTTGGAGAAGGCCTATGACAGAGTGGATAGAGAAGGTATGTGGAAAGTACTTAGAATAGATGGAGTAGATGGCAAATTGCTGAAAGCAGTGAAGAGCATGTATGAGGGTGCAAAGGCGGCAGTATGTTTGGAGAATGAGCAGAGCGAGTTCTTTGACCTGAATGTTGCGTTGAAACAGGGGTGTGTGATGTCCCCGTGGTTGTTTACTGTATATATGGACGGAGTCATGAAAGAAATACTAGGAAGAGCAGTGGATGTTGGTGTATCGCTGAAAAGGGAGGGAAATGAGTGGAAGCTGGCTATACTGCTGTTTGCGGATGATACAGTTCTGATGAGCGATAATGAATGGGAGTTGCAGGGTCTGGTAAATGAGTTTGGAACTGTGTGCGAAAAACGGAATTTGAAGGTAAATGCGGGGAAGAGCAAGGTTATGGTCTTCGAAAGGGGTGAAGTCACAGAGTGTGAGGTGAAGTTGAACGGTCAGGCTATGGGAGATCGTCAACTCTTTTAAGTATCTGGGCAGTTTGTTGAGTAAAGATGGATGGATCATCTATGGATGAAGAAGTGCGGGAGAGGGTACAACATGGGAAGAGGGTTGTAGGAATGCTGAAAGCAGTAACAAGAAATAGGGTGGTCAGTATGGAAGTGAAGAAGTCCTTCCATGACAGTGTGGTAATCCCGACACTGACTTCCGGAAGCGAAGCATGGACGTTGGTTGAGAGACTCAGACTAAGAGTGAGAGCAGTGGAAATTAGTTACTTAAGAAGTGCATGCGGAGTTACATGGAGGGATTGACAGACGAATGAGGAAGTAAGAAGGAGGTGTGGTGTGGAGGTAGATGTGCTGGAAAGTGTGAAGAGGAACAACTTGAGATGGTTCGGCCATATGAAATGTATGGAAGCGAGAGAATGACTAACAGGGTGTACGAGAGCGAGGTGGAAGGACAGAGAGGGAGAAGTAGACCGAAGGAGAGGTGGAAGGATGCTGTGAGGAAGTATATGGATGAAGGCGGTGCTGGTTGGGAGGAGGGGCATCGACTGACTGGGGACAGAGGTGCATGGGGACAGTTCGTTAGTGGCCATCCCTTCAGGGATCACGGCGTCGGGCAATAGTTAGATAGATAAATAAATAGCCCACAAAATCAACCCTACCCCTTTAAGTTACTTTGGTTCCTTTATCGATAGGACTTGTTAGTACAGTGCATGTTGACAGGGTCAATAGGTTGGTCTTACCGTAGAGTCGATGTGATAGGTTGGGGTGGCCGGGAAGTGTGTGTGAGAGAGAGAGAGAGAGAGTTACAAGGAATAGTTAGTATCTCAGATACCTTGCGGTCCACTCCGAGGAGATACTCGAAGTGGAAGGAGAGAAACTGTTTAGTGCACTACACTCTTTCCAGAGTGTGCAAAATACTATCTACTCTCTTCTTAAACTGCTCTACTGAAGAGCTATTTACAACTTCGGAGGGAAGTTTGTTCCAGGTAGAAAAGATATTATATTATGTGAAGAAGTTTCCATAGATACTAGTGCTGAACCTTTTCAGTTCTAATTTCCAGCCATGATTGAGTGTTGTATTCATATTGAGGCTAAACATTTTACTTTAATCCACACTGTCAAACCCATTAAGTATTTTAATAACTTCAATGACCAGACCTCGTAGTCTGCGTGTCTCCAATGGGAAGAGATCAAGAGCTTTCAACCAGTCATCATAGCTCATTCTTCTAAGCGATGGAATAAGCTTTGTAACCCTTGCTTGTACTCTTTTCAGTCGCTCTATATCTATCCTGAGTGCTGGAGACCAGAACTGAACAGCATACTCCAGGAGAGGCCCTATCAGAGCGTTGTAAAGTGTGAGGACTATTTCCTTATTTCCATACTTAAATTGCCTCCTAATATAGCCCAATAATTTCTGAGCTTTCTTCTCTACTTCAATGCACTGCTTGGAAAACTTTAGGTCACTGTTAATCAGAACACATACATCCTTTTCCAAGTCAGTCACTTCCAGAGGCATTCCCAATAGTGAATAGCCTGAATTGGGGTTTGCTTGGTCGATATGCATCACCTTGCACTTTTCCAAGTTTAGAGGCATCTGCCATGTCTCCGCCCATGCACCCAGTCTGTTGAGGTCCATCCTGAGCTGTTCAACCTCTTTTGGGGTCTTTCACATTCATGGCAAGCTTTATGTAATCTGCAAACTTGGAGATCACACTCAACAGACCAATATCGGTGTCATTCACATATATGATAAAGAGTAGTGTGGAACTCCAGAAGTGACTGAAGTCCACTCAGAAGAAACACCATTGATTACTACTCGTTATCTTCCTGTCAGCCAACTTTCTATCCAATTTGTGATCTCTGTATTGATGCCATATGGTTGAGAGCTTTGGCAGAGGAGTTTATTAATTATTCCTATAGTAGTAAATCCTTCCAATAGCTTGTGCATTGTTATATTGTTTTATTATAATTATATACATCGAAATGAGCTTTCTTTATTTTTAAACGGGTCACTCTCTCGTGGTATTTAATTTATACGCTTTCTCTCTTGGAAGGGAATCATTATTTACATTAATAACTTTACATCTAAGTTTGTCCTTAGTAAAATTATGAGCCACAAATTAGATTCCATATTCATTATGTGGCTTAAGGGGTTAGTACTCGCTCTTTATGGACCCCCTTCTCCCTCATGTTTAGCATATTAGTTTTGAGGTTTTAAGATTTTCGTGCCGTTACTTTGTTGATTTAAGACCTTTCGCCCCATATCTTCTTCAATGTTAAGACCTTTCGTGCCATTTAAGTGTCGAGTTTTTCCTGGCGAGCGATAGCCAGCCTGTAATTTTAGAAGGAATCGGCCTTCGAAAAATGTACAAATTTATCTTGAAAGGGGGTCTAGGGGGGTGCTATCTTAAGCTTCATGGAGGTCTAACGAGGAAACTCAAAATTAAATATATAAATTAATAAGTAGCCCCCAAAACAAGCACTCTAGACCCTTAACTGTCATTGTGGGATAGTTACTTATTATTATGTTCTCTACACTAACCAACTTTACTCCTAAACTCGATTAATAGAATTAACAAACACATGTGGCAGTCTAGGGATTCGAACCTAGGATGCTCACACCGAAAATCAACACACTTATGCATTGCACCACGAAGACAGTTAAAGAATGTTGCACAAGCCTACGA
Organism: Paralithodes platypus; assembly: GCA_032716605.1. Classification (NCBI taxonomy): domain Eukaryota; kingdom Metazoa; phylum Arthropoda; class Malacostraca; order Decapoda; family Lithodidae; genus Paralithodes; species Paralithodes platypus. Next base: position 27,202,937 of record CM064542.1, on the reverse strand, counting down.
TTCATTATGCAGCTTCGAATCCTGCATACCAATCTTAGCATGTACAATATTAGTATATGAGTTTTCTAACAATATGAATCCAAGCCTTCTGCATGCTTCTTATTTTATTTTGTATCTTTCTTTTTGTACAACTCTATTGCTACTCAGTTGTAAATAGTCGATATTACTTCAATCTCACTCCCAGGTCAGCAGTGCAACTTAAAATGTACTACCTAATATTTGTATAGATTATATTTTCGTCTTGTAATATTCAATAATTGTTCAACCGTGCGAGTTATTGGATCAGTCAGATATCTTGTCTAGCCTAATTGTGATATTTGTGTACACATTTTAATACTTATAATCTATAATATTCGTATTAATTTTGGAATTGTAATCTATGGGTGTTGCTATCAACTAAGTTTTTCTGTAGCTTTAAATAAAGTATTGAGAAAATACATTGTTTAAAGTTCAGTGAAGATGGTTTTGTCGCTGCTTAGGTTATATTTGTATATAATACAACTAGACATAACTCCTGAAAAATATCGTGCCGACTATCAAGTTTGTCTTCAGTTTGATTTTGTTGTTGTTTTTTAAGACTCTACTATGGGGCTATATTTACACTGGATGAATTAATAGACCTTATGTATATATGTATTTAACAATGTTTACTTGCAAGTCATATTCTTTGAATTTAATAAACCAAGGTTAAACAAGCCCAACTCTTCTTCCCCTGTGTTCTACTAGCGTGTTACACAATTTCTACTTACAGTAGAGCTTTCTTCAAAGAATCGCGTATTACCACAGATTACTCTTACTTCTCTGACACAACAATACAATCGATTATAGCAATTAGGCTATAAAGAAGCTTAAGCGTTTGCCATTGATATTTAAAATAACAGTAGTCTTAAATACGTTTGTAGAATACACACCAATACGTTAAATCATATTCAACATAATTTCTAACCATTACACACATACAGTATGCGTGCCTTCATGTCTAAAGATACAGCTTCCTGATACTCTAGCCAGAAACCTGCTAAAGTTCAGCTAATAGTGCTGTCTATGCATTGTTTTATAATTATATATTGATATATAATTTCAAAATAGTTATCGATTTAAAAATCAAGTCAATATATCTACGGATTGGTTAATGAAATTTACATTCCTAGACAGGTACTTCATTTAAATATAGTATACACGTGCATTAAGTAAATCTGATCAAGATGTTTTTCCTTTGTACTGTTAGGATAATAATGTTGGGTACTGGGTTTGTTAGCATAGCCTCCAACATTATTCCGCGGATGCATTTTCGTTGAAAAAAGGCGCATTGTGTGTTCTGAAACTTGGAATACAAAATCAGAATAATTATTAAGCTCAGAACACATACATGTTATGAAACAAAAATTGCAAATGATACACAAGCTTAGGAAAGTTACTGACAATATAATTACATATATTTGTTGGTTATACTGTACAATACCAATACCAAATTAACATATTAAAGTACGCAGAGTTTAAATGAAATAGCACTAATATATTCTTTAAGAAAAATCCTAGTTTGTTTATTCACTCCCGTATTCTTATACAAGGAGCCTGACACAAGTGTACATTGATAGCAATATATTTCTTCCGGTATATATGGTATATTCTAAGGGTAGATTTAAAATATGTTATTTGTTTTTTATATTCGAGATGACAACGATATTCATCACTACTTTTTCATCCGAATATTTAGTAATATATTACAAATTACGGGGTATCTTATTGTACCTACCCTCAACCTTTGGTGTTCTTGAGTTGTTACATCTGACCATACTTAAGACCTGTATAGCTTAGGAATGTCATCTAAACAGCTTAACTATTTCTTCCAATTAAAGTCATCTTTAATACCTATATACATGTCGCACGAACTAGTGCTTCATATTTATGTCGCTATTTTTGCACAAACCTATCCTCAATTTTGTTTAACAGTATTCTTTAAGCAGTCACTAATTATAAAACTATAATTCAACCATATACTCAGTAAATAAAGCTTCGTCCAACAAATTGACACTGCCATGTGAAGCAACAGTGCTCGCAATTCCATAATCATCAATACTGAGTGAAAAGCAGAACAAATATTGAATCCATATGTATTCATATTAATAATCTTTCTATCTACCAATAACTTTTAAATGTTTAACACGATCACTATGGGTGGCGTATTGATACATCCTATGTAATAAAGGACTTTTCTAACCTCGTTATCCACGTGTAAACAAAGCCTTCTGCCCTGCGCTAGCTTTGAAATATCAGTTTTTACCCCTTAGACTGTATTTTGTTTTTATCTATCGATAACTTTCGATGTGTAATATCTCCGTAATTATAAATACTCACCCCGAACGTCATAGAATAAAATAGTCTTAGTATTGCCTAACAAATACGTCCTGTAATTTATGAAAATGTCAACTGAAACACCCTGTATATATACATTCAATCTTTCTTCTTTTCATCAGCTGAGCTCTGGAACTGTCTCCCAAAATCAGTCTTTTCCTCTTCCTATGACTTAAATTGCTTCAAACTCCGTGTGTCCAGGCATTTTCGGAAGACATTTGGGAAGACAAACAAAAATTTCATCAAATCAATCTAAAAAATCTATCAATTGTCATGGTGTAAAGGTCTGGAATTCATTGCCTCGAAATATTCAAGATACTTTTCCCTATCTAGTTTCAAGATATCCCTCAAATCATGTTTGTTGAGCAAAAATTAAATTAAATTGAATATAATGTAAACTTCCTCCAGAATTCAAATGCTTGCAACATCACCTGTGTAGGTCTTGTGTTGAGTATGTTTGCGTAGTGGGTGTTTGTGTGTAGGTATGATTTCATATACTATTTTATGAAGGTAAATGTTACATATAATAAAAACATAATTTGTATTATCAAACAACCATAATATTAAGTAAGTTTGTATTAAATTGTAAATACATTAGTTTCTCTCAAAAGGCTCAACCGGATGTCCAACATGTATTAATAATATTGTTGACTTATTGTATACCTCAAGGCTAGATACACATACCGATATTTGATTGATTGATTGATTGAACGTCCCTTGATGTTGGCCCTGTCACTCTTTCAACTCTGGGGGTGGCATTCACTACAGGTAGTTCTGCCTTTTGTCTCCCTCCCTCACATAGAAACAAAATATATATAACTAGAATGAAAATACATGCAAATACGCCTGTGTACAAAACAAATATATATACATACAGTATATATACTGTATATAGTAAAAAGGGTTAAGAGAGATACTTCGAACCTGTTAATTTATGTACTGTAGCCCCTTTAAAAAAAAAAAAAACGTCTAATAGTAGCCAGAATAAAGTTAAAAAGACGTAGCCGGTACAGAAGGGGTTAACTCAAGAACAAAAACTATATGACTGAATTGATGTAAGAAGGGTGTGTGGGAAATGAGGCTGTGAGTCCAGGAAAGTGCATATGTGCATTAGCATAGACTTAGATGTGTGAGCCCCTTCACACGGGCATATGTATGTATGGTCATGTGTGTGTGTGTGTGTGTGTGTGTGTGTGTGTGTGTGTGTGGGTGGGTGGGTGGGTGTGTGTGTGGGTGTGAGTGTGTGTGTGTGTGGATGGGCGTGTGTGTGTGTGTGTGTGTGTGTGTGTGTGTGTGTGTGTGTGTGTGTGTGTGTGTGTGTGTGTGTGTGTGTGTGTGTGTGTCCATGGGTATTAGCGCATACATAACATGGTTGTATATATGTTTGGGCATAACTATGCGCTTGTGTGTTTGTGTATTTTGACCCCACCGTCCTTTGAATTTGGCTGTCTGTCACTTTGTTGGTTCTATAGGCCAACCTGCCTGTTGTCTCATTTATACACAGACAAATATGTGTGCGCCTGTGGGTGCGCGAGTATTTTAGTGTGTGTTGGTGTGCCTGTGTGTGTGTGTATGTGTTGGTGTGCCTGTGTGTGTTGATGTGCCGGTGTGTGTGTGCGCGAGTATTTTAGTGTGTGTTGGTGTGCCTGTGTGTGTGTGTATGAGTTGGTGTGCCTGTGTGTGTTAATGTGCCTGTGTGTGTGTGTGTGTTGGTGTGCCTGTGTGTGTTGGTGTGCCTGTGTGCGTGTGTGTTGGTGTGCCTGTGTGTGTGTGGGCATGGTAGTGTGATCCCCAGCCTTCACAGGGTCGTCTGTATGCACGGACATGTGCGGGTGCGTGTGTGTGTGTGTAGTGAGCATTATGTAGATGAGCGGGTTGTGTGGTCAGGCTCTCACCATGACTCATACTGCTGCCTAGATTACCGGCACCACCACCAACAACAAGAAAAAGAAAAAAGAACGAGAAAGTGGAGTTTTGAAGAAGAGATACAGAAGGAGAACATGTAGTACGGCAGAAGAAGAGGGAGTGAGGAAAGAGGACTAGAAGCAGTAGGTTTTATTATTTACAGGCACCAGGTCATTCGTGTCCACGTGGGAAAGTGCAATAATGTAAAGCTTTGCCATGTATACCCTAAGGTCTGTCTGGACTGTCACCCAGGTCAAGGACTTGGTTCAGCCAAGCTCTGGCTGTTATGAAAGCAGACATGTAGCTCGATCTAAATCCCATCTCATTGCTCAAGGGAGAGAGCAACAGCCATCTGTGCTTGTAAGAAAGCATTCGACACCTGAGTTGGGCGCGTTCGCGGGACCACTGGATGGTATTCCAAGACGCTCTCCACCACACCCAGCTAGCTAGATGATACACATATATTGCAACACCTAAGTCGTGCATACAGATACAAAATATTGTACTCCTAACTTCTGACAGGCTAAGTATATCCAACTGGGCCAGAGAAACATTAATGTGTTCAAGGTTTCAAAATGGAAAATCCGTAATATATAAATTCGTAAAATTACGCACACAACTTTCCCTTACTTTTCGTTAACACAAATGTAACTTTTTTTTTCCGAATACACTTCCTGTCAAAATAATACAGTTTTGCTATTCCATGACCAAAGTATATCACGTCTCTTGGTAAGGCAGCTTAGCACAGGCCATTATCTCTGTATTCTACCAACCCACACAGCCTCCAGATCGGTACATGGGTTTGGTCGGTATCAGGACATCTCAACACCATGCCATCTCACCACACAAACAAGACGAGTCACCTCAACACCATGCCATCTCATGGCCAGACCTATTCTTCACCAGTCGGTTTCATCACCATACCAGCTCAATACCAAGCCAATTCAATACCAAGGCATCTCAATACCACACGTTGCCACATCTACTGTCCTGTACAGCGATCACGGGTACCCTCCCCCCCCCCCCCCCCCTCTCTCTCTCTCTCTCTCTCTCTCTCTCTCTCTCTCTCTCTCTCTCTCTCTCTCTCATCTATGCAGTAAATATAGGGATACAAATTGCTCTCTACCCACTACAGGGAAAAGTTTTCTTTTATTTTGACACTCATAGGACTACACGTATTATATATACACTAAATTATATATATATATATATATATATATATATATATATATATATATATATATATATATATATTGCAGTACCAGTAATGTGTGTTTTATATTTCAAATATAATTAGACGGCTTTGTACTGCTTACGAAGGGTCATATTAGCTAAGGTTCATTGAGATGGTTTGTAGCACTATAACTGATAGACGTCCTTCCTAATTTGAATAAGATCGCATAATAGTTAGTAAAATAAAATAATGCGATCGAACTATTTCATTCGGTTCCGTATATTAAATAATGTACGATATGATAGGGGTTTACGGTCTCTTCGCCCACACTAGGAATTTGTTAGCCCAAACAATGAAGTTCGTTCATCCACACCTTCAAGTCTTTTCGCCCACGCTTTGAAGTTTGTTAGCCTCCCACACTCTAAACTGGCTTCTAAAGGATGCACATTTTGTGTATTATGTTGACGACAAAATGTTGTCCATTCATAATAAAATAATGCTATGAATAATTTCTGTTATCTCATTTCCGGACTTAACGTAATTTAAATATCTTCAGATTAATTGGTTAACTTTTCATCATGTATTCATATTACTAACTGTAATGTTGAGGCTAAGCATTTTGTTTTAATCCACATTGTCTGACCCATTCAGTATATATAAGACTTCCATATGAGAGAGAGAGAGAGAGAGAGAGAGAGAGAGAGAGAGAGAGAGAGAGAGAGAGAGAGAGAGAGAGAGAGAGAGAGAGAGAGAATATACAGTATAGCTCATATTCAAGGAGCAAATCATAGAAAATATATAATAATACTAGTGAAGCATTGTACAACTATAGTCCTACAGACCTAAACAGGCAGTTATGGGTGCGGTCACCTACCCTTACACTGGTGCCACCTGTCCACTTGACCCTTTCCGTACGACAACCTTTCCAAATTACTCTCGCTACCTCCCCCCCCCGCCCCCCCCCCCCCCCCCGTTCAAGGTCAATGTAGGGAGATCGGCTCTCTCTCTATATACTGTATGTGTAAGACTGTGTAGCCCACATGAATGCATAGATTATTATTGCTATAGCCTAATAAATTATATTACTATTTATCTCGCTCTCTCTCGCACCCTACACACCTCACCCCCCCCCCCCCCCCCCACACACACCACACCACTCTACCCCCCTCCCCCCCCCCACCCGCATACACCACACCACACTTGCATCCACTTTATTCCCCCCCCCCACACCCAGTTTTGTGGCGCTGTCGCTCTCTCTCTCTCTCTCATATATATATATATATATATTGAGAATATATCACAAATACACGTGAGCCACTAAATGTTTCTAGTCTCTCAGTGGGGATCGAACCGTCGACCATCAGGACGATAGCCGACGCTTTAATCAATTACACCACGGCAGTCTGCCGTGGTGTAATTGATTAAAGCGTCAGCTATCGTCCTGATGCTCGACGGTTCGATATATATATATATATATATATATAGTATACTTAATGTATAGTATGTATGTATGGTAATATTACCATTTTATATTTTTACTTTTTTTCCACACCACCCAAGAGGTAAAAGTTTCGGCGCATTTTTTTGTTAAGAGGTTTCCCCTCTGTACCATCTATACCATCTGTTTTGTCTGACTATGCAAGTGGTGGGGCGATTTGGAGCGGCTTCCATTGTGGATGGTGGCAAAGTCAGGAATGAAATGAAGTGAGAGTATAAATTTTGTGCGCCTGGCAGCGCGCCATCACGTGAAATTTGTGATGATTTTTTTTTGGCCGACTCGCAGTAGCCATGTTGCCAAGCTGTATACAATGTCCATTGAATTTACTAATAAGCGAATTAATTATAAAAACAATAAAGCTTTTTTGTCCCTGTAGAAATAGCCTGAGCATTTCAAACCGACTTAAGGTACTTAGTACCGAAAATAATATATTTTCGTTGTTAGGGATTATACATGTGGCACCAATGTAAAGGGAGTAACCGCCTGTTAAGATCTGTTTGACTATGATATGGACTGTCCTGTGTTTTAGTGTGTGAGGAGACTAATGATGTGACCGATTAGAAGGATTAGAGTAGGAGGAGAAGGTATAATAATTATATAGGATTAACTCGGTCACCTTTCCCCGGCCACTTTTCTGGGCAACTATATTCTGGAATATCTAATGTTAATTTTGGAAGCTTCTAAATATATGTTATTATTAGAATGTAGATCATGGTCATTATATCATTCAAACTCAGTATAGTTGTCAATTATATACATAATAGCGCCTCATAGTGCTGCCACAAACATAACTGTCGATCGAAAATTTCCGGAAATAGCCTGTACCTGTGCGCTGATTCCTGTATACATTTTATGTCAAATACTCTAACCTCAAAAGTCCTAAATAATTATTATCAATCGTAAGTTATTGAAATACTATCAAGAACATTGTTTATTCTCTTATTTGGATTTGAATGCTCAGTAATCTTTCAATGTATTGGTTGACCAGTTGACAAGCAAAGTTTGTGAAATGTTTCACTCTTCTATCAGTATTACAACAATCAGTGTTCCTCAGAGCACTCTCAGTGCATACCCCATCTCCTGCGGCGAGTGTGAGGGACCCGCCTTTCAACACAGTCCCACTCCTATTCTGTCCAGCTCTCCAACCCATGAATTAGCAAATGTTCTCGGTCTTTCTTCTGCTCCACAAACTCCCTCCCTTAATTAATCTTTCCTTCATACTATGACTTAGACTGCTTTATATTCCGTGTGTCCAGGCATTATGACCCTAACGAACATTGAGTTTGGCTCTCTGTCACTCTTTTGGCTTTGGGGGAGACACTCGTTACAGGCACCTTGCCGTTTGTCTCCTCCATACACACATAAGACAAAATACTTATTGAAACGTTTTGCTGTCTTTCAAGTGTTATTGATCTGTAGTATGAAAGAAAAAAATCGTGATAGGTTGTCCTGTCATATAATTATTTCATATGAATTGTTGTATATCATAAATGTCGTGTTTCTAATATCGGTATATGTATTGTAGATGTATACTTTCCAACCAATGTTTGTGTTATTTACAGTCAACTTCAAATCGCTTAATAATCAGATAAGTTTGAAGTTCGAGTTAGATGCACTGTATAAGAATGTGTACATTACAGTTGTAACTTGTAAGGAAACAAGGCAATCTAGTAAATGCTAGTAAATGCTGTTCAATTTTGGTGTCCTTATCACAGAATGGACATAGATTCATTGGAGAGCGTACAACGTAGAATGGCAAAACAAATCCATATTAATAATCATCCGTATGAAGAAAGGTTGAAGAAATTAGGCTTACATTCGTTAGAGAGACGCAGAGTTAGAGGGGATATGATAGGTGTTCAAGTGGGTTAGTGGGATTAATAAAGGGGACATGAAAAATGTACTAAAGCTCAGTGATAGCGAACAAACTCGAACTAATGGTTTCAAATTAGATAAATTTAGTTTCAGAAAAGACATAGGCAAATATTGGTTTGGTAACAGAGTTGTAGACAGGTGGAATAGGCTACCGAGTGACATGGTAGGATCGAGAACGATAGGGAGCTTTAAGATAAAATTAGATAGGCATATGGACAAGATGGGTTGGGTATGAGGGGGATCTGCCGGTTGTAGATCCCCGTAATCTTGTTACGTTTTTGTGGGGTCGGTCCCCACCACCACCACCACAATAACTACCACAACCACCACCACCACAATAACTACCACAACCACCACAATAACTACCACAACCACCACCACCACCACAATAACTACCACAACCACCACCACCACAATAACTACCACCACCACCACCATCACAATAACTACCACAACCACCACAATAACTACCACAACCACCACCACCACCACCACCACAATAACTACCACAACCACCATCACAATAACAACCACAACCACCACCAGGCACCATACCCACACCACACACCATTAAAATAAAGTCGTCTATTAGTAGCCAGAATAAACTGTCAAAACTGGTCATAATCCTCCCAATGGGCTATTAAAGATAGTTATTATGTATTTCCTTCCTAGACGTCCTTACTAAACTGCATAAAATGGTCTAATAATAGCCAGAACATAATGAAGGAACGCGTCATAGTATCCTGAAGGGGTTACTTATATCACCCATATTTCTCACCTTATTTCACCTTATTTCCTTCCCATTCTCCTCTCAGGCGGTCCGCTATTCGTCAAACACCACCTCTAGTCTCTTTCTGCACTTCCGGCACCCGAATATCGCACACACAAAGCTAAAATAACTAAGGGCAGAGCGAAGCGTCTTTACCGAGTGTCACCGTCTCTGGGAATCAAGCGAGTCTATAGTCCTCCACCTGGACACTTACACATGATAATATAAATACGCGGCTTAAAAATGAACTAAACAATAAAACCATTAAGTAAATATCAGTACGTTGTTTATGAGTAGTGAAAATAATTATAACGATCACGTAGAGTTAAATATGGAAGGTGATTTGATATATACCTCTCCGGGGTTCCCGGATGTCACGCCTTTCCCGCCAAGACTCCGTTTTCTGTGGAAATCTATCGCTTGGCTTAATCAATCTGAATAAAGGTTTATATAATTTACGGTAGCGCTAATAAATTACGTTTCAGATGTCCTTACGTTTGGCTCGCTCTGTGCTGTAATAATGTCTGCCAGATGTTGAGTATAGGGTGGGTAAGTGTAGGAATAGGTTTGCATAGCCCACTCGAAATTAATAAATCAAGTTTTGATATTGCTGAAACCAATTATGGATCAAAATATACTTGGTGCCGAGACATCACTTATTAGGCCGATTGCACATTAGCGTTGAGTTTCATAATCACACAATTGCATAACGTTAATCATAAAAAATACATTAATACAATAAAGATAGACGCAAAATAAATACAATTTACAGTAAAATACCATTGTTTCTAGATCAAATAATGCAGAGAATGCCACACAGAGAAACAAATAGCTATATAGTTAAACCTATTTCGAATCATGATATAATTATATTGGTTGAGGTACAATGCTATATATTAATACATAATATAAATAAGGAATCGAACCGTATCAACAAAAGACGCAAACACCAACATTATCTATTGTCTGTTAATTATAATTAGGCCAAAAATCTATACCACAAACTTCTATTACTCAAACACGACTACAGTAAACGAGCTAATATTTCTACCATTTGGGAAGGGTCAGCCAGGGAATAGCTGTGGAAATGTACAGCCCATTTTCTCTAGCCCCATCTGAGGCTAGAAGTCACGATTTCTGGCCTATTTGTAATGAACGGACTATAGGTACTGAATAATAGCTACAAACAGCCTCGTAAGGATGAATACATCTGTTGTTGCTTGCCTTCCTATGCATTGTGATTGATAAATAATTGGGCGCTTTTTCCAGATATTTTTGTAGGTTCTTTCACATTAAAATCGGAACTAGACTGAAGGTAGATTATGCACGGTAGGTAATTCTGATAAAACTTAAAATTCGAAACTGCTCAACAACAATTGTCCGTAAAGATTGACGAAAAAAAAATTCAAGGTGTAAATTACGATAGTTATTAGCCATTTGAATCCTAGAGATCCTTTCTAAACTGCATAACATCGTCTAATAATAGCCAGAACATAATGAAGGAACACGTCATCGTATCTTGAAGGGGTTACTTTTATCACCCATATTTCTCACTTTATTTTACCTTATTTCCTTCCCATTCTCCTCTCAGGCCGTCCGCTATTTGTCAAACACCACCTTTAGTCTCTTTCCGCACTTCCAGCACCCGAATATCGCACACACAAAGCTAAAATAACTAAGGGCAGAGCGAAGCGTCTTTACCGAGCGTCACCATCTCTGGGAATCAAGCAAGAGTCTATAGTCCTCCAACTGGACACTTACACATGATAATATAAATACGTGGCTTAAAAATCAACTAAACTA